>CM060083.1:19787506-20105006 GCA_030533445.1 Cyprinodon diabolis | reverse complement strand
CCTAAATCTGCAGTGATGTCATCTCAACAAGACATCGATATTTCTATCTATTCAATATCTTAGCAGTATACGTTTCACATTTGTAATAAATTGCCCCATACCTCTCACCATATAGAATACTTTTATCCATCACAGACAAGGACTCAATGCTATATTGAGAACAAAAAAATCGGTTGCATGTTCAGTCAAAAAATTAACAAAATTCAGGTCTTTTTATTCTTTCTTATACTAAATTAGAGTCCTATAAAAATGCAGAAATAAGCAAAGCTCAAAATCAATCAGCTCAACATCCCGCCCCCCCAAATGTTTTAAATTATTGCATTTATCTTGCACTATGACATTGATTCCTTTTTACTAAAATAGTGCAAGAATATAAAACAAAGCAAACCTGACAGTAAACTGCTAATAAAACAAATACTTTATTGTAAAATGTTTTATTCAAAAACATTCCAAGTAGATCCTTTAGCATATCTTACAAACATCTGGTTTATACACATAATACAAATTATATAAATTGGGTGAGAACTTTAGAGAAATACAAATTACCAACCTTAATTTGTTGGGAGACAAAACAAAAAATAAAAAATAAAAAAACATTGGCAAATTAAAAATAAGTATCTTAATCCAAACACTCAAGCTACATTGAAAAGATGTTTGAATCAAATGGCATCTGACATCCAGAATATGGCCATGATGTAGGAAGAGGGGCTGCTGGTTCTGTTTAAAAGCACAGAAAAGCTTCTCAATAAAAGTGAAATGACTTGGACTCCACTGCAATCTCAAACAGTACGGCTCATACTGTCTCTGTTTTTAAAAACAATTCAATTCTCCACCAAGTTATCATTAATCATTAATACTCTTTTGCCTCATCTAAAGATTAGCTCACATCTTTGTCATCAAAGCCACTTAATCTGAAATTAATGTTCCGCAGCAAAAATTAAGTCTGCCCCTAAACATTAAAAGAGTAATACCTCTAGGTTCAGTCTGATACACGAAGAAAAACAACACTTCATTAGGATGGATATGGACGCTTTTTCACATTCATGACAGAAAAAAAAAACAAACACACATTAATGACTAAATAATCAGTTCTGCCTAGCAGCGATTTAAGATTGTTCCCCAGAAACAAGCTTCAGAAGATTGTTGATGCACTTCAAGCTGCAGGACGGTAGCTTGAAATCCAAAAATGAAACCTACATATAAACCAAGCTCTTAAGAGACATGCATATATTCAGGAACTTTGCCCAAAGCGTCATTTTTTGTGCCGCTTTAAAAGGCTGAGCTCTTGCATGTCAATGATCTGATTGTGATTTTAAACTGAGACTCCGTCTGGGGAGCAAAGGAAGGGGTCTCAGCTGCAAGGATGCACAAGACGTGTCCGGATCCGGAGCGACGACTCTTATCTCTGCACATCGGAGACATCTCTTATCGGGCGGCCAATTAGGAAGGGGTGATTTTCAGATAACTTTGTTTGAGAAGGTAAAATGAATATCTGTCATCCGGCTTTGAACATGGCTTGTGCTGTTTAAAGACTAAGAAATGCTGTGATTGGAAAACCATTAACAGTCTTTTTTTTTTTTCCTTGTTAAACGGATGTGGTAAAGCCTTTGTTTACAAACAGGATATTGAACACGTTGCACTTATATTTGAGAAGACCGATCTTCTGGTAAGGCTAAGCGTAGTCTGGTTGTGTTTTTTTTTTTGTATACATTCATAAGTACAGGACTGACAGTGTTGCAGTGATGGTGCTTCTCCTGCAACGGGGTGGTAGGGGGGTTGGGGTGGGAAGAGGAGGGTTAGGACAACCACACATTTTGTACTTTTAACTGTTTGACAATCAGGCTAAGGAAGGCACTGGGTTAAAGTTAGACCACATGAAATGTTTACGCTCTCTGCTATCCATCTTTGAAAAAGCTAAAAATCTAAAAATCTTTAGCCGGAGAATCGTAATTCGCTCTTGAAAAATAAACTTTGATATATTTAGAAAAAATATCTTCTGCACCTTTGAGACATTTCAGCAAGAACAGTTAAGTAAAAGTAAGTCGCTTAAAAACCAACCAAAAAACAAAAAAGCTAAATGCTTATGGCATTTTGGTTCTCAAATAAGCATGTTTGATGCCAACTGAACTAGAAATCTAGAATAATGAAATGATTTAAGCTTTTGTGCCAAAAAAGAAAGGAGGTTTAAGAGTTCTTTGAAATGATAGAACAGCAGAAATGTTTGAGAGTCATAATAAAGTTGAAATAAAAAATAAATTAGTGTGCTTACAAAAACCTGCTGAAATGGACAACAGAAGGATAATAAAACTGTCTAGACAGTCACAGTGCTACCCATTTAGACTGGGATACTCCTGTTAGTAAGAGTGAAGAAGATGGCGCTAAGGTGCCATCTTTCATGGATTAAAAAAAAAATATATATATATAGCACTTGTTTGAGTCACAGTCCTAGCCTAACTCAGATAGACAGGGGTCACTGGGTGTCCAGTCGGCTGTACTTCACACCCCGGTTCCAGTGCAATGCCCGCAGTGAGAGAGGCAGCTGGTAATTCCGAGGAACTGTGCCGTTCACGTTCTCTTCAAAATACTGGAAGAGTCTGTACCACCACACCCGTGCAAACATGTTGTTCTGTGAGGTCTCCTTCAGTGACTGAAACCACAGAAACACAAAATGAGTCAAAGGGAAATCTAGAGAAGTCTTCAAAACAAGTGCATGCTGCAGTTTTCACACCTTTGGTTGTTTGTGAAACCAAATTTAGAAATTCACAAATTGATTCTGCTTTGAGAGCTTTTTGCTACGCTATGTTTATCTATTCTTTTGGTTCATCACTGCCTACAGCAGGGCTATATCAGGCAAATAAAACCCGTAAGAAGCAGACCAGTCAATCCAGTGTAAAATACTCAGGGGCTAAAAGATTTAGGTCAAATTTATTTCAGATTAAAACTTTAAACCCATTTTAACTTCTATTGTTTTTTTAGTTTCTTTTTTTTTTTTTTTACATGCTTAACAGTACACTAAGCCTGCAAAATATAAATTAAATAAGGAAAACAGTCTGACTTTGATAAAAAAAAAAAAATAGCCAAACAATAGCCTAAAATGTTCAGGCTTATTGTCGTTGTCTGAATCTTGTTGTTTTTGTAGTCTGACAAACAAAAATAGGATATGAATATGAATCAATTTAGCCAAGTCTAATAAATTGGTTCCCCAGAGTACTTTTCTGTCAAAGTCACTAGATGTGTTTTTTTCTTTTTACTAAAAAATTAATTAAAGTTGAAAAATCAAACAAACCTTGTGGTAAATTATGTTTTTAATTGTACTATTGTTTTTTTAAAAGCCAGTAAAATTGCATAAACATGTATCTGCAGCAAAAAAATGCTGATGCTATTCTTGAATTCTGGTAAAGTGTCCCTCAAAATCATCCTGAGGGCCTTAAACGGCCTCTGGACCACACTTTGAATTTAGATAGTCTCACCTGTTGGTTGGCCATGGTGTGGTACCACCAGAAGAGGCGTGTAGTGATGAAGTAAGCCACGACCACGTCCACAGTGTAGTGGTCGTGGGCCAGAAGGATGCAGAAGATCCCGACGGCGCTCAGCGCCAGGCAGATCCAGTGGTACCACCAGAAACGCCTCGGGGAATCTGGAAGAGACACGGAGGAAACTCACTGTTACCACTGCAGAAAAGTCCTTTATTCATTATTCACAAATGAGATTTTTTTTATTAATGTTGCCTTTAAATGTTTGTACACAACATTAGGCTGCATATAGTAGTTTGTTAGATAATTAAATGGTACCAAAAGTTAAACTGATATAATGTGGCACCTCAGCGGTACCATCAGTCAAAGCTCTTCTGTTTTGTAACCACTAGATGTCAGATCTGCATCAATTTGATTTCTGGACAAACACCAAAAGTATGTTTTAGCCAATTGTAAAATAAATGTGGCAGTTCTCTACCACTCAGACAACCTAAAGTGAAGCAACTGTGAGGCAAAAACACACAAGCTTACACAATAGAGCCTGAAGTTTAAAAGAGAGAGTTGCAGGTTGGAGGGCGGTCACATGGACTGCCTTGTCTTAACACACCGAAACCAATCTTGCATGGAGGACGAGCACAGAGTGCTACACTTCCTCCCCATCGTTTTACCTCAAAACTTCCTGAAGAAATCGGTTGTCAAAGCAAAATCAAACGACGACCACAAAGGCGGAAGATACAAACAGGACTGTTTAATTAACAGCAACTGAGTTTAAAAACACTAATTCTTTTTGCTCAAATGTGATAAACGATTCTGCAAACCTGCTACCTCTACAGTATAAAGCAGAAGATAATGTGGCTGAGAGTTCAAAGGTCCTTACATTCTTTGATGAAGAGGAACGTGAGCGTCAACATGACGGTGTGGCCACTATAAAGATAATCTCCACACATGGTGTGGGAGCCTGTGATGGAGAGGCCGCCGCCGGCGATCATTTTCATGATCCTTCTCGTCTGTGCCTCCCAGTTCCCGAGTAGCTGAAACAGGAAGTCTCACATTAGAAAAGCAACAAAGGACACAAAAGTAGGAAAGTCTGAGGATGGATGAACAGGAGAAAATCAAGAATCAATAACTAACTTCAATTTTTATGGCTTGAATTAATATATGTCATTTTTAAAACCCTACATTTCTCAATTAAAGCTGAAGAGACCCTCTATATAAGGCCTTACAAATACAAATCATTTACATTCTTTCTCATCAATAATATATATGAAAACGTTCCAGTCAAAGACTTGTCTCTTTTTAAAGAATTAACCTCTTTTAACACCAGCTATGACAAATAAGTGTTTGACTAGAGTAAAAACATCTGGTTGAACTACCGTATTTTCACGACTATTTCATGACGGCGCATATAAACGTCTTTTTTCCTCTCAAAATGTGCGACGTGTCCTATAGTGCGGTGCGCCCTGTGTGTTGTTACTGCGGACGTTGTTTAGACCACCATGAGAATGTTAAAGGGGGAAGTGTGGGCGTGGATTGTGTATAAAAGAACAGGTTTGTGCTTTATGCAGAACTCCTCATCTCCTCATTGAGGAGATGATGAAAGAGTGGCTGAGGGAGGTGTATGTATGGAGACCAGGTGTTTTTTTCCACGCATCACCATCGCTGTTAATCTGTGACTCCATGCGTGCCGATCTCACAGCCGATGTGAAAAACATGGTGAAACAAATGAACGCTGTGCTTGCTGTTATTCGGGGAGGTCTGACAAAGGAACTTCAACCGCTCGACATCGATGTGAACCGGCCATTCAAAGTAATGCTACGTTCACGCGTCTGCTGCCTCATTTTTGCTGCTTGTACCAGTTAGTTCTGACGTGCGGCTGAAGCAGCTTTGCTGCTCTGGCTGCGCGGTGCAAAAGAGTGTGACGCGCGTTGGGTGGAGCTACTCTATCCTTTCTTTGCCTTGCAGCTATATTTGCTGTGATCAGTGGGAATAAAGTAGTTTTAATATTTTTTTAAGTGAGAAAGTCCACCTGAAAACTTAATCATTGCAGTCAGTTCATCCAGATTACCATCTCTGCCGGAGCCGCTCAGACTCCCTCGTACCAGCGGTGCACTGTCAGTAGCAATCCCATTCAACAGCAGCCTCTGGCCGGGTCGCCTCCTCGCGGTTCACCGCGGCAGCTGGTAGGTGTTTTCCATCTAAATAATCTAAACTGCAGGCACCAGGATAATAAAAGCGAACATATTCTGGCGGCAGATTTCTGCATTTTAAGTTAATTTATGCGTCAATAAATTGTTTCAGAGGAGTGATCAGAGCGCTCTGTCATCTGCATGTGTCTGTCTCACGGCCAGCTCCCAGGTTTGATTAATACTTTGTAATAAACACATGAATAAAGCACAATCATACTCAGTTTTGCTCCCGCTCTATTTTTAAATACGCAGTAGAGGTATTTAAACGTAGTAGAGGACATGTACCTGTATATAAAACCTGCACCCAATAGTCCGGTACGCCTTATGTGTGTGTTAAATACAGTAATGGCACACATAAGTGAGACTGCGCCTTTTAGTACGGTGTGCCTTATGGTCGTGAAAATACAGTAGTCATATGCTGATGAAGGTTCTCAGTCATCCAGGTCATAGTCATCTTGGAAACCAAGTCCAGTGGATATTATTTTGAATTTTTACGGAATACGGTAGTCATACTTCCCCAAACCTTCAAAATAATACTCTGAGCACAAGAACTGAATCTTAAACTAATCACTGCTTCAAACGCATAATGAATGTGAAAGATTTAAGCAGCAACTGTAAAAAAAAAAAAACTTGATTTCTTTTCGATATCACAAATTTAAAAAAACTGGGCAACCTAAGGACTTGAGAGTAATTATAGCTCAGGCTATATTGTTCTATTAAGGCCAGGGAGACGTATATGGATATCTTTAAATTAGGATTACATTAGGGCTGCAACTAACGATTATTTTAAAAATCGATGAATCGGCCGATTATTTTTTCGATTAATCGATGAATCGGACAAAAATATTTTTTATATTAACCTCTTTATTCCAAAATAAACATTTTAGACAGAACAAACAAGCACACATGTACAGGTTGCTCATTAACTGTACTGGTGCAATATGAAAAATACATGTTTGTGTTAAAACTACGCAAACTTACATAAGAAATGTAGCTGTACATCCACAAAAGATAGGGTACTTTTTCATAAAGCGCAAAAAAAGACATTTTTGTTTTTAAAAGCCCCTAAGGGGCTCAAACAATAGATCCCCCCATTTCATCAAATGAGTTTTTTTAGACTAAAAGAGTTCTGCCTTTTAAGACAGGAAAGTATAGCAGTTAAAGTTGCTACTTGAGAAAATACTTAACCATAGAGATAAAAATAGCCCTGTGATTCAAATTATAAATTGTATTTGGAATTAAAATGAGAGAACTAGGGGTGGTAAAAAACACATCCTCCAAAGACAGATATTTACATGGGAATGTTTCATATAATTAATTGACATATTACTGATCTTGCTGGATTTTATTCTGCTTCACTTCCATAAATTGCAGGATCTTCATTGCTTTATCTTTGCCGGAAGATTTAAACTTCAAAAGCCTTGCCCTCATAATTTGCAAGTTAATTTATTTATAAAGGATATTTTAATTATTGTGATCAATTTGCACGTCAATCCCGGCGCATGCGCGCTTCATTTGCAGTCTGGACGCTGAGGGTAAACATCCTGCGGCTCTGACTGCAGCGCTGAGAGGGACTCCTGCGGGAGAACGGGGTTGGGATGGGGGAGGCGCCTCACGGCAGCAGCTGCCGCTGGAGGACAGGAGTGGGAACGATACATGCTTTCACGTAAGGGTCTCCAAAAGCCGCCAGTGACACCGTAAAAAGTCGCCAGATTTGTCGCTAGTCGCTTTTTTGAAAAATAGTCGCTGGAGGGGTCTGAAAAGTCCCTAAATATAGCGACAAAGTCGCTGAGTTGGCAACACTGCGCACCTGCGGCGCTGGCTTGCTCTGCCGTAATTTTTTTTCTTCCCCCGTTTCAGTCAAGCGGCTGTGATGACGGCGGCGGCGGATGACGCATTAATCGCGCGACACAACTAATCGATGAGGAAATTCGTTGCCAACGCTTTTAAAAGTCGATTTTTATCGATTCGTTGTTGCAGCCCTAGATTACATGATCAGAAAGCAATACAAGCTGTGAACTCACGGTGTGGCCAAACTGCAAACCTATCTAAAACAAGGCTATTAACCCAAGCTGACATTCCTTGTGAAAAAATAAATAAATAAATGAAAGATTTTAGAAAAGCAGTCAAGATAAACGGCTTAAATGAAGAATGTGTTAACACAACAACTATCAGCTGTGCCCTCCTCATAAATCTGGCCTTTATCAACAAGTGGAAAGAAAGAAGCCTTTGTTAAAAGAAGGAACACATGGCCCACATGCAAAATGTAGCATGTTAAAGAAACATTGAATTGTGCATTAATCTGAAGAAAGGATCCTCTACATGAAACATGGTGGAGTTAGCTTCCAGCCGTGTGCAGGATCTTCCTCGGCTAGGACAGAAAGGATGGAGTTTTAAGGATGATGGCTCTAGCTACATACGGTCAACCCTAAAGAAAATCTGAGAGCCTGCAAAACCCTTTCAGCAGCACAACAAACATGCGGCCAGAACTAAAACGCTTCATAGAGGAATGTGTGAGTTAAAATGGAACAGCCAAAGTCCAGACCCGATGCTGATTAGGAATTTGATCAGATATTCAGTCTCTGGAATTAAACAGGAGGTAGAGATCTAACTAACAGCATTAAACAACCAGTGTGCTCCACTTTTCACTCCCCAATTAAGAACTGCTTTATACTGATCCATAATAACCATTCATGATTTTAGTTGCAATGTAGCAAAATGTGATGAAGGTAAAAGGGTAAATAAGGCTTAAAAAAAAAGTCTACACAACTACAATCGAGCAATCCAAAAAATGTAACATACACGTCTTTAGCCAGGAACATTTGAAGCTTTTAATGTAATCAAAACTACATTAAGCAACAGGTCAAAGGTCAAAGATTAAGCTAGTTAGAACTTAGAATGCCTTATTAAAGAAAAGCTCTTGGTGAGCAAATGTTGTTTAGCAATTTACTTTTCTTTAACTGATAAGTTAGCATTTATTTTCAGACAAAGCAGCATGTAGATACCCTACCTTTGGTGAGCATTTAAAGTGCTTCCCAGGAACCGGAAGAGTAGTGATATACATTGTGATACATCGGTACAGGTAGAGTGTTCCCACAATGAAGAAAAACCTCCTGCCTATTATTGATCTGTGAAAAAAAGGGAAAACGAATAAGTTAGCATCAAGTTTTAAAAGTGTAAATATTTGTGTGTACTCTAAAGTCCTTCTAAGGAGATACATGTGAATGTGGAGCGACTGGCATCTCCAAAAGATCACAGCTACCCCATCTGTTGCTACACACTGTTAGAGAGACAACTCCTTTACTCTGGCCCTTGCTTACATAAAATGACAAAGCAGGTTGTTTCTCTTGTTATAAAAAGTATGGAGAATCCTAAACCCCTACACCTCATTCTTCCCAGTGTAAACAAAAAAAATTGTTGAGTCTATTAGGCAGAAAAAACTCAACAAATTCATACTTTTCCAGTTTAAAGTTCCTATATGTTTCCAACAGGTCTTATAACACACAAACACACTCACACACTAACATATACATGTTCAGGATCTAAACAGGATGCCAGTTTAAAGGTTGGGTGTAAAGAATAGTGAGTTGGCTCATTTCTGAGCCTGTGTGATGGTAAATAAAAGAGACATAATATAGGACATAATCTAGCAAAAAATGTATGTAAAAGCCTTTATTTTTCTACATTTTTTTTCTTAAATCAATAAAAAGTTAAGCATTTCTCTCAATTTAATATTTTCCAAAGAATAAAATTTGAAAAATGAAAAAGATTATTAATATTTAAACATCACTGATAACATATCTACAACTGTAATAGGTATTTTTAACAGCAGAAGGAATACTTGTGGCATTTCTGTTTTAAATAAAAGTAAGTAGACCACGTAATTCATTTCAGTTTTATTTCTGTGTAAACACAGTGAAACTGTGGTACTTTAAATCAGGCTATGAGAACGTTATACGGGGCCCCTGTCAAGTCTAGACATGGCCAAACTCAAAACAAAGCTCCTCCATACCTGTGCTTGAGAAGAGTCCATTGTATCAGCCACAGTCCCACCAGCAGCATGCCATTTATCTCACAGATGGAGAAAGCCCACTCGCGCCTGTCAAACAGGTCGAAAAACTTATCAGGCAGAGGTGGGGTCAGCTCTTTCGGAGGAACTCTTTCATGGACCACTGAAATGACCACACTGGTGGTGACGAAGCAGACCACAGCATAGATGAATCCTATGCCTGTCTTCCCCCACTCTGTAGGGAATGAGGAGCGAGTGGGTTCTATTGTTGGCATAGGAATGTGGATCATCTCCTGTTTAAAGTCTTTCCTCCCCGGCATGCCGTTCCTCTGCACCTTACTAGTTCCATTGGGGATCCCCACTAAGTGCCCGTTGGCGTGACCATTTTTATGATCCTCCAAATGGGTCTCAATCCGCAGTATTTCCATCCGCTCCAGTAGCCGCTGTCCGCCATCGGATGACACTCGTGAGAGGGGAGGCACATTAAAATCTGCCTTGGTGAGCCCGAGCAGAGCGGGCCCGTCTGTCTGACGGAGAGCATCTGCATACTCTGGCATCCCCTCTCTGCTCAGCCAATTAGAAACATCTGCTGCCGACCATGATTCCACCTTCTTCATCTTGGCCAGTGGTCAACGGTGAGAATTAGGAGAGTCCTCAGACTAGAGGGCAAGGTCTATTGGAGGCCTGGATGTCTATGAGGCAGCAGTAAGAGACATGATGCGTCTTTCATCCAGAAGTCCAGGTCTCTGTCGTCATAGAAGAGAGAAGCAAGACAGCGGATGTTTCTCAGGAATGGGTGGAAAAGACGGCTAGCTTCACCTCAGCAGCTTCTTCAACGGAGCTCTGTTAAAAGAAATATAGATTGAAAAGCTGAAAAAAAAAACTGCTTTAATTCACTAATAACTTTAATACATTATGCATAATGCAGACAACATGTTATACTGGAACTCTACCATATAATCATTTGATTTTCCCTTAAATTTCTCATACTTATCTGGGACCGGGGAGGCAGTTGCAACAGTGTCTCTGCAGAGACTGCTGTTCCCTTTAAAATACTAAAACATAAAATCTGCTTTTAATAATGAAAGTATTTTTTTCTTTTTTAGATTATTTTTAGGCTCTATTGGCCTTTAAGTTTTGTATTTTTAAAAAGTAGTTAGACAGAAAACTCGCTTAGAGAGAGGAAAGACATGCAGCAAAGGTTACCAGGCCGGGACGTGAACCTGCAATGGTTGGTTTATAGCACATGGATCGCACACTTTATCCCTGTACCCCCACTGCCCCCAACTATAAATTAAGTGCAATTAAAGTGATAATGGTTATGATTAAAATATACTTTAACGGCAAAGCTAGGACGAACCGCTTTCTTCCAAACTGCTGTTCAGCAGCGTTCTTTGGCAGTGGTAATAGCCTGATAAACCAGACTAAATGTGAGATTAAATGTGTAATTTAGTCTGGCCTTGATGAATAAGACATTGGGAGATTGTTGATGAGAACAACCCATTGTCTTTCAAACCATGTCTGTGGCATTGGTCAACGATCTGACCAATGAGGCCAATTGACTGTGACGTAGTAAGCGCAACAGAAAGCTGGTGGGGGAGTGTAAACAAACAGAATGTGATGTGAGCAAGGCTTAACTTGTTGAGATCACCGCGTTGGACTATTGTTGTCGTTTGTGCAAAAAAGACATGCGAGTAGCTGTGGTACTACACCACTTTATCCAACTTTTCTGAAGTTCAAATCAACCGTTGTCAGTGGCAGAAAGATTACAGAAAGTTGGAGTGAACGTTTCGATTACACCGGGGAAATTCAATCGAGTCTGTCGAGCTTGTACAACGGTGTTGAATAGAATGGAAAGACATTTGCCAATTTATTGGAGGTGGATTGAAAACAAGGTGGAAGCAGTTGCCCCCGCAGAACGAACAGCTGCTGAAAAGAGAGCTCGGGAGCCTACTCCCTCGAAAAAACCAAGAGACTTGAAGAAGCTCCGCCACAACACAGATAAGCCAAAGATATCTTTGGCTCTTCCACAGAATATAGCAGAGTTAAGTTGACATTACCAGTATATAATTACGAACTGTCACAACTCAATCTGCTTAATTTTCTAACACAGTCGTGCACCGTAGCTTTAGTTCCTTGTTGTCCTTTCTCCAGCGTCGCACAGCTTTGTCATCACTCCCTCAAAACCCCGCCAGCTTTGCATCCAAAAATTCAAAACACATCTCTGCTTTGTGATTGGCCAGCCAATTCTAGGGCCTGGGGCATTGATCGAGGCTAGACCACTAGCAGGCAAAAATGATTTTGGCCGCTGGCGGCTGGGGCTAGTTCACTAGGCTACAGCGGTACGCCTGTGCATGCTGCACACGTCAGCCAGGAATATCAGCTCCCTCTGTCTGAAGTACAGCTTGACAATAAACACAGCTGACCAAAGCATCTGCTTCAACATCAAAGACATTTGGTTATAAAAGGTTATAAGAATTTTCAAAGCATAAAGAATCAAAGTATGGGTGTACTTCAAAGAGGAGGGTTGGGTGCTCTGCCTGGTTTTGTTTTTGCCACTTTTTACAACTGAATTCAGTTTTCTACCAATTATGCCACTGATTTGATAGTCAATTGATCTAAAATCCTTTGATTATTTAGGGAAAAGAAAAGAAAACAGATTTAGTGTTTAGTGTCATTAGGATGCTCGTCCTTCTTTACTACGTTGGACATTTGTTAACATTGAGGAACTTTCCGATTCTGTAAGAATGATTTTCTGGATTATTGAACTTAGAGGGAAATCAAATTGAGGTCAGGCCAGCATCTTCTTCTGAAATCTGAGAGCACAGCAAAAAGGAAAGTCTTGGGGAAAACAATATGCCACAGATAAAAAGAAAACGAAAAAATATATCCAATAAATACATTACATATCTACATGGTTATTTTAAAAACAACTAACATAAATTGGACCAAAACAGTCCCTTTCGTTAGAAAGGTTGGGGAATATACAGACTAACAAGGGAAAAAGTTAACATGCTCATTTGACATCATCTATTACTTCAACAGGAAGAAGCAGTCGTGTTGCAATGCACTGGAACATTGTGAGCGTCACTAATGATTGGTAAATCTATCGGTTCAACGAGCCTTATTTCCGTGCACATGTGCATCTATCACTATGAATCCACTGTTTTTAAATGCTCGTTTGATCGGCTTTATATTTATTTGTACTGTTAATTTTTGAAAAGCTGGGTTTTGTTACCGTAAGTCTAAGAGAAAATATCCAGCAAGACGACATTTTGAAATAAACATAATGCTCACATTTGTCATTAAGCTAAAACAGAGTATTTGAGATAAATGGTTTAGAATAGGATTTTACACTTAGATGATATATTAACATATAAGTAAAACAGACAAAAAGAAATGTTAAAAATTCCTTGCTGAAAAAAATTTCACTCCCACTAACTCCCTTTTAGCCGGATTTTCCCCTATCTGGTCAACAGCTGTGGACATAGAGATATACGGAGACATCTGTTGCACATCATAGTGGTAGACGTGGGGCGCGGCTCGTCTAGCTCAAGGTTGCATGGTTGTGGAAGAAGTGAGGGTAATGTGGGGACAAGTTCTGATTAATCTGCAGCTACAGGAAGAGGAAACCGGGCCCATTAGGTGGACTGGTGAAGGGACAGATAAACCAGACAGAAAGGTTGAAGCTAAGCATTAGATCAGCCCCATCTATCAAACAGTTGTGCCTTTGTGCAGCCAGATATGGCCAAAGCAGCTAAAAACCAGCCACCTGGACAGTTGGAAGAATTACAAAACTACACACAGGCACCTGATCCTTTGTCTGATTACAGATCTGCTCCATCAAGCAGGTCCTGTTTCAACAACTCCAACTGTACCTGGCATCAGATTCAAAGTACTTTCAAATGTTCATGTATTATATAACCACCAGAGATGGAAAAAAAATGAAAGCATTAAACCTGCATTTCCTGAGACTTCAAACAGTATCACATACAAAGCCAGCCCAGCTGGCTCACAGCAGAAGGAAAGAGAGTGACGAGTATTTAAAAAAGATAAAAAGAACGGCTACAAGCAATCTCTTCCTTCAGACTGTTACACGCCATAGATTAGCCATCACCGAGTCAGCTGTGAGAATGAACTTTGCTCGATGAATCAGCTTAAAGCTTGCTGTTGGAAATAATCTCTTACAAATGAATACAAAAAATGAAAAACAGAATAATTCTCAACCAACAAACAACCTAAAACTAGAAATAAAAAAAGAATAACCTGTGGATGTATTTTATCATTAAAAAATAGTCATGAAAATAAAGAAAACTCTTTGAAAGACTTTTGGTCTGTACTATCAGTTTCCCGAAAGAATCTCTTTGCAACATTTACAGAAAAAGAGACACCATGTTTATGCATCATCTGACTTTGTGTATCCTCCCATGTTCCTCAGACAGATAAGGAGCAGAGAGCAGCTCAACTATTAGCTTACATTAAAAGCAAAAAAAAAAAAGAAAAAGGTTTATGACACACAATAAACTGAGAGCAAACTGAAACATGTCATGAGTGCAAATATCCATGAGGCATATCAGAATAGAGAAGAAACCTGCTACATTAGCATAAAGGGTCAGATAGTGCTGTGGGAAAAAAAAGGGGGTTGGAAAGAAGAAACTGAACAAACTTTAACCGTTAAAAAAAGAGGAAGAGAGTCTAGAGTTAAGGGATACATAACAAAACTAATGTAGGCCAGGTATTACTGATGAAATGTAGTATTTTTACTCCATACGACCCATAGGTCTATAAATCGGGAAAAAAAATCAAGTTGGTACAAAAAAAAAATGATAAGAACAAATTAAATTTGTTTTTACCTTTGCACGCATATTACACTGGAAAAACGATCTAGAAATAAGTAAAAATATCTTAAATTAAGTGTATTTATCCTTATTTTGAGTAGGTAAATGAGATAGTTTGCTAATGGAATGAGTATTTTTACTCTTAAAATAAGATAATCTGATAATATGCAACTTGAAATAAGACAATACATTACAATGTTTCCTTATTTTAAGTGTAAATTGTCTTGTTCCATTCTCAAAATGTCTCTTTTACCTCCTCAATCCAAGAACAAATGCACTTATTTTAAGAAAAAATGGCTTATCTAGATTTCGATTTTTTCCAGTGTACAAATAGCTCACACCTTTTCCACCATAATAAAAATATACCCTGTTTTTTAACAATCATTAAACAATGGTCTACTAACACCAATGTATTGGTATTAGTAACATTAGGAACATAGTGCACATCAATTGAAGCAAAGTGTAATAATGCTCTAAATGCATCCAAAAACCAGAATTGGATAACCTGAATTTGATTCTTAAAACAGCCACGGTGAACAAAGACTATAACAGATACGTTCAAATATTTGGAGTGTATTGGTCTGGCTAGGTTAGCAAAGCAATTACCTGTAACGAAATTTCAGATTGAGACTGGGGGAATCCTCATTCCTTACTATGTCTTTGTTTAGGGAAATTTAGCTCATAAAAAGGGAAATATTTTTGTTTCTAAATATCCAGAAACTGTACAAATTGAATAGACTTAAACATGACACGTGAGTGTTTCTGATCTTTAAAATGTATCATTCATTAAATTACATCGATATGCAATCTAAAGCATGGCGTCCTTTAAAGCTTCTGCCTTCAGAGTGACTGTGTCAAAAACAACTCAGAGCTGAGGGCAACTATGTGCTGCGTAACTAAAGCACACAAAGACGGGTCCTTATAAAGAACAGGGTTCTATTGTATTGTGTTTACACTGACTGACTTCTTCTTACATCACTGACATCATTCACTTGGACCCAGATGTTTACACTAACGGAGGAAGTTACGGTTTTCGCTCCTCAACCAAACTCCCAAAAGGTAACCTATGGACTTTACAAGGATAAACCTTCTTTCCCTTTCATCATTCTGGTCTTTCTACAAGCACTTAGTATTCCGAGTGCTTAGTTATTATTTTTGTTGTATATATGACAATAAACCTGTTGATTATTTATTATTCTTAAATCTTGAACACAAAACAACAAGTATCTAAACAGATCTGTGAAGTTGTAACATAATTAAGACCAATCATGCATGTTGTACTCTAATGTAAATCACAGTTTGTATGAAACAGGCAGATAATTATCACTGTAAAAATGGTGAAACAAATTGCACTACCACTGTTATAATTGTGTAAAACAGGGCAACAGTTCATCAATGTGACATTAACTCCCCCCCCCCGGTTTAGCAGATAGCACTGGACAGCCTTAAAACCGTTCAATGTGCAGTCAATAAAAACGTCTGAAATAAACGCCGCTCTGCTTTTTATTCCTAAAATACCTGACCTCAATTTGAGCTGAAAGTGGCACATCAATCACAGATATGTGGTCCAAAATTCCCTCTATAAATTCACCAGCTCCAGCACAATGACCCGATAGGAGGAAAACCGTTTATCCCTCCAGTTCATCTTTTATCAGCTCCATTCTTACATCTTTCTACTCAGACAAGCAGATTATTTAATGAAAGAGCAGCCAAGCTAGATACATACATTTCCAAAAGATTAAGCGCTATTTCAGCATTTTGAAAGTCAACTTCTAAACTTTCAGCACCTTACTCCAGTCAGGAATTACATCTTGTTATTGCTTTCCTCATTTGTACATACTGTATATGTTCATGGTGTTCATTTTACTTTTCCATTTTTACAACCTAAATGTCAAGTAAAAGAAAACAAGAGGAAAGTGTCTCATTTTCTTGAGAAGTAATTTTGCCTTCTACAAAAAGACCAGTAATGCAGAATAGGACTACAGATGTAAGAAATGTTGCCGTTCTTTTATAAGAAATAACTCAAACCGACAGCCTACATCCCAGTTCTACCATCTTCAAGCAAATCCTTAAACTACTATTGAAAAAAACGGCCGTTTAAATAGTCAAATACACGGCCGAGGTAATCTAGAACAATTTAAAAGCCCTAAAAATGCAACAGAAAACCCTGATAAATCTAAGACAGCCCTCCTTACACAACATTTGAGCTGCAAATTTTGTGAGTTTCCCCCGACGATGAGACTAGAAGTCACTTAATATATGGGAGGGTTTGTTTATTCCTATAGATAAAGGTGCACAATTATCTAGTCTGGTCCAAGGAGTAAAAGTTAATGGTCCTACATGTTTTATTCACTGCGGTAGAGAACATTTCTTAAAACATTTTAAAGCTGGTCTGCGGACATAAAAACGACAGGCTACAGGAAAAAAAGCTGGAAACCTTTAATATTCCATAAAAAGCAGAACAGAGAAAAAAAACTCATTAAGAGATAAGCACTTTTGCCAACATTCACACATCCAAACCAAAATAGGTCAATCATTAAATATTTGTATTTCAGTCATCTTTGCTTTTAACTCGAACAAAAGCTAATCCTGTCAAGTTATCTTCATCCGACACATCTTTAGTAAGACTACTCCATCTCTGTCACATGTATGATATTACCTCTACAGAAACCTGCTCTTAAAGCAAATAGGTCGTTCTCTCTCTGTGCAAATCATGTTCTGAGCTCTTGTTCTTTTGTTTTAGGCTCAGCTTTCGGAAAACTAGTATCCTCTTTCAGTTTTTATTTCATACTGAGAACACTGACAATGGGCAAGGCGCAACACTCTCACCAGGATCCACTTACAGCTGGTATACAAACACTGCAAATATGATGTCAATATTGACATAACTGGGCCAGCCAGGTTTATGCGATGGACACTATGGTTACGAATTAACTCTATGTTTGCCTGTGACTCACACGGTAGGCCAGTCTTACCTTAAGAATGAGTTAAATGTACCTGTGGCAAGGTTAAGGAAGTCATACAGAAAATTCTGAGAAATGGAAAGGTCACATAAATCACTTTATTATTTATTGTTGTAAGATAAGCTGGGAATGTGTCACAAATCCAGAAGGATTCGTTTCTCCTCAGTTGCTCATCTCCAGGGAGCTTGGAAAATGTGTCTCAATGTTTTCTGTCATCGTCTTTGTCAGACTGTTTCTTCAACCAGTTTAAAAGCTCCAGCAAAGCTAAAATTTCCCATTTGCGACTCTGCAACATGCGAGGAATTAATAATTCAGCCCCGAGCGTGTTTAAAGCCGAAATGTGGTTGACGTATGTGTTTCTTTAAGTCAAGGTGACAAAAACCTTTGAAAACAATCTTTTTGGGGGTAAAAAAAATAAATAAAAAATATCAAGTAAAAAGCTCAACCAGGGCAACAGACCCACACCACCTGATTACCTGTGCCTCCAAGCATCTGGTCGCCTTCCCATTGAAAACCTCCACGTTCCCTGGTAATGGCCTTGTCTAATACAAGATAAAAAAAAAACCTAAAAGACAGCTGAATGTTCTTACAATGGATAACCCAGAGAACACCACTGATTAACTAGTCTTAGTTTAGTTTTAATTTACCCAACCATTCAATGCAACAGATTCTCACAAGATCATAACCTTGTTTAAAAATCCCATGAGATCTACCTGCTTCTATTCTAAAACAACTTGGAGTTGGTTGTGAGTAGGGTTCAAAAATGCGGAAAGAGAAATTACCCAAACTGAATATGTTATCTTAAGAAAATGAGCGCTGAGGTTTGCAACCCTCAGAGAGAGAATCTAGGATTGGATCTTTTGTTTTGTACTTATCTTTAGTCAAAATGTAGTGAGGAAACACAAGACCAGGTTTACTGCAAAGTAAAACACACAAGCTACAGTATAATTATACCACAAAACTTAGTTTGATTAATAGATAAATGGTCTTTTTATTATTTAGATACACAATAAGCATCATAAAATGACAGATTCCCAACAGCCAGACCTTCTGCTGACAATATAAAATATAAAACATCCCCTGAAGCTTCCTCAGAAACTTTAAAGTACATCAAACCACCTCTCACTGTTCAGTTGCACGCTGCTCCAAAACATGATAAAAATAGGCTGTCACACGGGGGCACTATCTGCAGCAAATAATTAGCCATGCAATATTTAGTCAACCGTCTTATCATATCAACCATTTTAAACATGGAGCTTTATATTGAGAGCGTCACAATGATGTTTGTTTTCCAGTGGAAGTTTTATAGGGTTGATAACAGGTTGATATCAGGTTACCAGATCTACTTCTGACAAAAGTTAGCTTTTAGTGACAATAAAAAAAGCTATGTGTTAAGTATCTATTACAGGTTTATAAAGTTACAAAAAAGTCCTTATGCATTTACTAGAAATTTTAACTCATATTTTTTATGGTTCTGAGTTTCTTTAGCCAGACTCTATTCACTGAATACTCGTACGTTCTTTAACTGCAAAAAAAACCTACCTTCCCTGAAGAGGAAATACTAATATATGCTGATTCATTCATAAGTGTTGTAATATCTCAAAACTCACAGTGACTAACTTACATGTGCTTCTAAACTTTCCACTGAACTCGGAATAAAATGATTAAAACAAACATGTGAAAATCAAACGTAAACCCAAACAGAAAACTGGTCTGCACAGCGTCTTGCACGGACATGCTGGTTTTTAAAACCTTCTCCCTATTGATTGTTGGCCCCCCAGAAGGATTCCTAGGCTGCTGAAAGATATTTTATTTTCCAAACACTCCCTTTTCCCACAAATTCTCAAAGGAGCAAGAGGCGTAAACTAAGCACTCAGGCGTGGCGTTGCAAAAATGCACGAATCTCTTTCTGTTGCAAACCTTTAAAAAGACACAGAACTAAGGTCTTACTCAAGCAAAACAGAGAACAGACGCAAGGCGCGGTTTCCTTCAACTCGCTGTTGGATTTCATGTACTTTTATTTTTTAAGCAGTCCTTGAACAAAACAATACCACACACTGAGTTTTGTTTCGTTTCGTTTTTTTTTTTTATTCGTCAAAGAGAAAGGGAGTTTCCAACCACGACCGCAGATTCAAAGCAGTTTGGGAATTTTGGAACCCTTATTGTATTTGTTAAATCATCCCCTTTAAGTTTGCTGATTGAAATTCAACCAGGCTTAATTTAGAAACCTGAAGTACGATGGAGCTTGATTTTAAAGTCGTCCAACATAATTTATTCAGCCATTTAGTTCCTGTTGTTCTGTGTGAAGCTGTTAATGAGAACAAATTCTGGAAAATTGTGCACCTTTTCTTTTACTTTGCATTTGAATTCAGTCAAAAGCAACAAAAAAGAGCAAAAGGTAAATAAGGAATTATTCAGAATCTTGGAAGCGTTTGACAGGAGAATTACCCAGTTTGGTTTAAAACAGCTTGGACAGCCGAGCAGGACTATTAACATGCTTGATTAACATTCTTTTATTTTCTGAATATAAAACATTGACTGACATCTTAACTCAATGTAGTTTGACGTTAATCCTAAATACGGACATGATATTGTTCTGAAAAACAAGACAAAAGCCTTTAAAGCCCTACTCGCCTCCAAAACTGTACTAGGCAACAAAAATAAAACTGGGACATCATGTGACCAGCAATAAAGCTGCATGTGTTTCTAATTATGGTGGAGACAGCATAGAAGCTTCTGGTTGGTTGGAGGAGACCTCCTTCTCAATCATCCCTAATCAGCGATTAATAAAAAAAAAAGATCAAAGCCATCAGGGTGGCAGTGGGAACCTGCTCCAGTACTGGGGATCAGTTATACACACTGATGTCAAATTAATTCTTAATGCATACAAAATAAGCATTTGGACCCAAATGAGACTATTACATTTAAAATGTCAACTTTAAATCAATTAGTAGGACAAATACAAGGCAATTTGATGTCTATAGACATTAATTTTATGTGTTTATAATAAAAGGAGTTATTTAGAAAATGAATTAAACAATTAACTCTAATTGTGCAATTATAAAAAAACAATTACTGATTATTACCTGGGATAAAGGTAAGGCTGGATGATATGGCCGAAACTTCTATCATGATATACACTCACCGGCCACTTTATTAGGTACACCTGTAAAACTGCTCGTTAACACTTAATTTCTAAGCAGCCAATCACATGGCGGTAACTCAGTGCATTTAGGCATGTAGACATGGTCAAGACAATCTCCTGCAGTTCAAACCGAGCATCAGTATGGGGAAGAAAGGTGATTTAAGTGACTTTGAACGTGGCCTGATTGTTGGTGCCAGAAGGGCTGGTCTGAGTATTTCAGAAACTGCTGATCTACTGGGATTTTCACGCACAACCATCTCTAGGGTTTACAGAGAATGGTCCGAAAAAGAAAAAACATCCAGTGAGCGGCAGTTCTGTGGGCGGAAATGCCTTGTTGATGCCAGAGGTCAGAGGAGAATGGCCAGACTGGTTCGAGCTGATAGAAGGGCAACAGTGACTCAAATAACCACCCGTTACAACCAAGGTGGGCAGAAGAGCATCTCTGAACGCACAGTACGTCGAACTTTGAGGCAGATGGGCTACAGCAGCTGAAGATCACACCTGGTGCCACTCCTTTCAGCTAAGAACAGGAAACTGAGGCTACAATTTGCACAAGCTCATCGAAATTGGACAATAGAAGATTGGAAAAACGTTGCCTGGTCTGATGAGTCTCGATTGCTGCTGCGACATTCGGATGGTAGGGTCAGAATTTGGCGTCTACAACATGAAAGCATGGATCCATCCTGCCTTGTATCAACGGTTCAGGCTGGTGGTGGTGGTGTCATGGTGTGGGGAATATTTTCATGGCACTCTTTGGGCCCCTTGGTACCAATTGAGCATAGTTGCAACGCCACAGCCTACCTGAGTATTGTTGCTGACCATGTCCATCCCTTTATGACCACAATGTATCCAACTTCTGACGGCTACTTTCAGCAGGATAATGCGCCATGTCATAAAGCTGGAATCATCTCAGACTGGTTTCTTGAACATGACAATGAGTTCACTGTACTCAAATGGCCTCCACAGTCACCAGATCTCAATCCAATAGAGCATCTTTGGGATGTGGTGGAACGGGAGATTCGCATCATGGATGTGCAGCCGACAAATCCGCGGCAACTGTGTGATGCCATCATGTCAATATGGACCAAACTCCCTAAGGAATGCTTCCAGCACCTTGTTGAATCTATGCCACGAAGAATTGAGGCTGTTCTGAAGGCAAAAGGGGGTCCAACCCGTTACTAGCATGGGGTACCTAATAAAGTGGCCGGTGAGTGTACGATATAATTCTGATAATGATATAAAAACAACAACAACAAAAAAAGCTTGAAAGCCAGCCAAGAACAATCCCAACAGATACCTGTGCTGACTTAGGAAAATGACTTTTCCTCAACTATAAAACTTTTCCAATGTAACATTTTAGAAATTATTGTTTGGAAAAAAATAAAATAAACAAACATACAGCTATTTTCACATAAAACTAAAAGATAAACAAATGAAATGAAGATGAAATCAGGTGATTGTCTCTCTCTCCTCATTGTTTAGGCCAAGGCTTCTTGCCTCTTTGACAGTTTTTCTGTTATATGTTTAAAATGATAAACACAGCTTACCCTAAAAGTCTGTGTTCACGAATCCCTCTAATAAATTAGCAAAACAGCTCATATCTATCCCAGAAAAGTGCAAAGTAAAGACCCCGGCAGTTCTGAAACGTCTACATTTTGACAAATAGTTATAGGCACTAAAGTAGGGCTGCACAAAACTAACTTTTGCTAAAAAAGAAAAATTGGCTTTTATTTCCATCATCCCCTCTGAGACGTGACCTTATTTTAAAGGGCAATGACTGCTCAGCTCTTCTAATTCGACCGTAAGCTGCACGGCCAGCTGTTGCTTGTGAGCAACATTCATCAGAAGCTAAAATCGGAGACATTGATTGGACGGCTTGTGCTAGGTACAGGGAATGTTTCGTCTCCTTATCGTGGAAACTTATTTTGTTGCTAAAATTGACCCTGTTGGAGTGTTGGCCTATTGCTGAGCAAAGCCTACAGCTGCAGCCACAGACTCCATGTCTGCAATGCTCACGTAGCAAATGTGTTGCTAACGCTATAACTATACAGTAAAATGCAATTAAACGGCATATCACCATTATTCAATAAAATTATGGTTGCACGGTTTGTAGGATTTTTTTTTGGGAGGGGGCAGTCGTGAAAAATGCTGTAGGTGTTTAGGGGAAGCAAAGGAGCTATATATATGAAATATATGATAAAGGTAAATATCTGCTTGCAATTTTTGCAATATTAATATCGGTTATCAATATTGGCCCAGATTTTCATATCAGTGCATCCTAACTATTCAAGTTAGAAAACATGCATTTGATATGAAGAAGTATAAATACCAGACAATCATAATATTTAGCAGTTCTAAGATGTGTTTTACACAGAATATTACACCTGTTCTGCTCTTTCTGCAGTAACACTGAAACAAGAACAAACTAACACTGTTTAGTATGGCCTGAGCTACAGTTCATTTCATTTAAATAAAAACACCATGCACTGTAGACAGGCCAGATGTTTAATTTTTTTTTCTTCCCGTTAGTAGCGTTATCTGTTTATTCCCTGGCCGGTTTTCAGCCTCTTCCCTTGGATGTTGATATTACTCATTCCCAGCCACGTCAACATATGTCAGTCATTGTTTATTCTTCAAGCAGACCTTTTGGTTGAGGCTCTGAATTTCACAGCAACTTCGTTTTTATTTCTAAACTCTAATTAGCAACAGTTAAGGATTTAAAAACAGATGTTTACATTTATTATTTGAGAAGAAAGCAGAAAGAAGGTTACATACTTTTTTTATCTGCCCTCTCAACTTGTTTCGATAAAGTTCATACACCCACAGCAGGCATTTGTGAGAGTCTGTGCCTTTCCCCAGGACGCTTTGGTACGAGAACTGGAGAGGAAGAGAAATATGTACACCCTGCAGAGCTGGGGCCACAAAACAAGAGCCTGTTTAAAACTAAATATTACAATTCCTTTAGAGTTTTTAAAGTGATCTAGCCGATAAGGATCTAAGGCTGATTCAGGATGACCAGATTTAATAGTTCTAACAGGGCGATATATCTAAGTCAATGTTTGGCCAAAACAGAGGTTGCTAACTGACAAGTTTTCCAAAGCTGAATCACACAGACCACAGACAGCTCATTGTTTCCACCAAAACCGCTGCTGTGCCACGCTAGTCCAGCGCACCCCTCTCACATCCTGGCTGGCTTGGAGTCAGACATAATTTGGGATGGCAATGCTGCTATCAGTGCAAAAGGCTGGATACAGAGACAACAATAACCTCTTTTTCACATTTGGCCCTCTTGACACTGACCGCCAGTGTCATGTGCATGTTTCAATCTGCTTTCTCATTGCTTCCCTTTATTAGACACACGACTATCTATTTGTTCAGATAACTGTCTCCTTCAACTGATCTAGCTTTGTCAGTCTACACTGGATTTCTTTGCAGCCTCTTGGAAGAAACCACAGACAGGTCGTTATAACAACTAATTCACTTTGAGGCATTGGTCCTCTAAGAGGACAGGGCACATTCAGAGCTGTGGGGAGAAAACAGCTTTATCAAACTTACTGATTTTAAAGAAATTACGTCAAAATGCATGACCCTGGTGCTAATGTTATTGGTTGGAGAAATTGTTCGAATATTAAAGTGAGGTTCTGGTGTATTATGCAATAGTAACAGAGAGAATTAGAGAGAAAATGCATTCAAGAGAAAGGATGCTTTGCATATTACAGTCATTTAAACAAATTACCTTGGCAAACAGCACCAGTGCAAACTGCACTACAATACATCTATGCACAGTTTCTTGATGAGGAAACTTTTCATTGTTTCTCTAATCAAAGGAAATTTAAAGCTTGTTATTATCAGTAGGTCTGAGGTGGTGTTTTTGTTCTATTTACAAGATCTATAATTGCAACAATGGCTGCTCTTTTCCTTAGCAAAGAAGAAAAATCTTATCTTATCTTATTTATCATCAGGTGCAGGTTTCAGAGACAACCTTAACAACAGAGTAAACACTTAAAATCACTGAGTTATTTTTATTATTTACTTGTTGTAATAGCAAGAGCATAACATCAAACTTTTGTTTGTTTTTCTTTTTAGGATTCAACTTTAAGATTAACTTTGAAAAAGCAGAACACTTTCCCCCCACTTAATGACAAAAGATTCCTTATTAGTGTTTTTAATTGTTAAAAAAAAAATCCTTTGGTTTGGGAGTTTCCTTATTTGCTGATTGAAGGTGTTTTAGATGTCATTAAGGTTTATTTGTACCAGAACTCATTAAAGAAAACCTGAAAAATGTCTTTATGGAAAAATGAAATAAAAAGAAAAATATTAATATATTTTTTTCCATGCGGTAATCTCTTTCTAAATGCTGTTAGTTATTATTGATACACAAATAACTCTAAAAATTATTTATTATTTAAAAACGCAGCTGCTTTCCTGAATTTCAAACAGGATCCGACTACTGTGTGTGCCCATTTTATTACATTTGTGTTATAAAGATTTATTACAATGCAAGGACACATTTCATTATCTATTTATGGTATTTTAAATTATTTAGTTTACTGTTTTAAGAAAGAAATATTAGAGAAAATTAGTTTAAATAGAGATAATCATATTTATTATTTAAACTGTAAAATTCAAAACTTCTATCAAGGAACCTGGTGCAACATCTTTACCATTTTTATGGAGTTAAATTAGGAGAAAGATTGAAAAGAAATGAATAGAATAAAAATCAGCTTTTGCACATCAGACTTTATAGAAAAAAGAAATAGGCAAAGGTCATTGCAAGTGTATATAGTTAAGAAAAAGCCTCTAAGATTCAGCTAGTTATATAACAATAATAATGTTATAATTTAGAGCACTTCGCTTTTAATCTGCAGGTTTACCAGTGGTTCCTAGAATTTCTAAAAGTAGAATGGGAGGCAGATCTTTTAGTTATCAGGCTCCAACTACCAGTTTTAGTTTGTGACGCAAACACCCTGTCTACTTTTAATGGTAAGCTTAAAACTTTCCTTTTTGATAAAGCTTATAGTTTAAGTGGCTCAGGTTATCCTGAGCTACACTATATTGCCAAAAGTATTTGCTCACCTGCCTTGACTCACATATGAGCTTAAGTGACATCCCGTTCCTAATCCATAGGGTTCAATATGACGTCGGTCCACCCTTTGCAGCTAGAACAGCTTCAACTCTTCTGGGAAGGCTGTCCACAAGGTTTAGGAGTGTGTTTATGGGAATTTTTGACCATTCTTCCAGAAGCGCATTTGTGAGGTCGCACACTGATGTTGGACGAGAAGGCCTGGCTCTCAGTCTCCGCTCTAATTCATCCCAAAGGTGTTCTATCGGGTTGAGGTCAGGACTCTGTGCAGGCCAGTCAAGTTCATCCACACCAGACTCTGTCATCCATGTCTTTATGGACCTTGCTTTGTGCACTGGTGCACAGTCATGTTGGAAGAGGAAGGGGCCAGCTCCAAACTGTTCCCACAAAGTTGGGAGCATGGAATTGTCCAAAATGTCTTGGTATGCTGAAGCATTCAGAGTTCCTTTCACTGGAACTAAGGGGCCAAGCCCAGCTCCTGAAAAACAACCCCACACCATAATCCCCCCTCCACCAAACTTTACACTTGGCACAATGCAGTCAGACAAGTACCGTTCTCCTGGCAACCGCCAAACCCAGACCCGTCCATCAGATTGCCAGATGGAGAAGCGCGATTCGTCACTCCAGAGAACGCGTCTCCACTGCTCTAGAGTCCAGTGGCGGCGTGCTTTACACCACCGCATCCGACGCTTTGCATTGCACTTGGTTATGTATGGCTTGGATGCAGCTGCTCGACCATGGAAACCCATTCCATGAAGCTCTCTGCGCACTGTTCTTGAGCTAATCTGAAGGCCACATGAAGTTTGGAGGTCTGTAGTGATTGACTCTGCAGAAAGTTGGCGACCTCTTCGCACTATGCGCTTCAGCATCCGCTGACCCCGCTCCGTCAGTTTACGTGGCCTACCACTTCGTGGCTGAGTTGCTGTCGTTCCCAAACACTTCCATTTTCTTATAATACAGCTGACAGTTGACTGTGGAATATTTAGGAGCGAGGAAATTTCACGACTGGATTTGTTGCACAGGTGGCATCCTATCACAGTTCCACGCTGGAATTCACTGAGCTCCTGAGAGCGACCCATTCTTTCACAAATGTTTGTAAAAACAGTCTGCATGCCTAGGTGCTTGAATTTATACACCTGTGGCCATGGAAGTGATTGGAACACCTGATTCCAATAATTTGGATGGGTGAGCAAATACTTTTGGCAATATAGTGTATCTCTATAGTTATGCTGCTATTGGCTTAGACTTCAGGAGGACAAAGGGAACACTATTTCATCATTTTGCTTCATCTCTATTCCTCCACTCTGCATAATCGGTCAGTTCTAACTCTAACGTTATGCTCTCTCTGTTTTTTCTCATAATATCTTTGCCTCGTCTGTTCCTGTTTGGCTGTGACACCACCATGGAGAGAAATATCAGCTGTGCTACTGCCATCAACACCTGTGTTTATATAGATGTTTTTTCCAATGTAGTCCTGTTTCTCTGACTGTGACAGGATGGATGTGCTCTCTTCATCCTCTGATATGGGAGTTGGTTCGGAGGTTTTCTGCCTGGCTGTGGGTTTCCTGGACGGGGCCGCCTTTTACAGTTGCTTTTTGTATCACTGCTTCTATCTCCTTGAACCCCAGCCTGCCTCGGCAGATGGCCACTCACACTGAGCCTGGGTCTGCTGGAGGTTTCTTCCTGTCAAAAGGGAGTTTTTCCTCTCCACTTTCACTATAAGCATGCCTAGTGTGAGGGATTGCATCTGAGTCAATGAGTCGATG
Organism: Cyprinodon diabolis; assembly: GCA_030533445.1. Taxonomy (NCBI): domain Eukaryota; kingdom Metazoa; phylum Chordata; class Actinopteri; order Cyprinodontiformes; family Cyprinodontidae; genus Cyprinodon; species Cyprinodon diabolis. Next base: position 20,077,543 of record CM060083.1, on the reverse strand, counting down.
CAATCAACCGGTTTTCCTTAGATAGAAAACTTTGAATCAATCAGACTATATGATCTGTGCCTTGTGAATTGGTGCTATATAAATAAACTGAACTGAATTGAATAGAAGTCTCTCAAAGGTGTAATCCAACCTATTTTTAGTCGTCCTTCACTCTGAAGTACCTTTTTAAAACCTCCAAACAAATCAGTCACTCTTCAACAAACACACACCTGTAAGATTTCTAAAGTCATAGTTAATAGGAGCCTGCCTACTTGTATTAAAGACAGGGATCCACTTCACAGTCACACAATCGGACGTTGTACCGGAGCTTACAGACTCACTGATTCTTCTAAAAATAGACAGCAAAGCTGGAGTCTTCCAGACCACAGCTAGCATGATACCTTTTAGTGCAGAATTACAGCAACAAATGATGGCATCTTAGCTATAGCCACCTCTTGCTCGACCATCATAACCCACAAACCCATACGTGGTGAAAACATCAGTGTAACTGCGGTGAAACGGGCTTTGGCCTCTCTAGAGTCGGGATTACACATAATAACGGAGATGTTTTTTTCTTTCGGCAGCTGTTGAAATGTTTCTAACCCCCAACCAAGGCCATGGGTGAACGTTTGGTTAGCTTATGCGATGCCTGCGTTTAACTATATCGCTCTGGTGTGGTTTAGGGGTAAACTGACGGCCATATGCTACAAAATAGGGGGTAGTTGTTTCAATTGTTTGTGATACCTTAGGAGTTTTCACAAATACTGACAGCTATACCTCGACACGACTTATCTTCTAAAGCAGACCCCCCCTACACACACACACACACACACAGAGAAAACCTCACAGGATAGCTATCGTTTGCCTTTCCACAAAACAGTGTCAACATTTGGCCATTTTAATGAAATTATCTTACCTTTGTAGTTTCGAAACGCTTATCAAAACGCCCAGGCACCCTAGTAGCTGTATTGAGGAGCTCTCTCTCTCTAAGTCTGTTTTCAGGCGGTTCGAAGGAGGCGTCATGCCTGTTGCCTTCAAGTCCCGCCGAAATGTAGGATTTTCTAACTACTTTGCTACAGAATTTAGCAAAAAATGTAATGTTCAGGGGTTTAATTCATTTATAACCAAAATACACGTGATAAACGGCCTTAATATGTTTCTTTGTTTTCATATATAAAGGCACTGATGGATATTTTAGTCTTCTGAAAATGAATTACACGTGGAAGTTTGAAACACTTGGAGCCGCCTGCTGGTGCAGGTTGAAATGGCCCCTAAATAATTAGATATTTACATACACTGCATAAAAGTTTTCTTATTATTATTCTAAGTTTTAAAAATATTATTATCATTAACAAAATGTTTATTTATATTTATATAAAGTTTATTTATTTATTTATTTATTTATTTATGCAAATTGATGGTTTTATTTTAACAATACAATTGATGCTCCTGATATTTCTCCTGACATTCAGTGGTATGTAATACCATTATGTTATGCTCCTTAGACATCATCAAACGTCTTTCAGATGTCTTAAGCTTTATTTTCCTGTCACTAAAGGAAGCTTGTGTGTTTAGATTATTAGATTATCATTTTATCTTATTTACTAATTTTTTATTTATTTATTTTTTTAACAGTGAATCTTAAGGTTGATTTCCATAAGATACATTCAATATCACATACTGTCCTGGCCTCTCATCTTACTTCTGGCTGGGGATATTAGATTCATATAAAGATGTATGAAAATTGGCACTCCCAACCTCATTAGAATCTAATAGTCATCTTCCTATAAATTTCACATAATGAACGCAATTTTACCTCCCTCCCCATCCCACACTAATGCAGCAGCACACCGCATACACATTTAATAGACCTTCACTCCCATTCATATTATAAAATATTAATGCTTATTATTATTATTATTCTAAACTCAAAGTGATGTTGGCACCTTACAAGAAATATTTTTTTTTCTGTGAAAGTTGTTTTTAATGCTATTAAGAAGAGCAATTTCCCAGGTTGTAATTTCTCTAAAGTGCCACATTTTGGACTAATAACACCTAAAAAGCTATAAAAAAAAAAAAAAAAATAACCTAGATATTATTGCATTACCCTCATCATGTGTGGAGTTTGTTTATTTCATGTTTATACATATTTACTATTAACTTCACCATCTATGATGCAAAAGTTAGGGGTCACATATCCACAAATGTGTTGTCTTGAGACGCTCTCTAGCAATGGCTGATTAACACTAATGCTGTGCTCCATTTATGTACTTCCAAGGTCGGAAATTTGATTAGGGAAAGGCATCACTCAAAGGTTAGCCATTTTCTAACAGCAGTTCTGAAAAAAAGTATATATGTATATAAAAAGTATAAAAGTATATGTCAATGTATACATACATATATATAAGCTACCTAGGATTTGCAATACAATTTTCAAACATTTTATATTTGGACATATTGTACTTTCTAAATCTACAAATCCTATTTTGTTGGTATTCCTCTGCACTTATCAATGAGTTTGAATGCAGGGCAGCCATATTGGATTTTGAAGTAGAGTTGAATCCTCTGATTTTTGCAGCCCCTGAAATTCTCTCTGCAGGGCTATTTTTATAACATAAAAAATTCTGATCTGGAAGTTGAAAAATCATGAAATTCTCAACCCTTGGACCCTGAACTAAGCAAACAATTGACTTCTAAATGATACACACCAGGAAACTGTTGAAAGAGGCAGGGTCATTGTATCTAACTGAGAACTTCGGAAGCTGATTATGGGTGTGGAGTGAAAAGCATAAAAACAAAGGGGAAATTAGATCATTTGAACTATTTGTGGCATTTTCCAGAAAAAATAACAAGATAAATTAAAAATGGAGACTAAAGTGTTTTATTATAGAATTAAAAAACTTGGATAAACAGCATAACAAAAATAAAAAATATATTTGATTGCCTGGCCATATTAATGCATGTCATTTTAAATTGCATTTCCTACAGAGTGATATTAAGCTTTGCATAGAGGAAAGCATATTTGTTTAAGTTCTGTCAGGAAATAAAAGTAAACAAACTGGATTGGACTTTGCTCAGTTCATCAAACAGGAGCTTCTGTTATTAAGAGCAGCTTTCAGATCTACTAGCAGGTCTTTCAAGATGCCTCTTCTTTTTTACCTTTTTATAATCTTGTGCTGTGCTGATCACCATGTGACTCTTAAGGATGAGGAAGGCATACCCCTCATCGCCAAGTATTTCAATACCAAAGGGAGGTATGAAGAAGTAAACCCAAATCTCAGACAGGACATACTCGCTGTAAACAGGACTATTTTGGAGCCTCCTTTTCTGGAATGTCAGGAAATCCATCTGACGGCCATCATAAGACATGGGACAAGGTATCCAAATGCCAAAGACGTCAGGAAGATGCAGCAGCTCCATGATATCATCCTTAACAATTCTACTGGTAAGCAGAGTTGGCTGCGTGAGATCCTCACCCAGTGGACGATGTGGTACACCGAGGATATGGACGGCAGACTGGTCCAGAAAGGTGTGCAGGATCTAAAGCATCTGGCTGTCAGGCTGGCAAAGCTGTTTCCCTCAATAATCTCCAAGGAGAAACTTCGAGGTGGACTCATCAAGTTCATAACAAGCTCCAAGCACAGATGTGTAAACAGCATGTTGTCCTTCAAAGCAGGACTGACAGAGATGTGGGCCATCAAAGGTACTAACATGATGAAAAAACTACAGAATGTTTTTTTTTTTACTCTAATAAATTTTCTCAGAATAACCTGACGCTTTCTGTCCATGCAGATGTGGAGTTTGGCCATGAAGTAAATGATACTCTGATGAGGTTCTTCAACCATTGCACCCGGTATGTCCAGGAAGTAGATCAAAACAAGTCAGCTGTAACAGAGGTGCAAAAGTTCAAGCAGGGTCTGGAAATGATGAGGGTTCAAGAGAAGATTGCACAGCATCTAGGAGTCTCGTCCAGTCTCCTCACATATGGTTGTATCCATGTTTTAACCTTTTACATACAGTCTTGTCATTTACTTTTTCTTTAATTTCATCATTGGCTACCTCTCCTTTTGATTGCGGATCTCCATTATGTTTCACCATATTGTCATTAATAAATGAAGCATTTAAATAAAACTAGTCAATACAAAGCTACAGATTGTGGACACATTGCTTAGAACACTACTAGGTGAAAGTATAAGAACTAATTCCTGTTTGAGGCTTTTTAGGTCACAGTTATAAAAACTTCCTCTTTTGGTGTAGATTTAAGATCACTGTCTGCACAGCTTACATGACTAATCTCCTGTGTGTTTCACTTGCAGATTTGGCAGAGGCTGCATTTTTCTTGTGCACTTATGAATTTGCTGTCAAGGCAATAAACTCCCCCTGGTGTCAGCTCTTTGATGAGGAGGATGCAAAGGTTGGAGTCTTACTCTTAGGATATAGCTACAGTTACGCCAATCTACTTTGCTAAAATCTATAGACTTAAAAGTTTTAATTTGAGCTGGTAACGAGAAATCTTTACCAAAAATCTTAAGGCTAGTTTGAATTATCAGTCAGCCCAGTAGTGGACTGATGACGTCTCACCCCATGACTCACCACTCTCCCCTAAGCTCAATATATATATAACATATATATCAAATCCTATCAAATGTTTTTTTAACGATACTAAGATAATCATGAGATCATTCATAAATGCTCCACCCTACATCTTTCAGGTTTGGGGAAACAAAAACTGATTTTTCTGTGTGTGTTGTATGCCCATTCTGATGTGAAATATTAACTTTCATGGTTATTATTGTCCCTTTTATGGTCCTTTGCTTTCTCTGGAACACTTTACCATGAAGTTCAATCTTTTTAACAAGGATTGGATATGATAGACCACTCAAAAGTGCATGTTCCCTCATGGTGTGGTGGTTTAGCCTCTGACTGCTATGAGAGCTACCCACTTTTGAACCGTTGTTGTGGCAGGATGGGCCTCTGGTGTAAAACTTTGCCAAATGGAAGTGACTTTCTGTGGCAAGTCAGTTTCATTTACACCACTAGTTGTGACTGTCAGGTTGGGTGGAGGTTGGTTGAGGACTCAAATGCAAAGCTGAGTTTTGCTGATTTAACGAGAAAAGGCCACAGAAATCAAAAACCAGGAGGTCATGTGAAAACAGAGATTAGGAGCCAAGAAACAAGAAGTCACAGAACAGGAGGTGAAATATGGGAGACAGAAACAATGGGAGGACTAATTATCTGATAGGGAGCAGGTGTAGACAGAAGTAACTAGAAGGAGCTAAGGGAAAGGTAGACCGGCACATGGGGCAACAGAGAGCAACTGAAAAAAAACACTGGTTAAATATAACACAAAATGGAAAAGAAACCAATGAACAAGAAAACAGAGAATAATATAAAGTGGAACTGGAAACTAAAAAAGAAACTCAAACAATAATCCACATAGGGCACAACCATGACAGTGACACTACAATCTAGTGCCATAACTTGCCTTCAGGGACCTGTTCCATAAAGTGGGATAAATCACAACTCAGAATAAGTTTCCAGGTAAATTTCTACACTTTTCAGGTCTTTATTTGTAAATTAAAGTGCTTCTCTCAGTATTAATGTGCTGGATGTAAAAAGAAGATAAAGGGTTTCCATTACCTTTAAAAAGTGCTGTAAAATATGAAAGATCTAAATTCTGTCTTCAATATAAGGCTGCATAGGGTTTTTCTGCTGCGAAACAGGTTATGGAGTATGCGAGCGATCTGAGGGAGTTCTGGAAAAGAGGCTACGGTCATGACATCAACAGCAAATCAAGCTGCATTCTCTTTCATGACCTGTTCAGTCGACTGGACAAAGCAGTTAGCGAGACCAAGTAAGAGGACGTTTAATCCCCTGTTTCTCTACTTGTTGCTAACACTGACAGATACTTTTCATCCTCTTAAGTAATCTTAACCCATTTTCACTGTTGCTTGTTTGCCCCTGTGGCCTTCAGGTTACGTCAGCAGGTCAGTGAAGCGGTAACTGTTCAGATCGGCCACGCAGACACCCTACTGCCATTGCTTACCCTGCTCGGCTTTTTCAAGGACACCTCCCCTCTGACATCAAACAACTACGCCTCACAGACTCAACGCTCTTTTCGCACCAGCCACATGTTGCCCTATGCTGCCAATTTCCTCCTGGTGTTGTATGACTGTGGAGAAGGAGATATAAGGCTGCAGCCTGTATTAAACGAAAAGCCTTTGACCTTCCCTGGTGTGACTGATCCACAGGCCTCAGTGCCGCTTTATGAGAATGTCCGAAAGCGCTACCAAGACCTGCTTAATGGCTGTGACTTTGAGACTGAATGCCAACTGCTCAAAGATCCTGCTGAAGTTTAAGACCTAAATACAATGTCTTTAATTTCTTTTCAGTAAGATAATTTCAAAATGTTTATTGAAATTGAAATAGTCTGAACCAAACTGGAAAGAAAGCGGAGGGTAAAAAATTAATACATGTATTGTAAATGTTGTACTTTATTAGGGGTTTTGCAGTGCAACCTAAAACATCTGAAGCAGCCTGTTTTTTTTGTTTTATATATATATATATATATATATATATATATATATAACTAATTGCTCTTAAGTACATTTAATTGTTTCATCACGTTGCAGAATATGGTAGAATTTAGGAAGAAAAAAATAGATCATCTGATCTAAGGATTTGCTAAGCCTATCTGTTCTTACCTGCACAGGCCTACAGTATATGGTACACCTCTCAGTGTTAAAGCAACGACGTGCAACTTTTGACCTAAGTATAATTTGAGATATATAATGGATTGTTGAGGTCACTACCCACCACTTGAAGTGTGTCAATGATTCGTGCAGGCTGCCCTTCTGAAAAACTGGCCAATGTAGTGTGAGAGGATCGTATACAAATAACCCGATAACTCTAAAGTGGTCTGCTATCAGATTATAAAACACAGTGGAGGCTCTATGATTTTGTAACACTGCAGTGTTCAGTCGCTTAACCTGTAAGTTGTGATTAACCCCTTTATCATCCAAGTAACCATTTTTCAGTAACTTTGATATAAAGAACACTTTGCAACAAATAATGCAAATCTTCAGGTCAAATGTGGTCTGCAGGGTCCACCATTGTGTTAAAGCTGATGTAAAACTGATTCATAGTAATATAAGCTGCCTACGGTGTATATCTTACTGTGAATTAACTTTAAAAAGTTAATAATTGAAGATAAAAACTTAATAAGCTAATTTCTAAAAGTTAAAAAGCTAATTGAATAAGTTAATAAGCTAAGCTAAAAAGTCAAGAAAAAGTAAGTTTCTGTTTCAAAATTAATTTTCTGAGGGTTGTTGTACCTAAAACTTATGCTATTTTCTTTCCGTAAATGTTTTTTTTTTCACCATAGGGAGGGTGGCTGTTCTTGGTCAGTACATTGACCTTCATTTTTTTTTTTTTACCATAAAAATACTTTTTTAATTTCACAAATGTAATAAGGTCTTTTTCTGTCTTCTGATAACACTCTAAAGTTGAAATTTTGAATTTCAAAGTATTTCCCTGAGTGCCCTATAAAGGGTTAACAGTTACACAGTATTGCCCTAAAAGGTTTACAGATAACCTGAAATCCTACTGGTAATTGTAATATTATAATATAATCATAAGTGATTTTGATTTTATTATATTTAAGAATATTATATAATTGGCGGTTAATACATCATTGTTGCTCATCATGAAGTTATCATACTCAGGCACATATTTGCTTCCTTGTGGATCAGATTTAAAACTCAGTTAATTTTCTTGTCATTCTTATATGCTCTGTTTTAAATACATGATTAAATCTCTTGAGGAGGAATTTTGCTCTTGAGTCATTCATCCCTGCCGCAATCAGACTCTACAATGCGACACTACAACTGCAGTAACTTGTGCAAGTTATAATGTGCAAAAAAAAAAAAAATATATATATATATATATATATATATATATATATATATATATATATATATATATATATATATATATATATATATATATACCCATGTAAACACCCTGTGCAATAACCCTGTATAAGGATCCTGTTATTAAAAGAAAAGCTGCCATTGCATTGTATACATTGTATATATCCCATGCATCTTTTTCTTCCCTTGGCGCATTCTTCTTCTTTGACTATTTGAGCTTATGTAATGAGTAAATGTCTCCACCCTGAGATCAATAAAGTCAATTAATAAATCTTGTCCTGCAGTATTTCTGAGCAGAGGAAGGGGGCCATCCAGGACCCAATTCATCCAAAACCGCCCCTGCGTGTCGCGTCAATTTCCACATTCTGATTGGTTGGTTAATACCACAAGAATAACGTCACGCAGCTTCGGCTCCGCACAAAAACAGAAGCTCATCATGACGAACATGTTATGGAAAATCATTTACTTTACCAGCATAACCGGCTTTTCCTGGTGTTCTTCAAACGAAGCGAGTCCAGAGGACCCGAACATCCCGCGTATTGCCAAGTATTTCAGCACCAAAGGAAGGTATGAGGAAGTGAATCCTTATCTGATAAAGAACATAACGGCTGTAAACAGCTCCGCTCTGCAGCCACCGTCACTTCTATGTCGCGAAATCCACCTGACAGCCATCATAAGACATGGGACCCGTTACCCGACCACTAAAAACGTTAAAAAGATGCAGAAACTATACGAGTTGGTCCGGGACAGAGTCAGTGGGACAGAGGTATGGCTGCGTGAGATCCTCACCCAGTGGACGATGTGGTACACCGAGGATATGGACGGCAGACTGGTCCAGAAAGGTGTGCAGGATCTAAAGCATCTGGCTGTCAGGCTGGCAAAGCTTTTTCCCTCAATAATCTCCGAGGAGAAACTTCGAGGTGGACTCATCAAGTTCATAACAAGCTCCAAGCACAGATGTGTGAACAGCACGTTGTCCTTCCAAGCAGGACTGGCCGAGATGTGGGCCATTAAAGGTACCAACAGCATCATCAGGGTGCATGGCCTGCAGAATTTACGAAAGAGGATTAGTGCCACTGGAAAAATGAAATAAAAAACTTAACTGATTTTTAAATATTATTTCAGTTTAATACGGAAAAAAGTCAGAATTCTGACTTTAATCTCAGAATTATGACTTTTTCTCAGAATTATGACTTCAACCTCAGAATTGTGACTTTTTTCTCAGAATTATGACTTTAATCTCAGAATTATGGCTTTTTTCTCAGAATCATGACTTTAATCTCAGAATTATGACTTTAATCTCAGAATTATGGTTGAATTCTGACAGCTAACAATCATGTAAGCATCAAGCTGTAGCCATGTCTGTTTTAGAGACTAGCTCTCTTGTTTTAATGACCTTCTGCTCCTCCATTAATAAAATAGCATCACAGAGGACATAAAAGGTTGCCTAATTTCGTCATTTTTCACCATTGTGTTACTGGTTTCATAGTTCTGGTTCTGTTATGTTTTCTTTTGAGTTTTCAGTTTTACTTTGCTCCATGTTTTCTTGTTTTAGTGGTTTAATTCTTATTTTGTTGTGTTTTCTTGTTGTTTTCAGGTTTTTATTTGTTGCCCTCTGCTGCCCTCTTGTGTTCTCCTCTTTCTCTAGCTCTTTTCCTGTCTGCTCTGTTCACACCTGCTCCCAATCTGCTCGTTAGTCCTCTCTTTGGCTACGTTCACACTGCAGGCCTTGATGCTCAATTCCGATTTTTTTTGTGAAATCCGATTTTTTTTTGCGTTGCTGTTCATATTTCTAAATATATGTGACTTGTATGCAATCTCCTGTGTGAACTGCAGTCATACAACGCAAATGTCCCGCATGTGCAGTAGAGAACCCAATGACTTCACAGGCCAGCGTGCTCGTAAACATGGATGGTAACGTCGGTGTGCGTCTAGCGGTGTTTTCCAAACATAAAAACTCATTCTTTTCAATATGTTTAAACATAAATACTGCTCTCAGCATCATTATCTGCCATGGTTGTTGTTTTTCTTGCCGCTTCTGCGTAGATTCGTATCAGATTCAGGACCATATAGCCAAGTGGCCTGGGTCGCATTGGAAAAAATCGGATCTGTGTTGTTCAGACTGCCATGAAAAGATCAGATCCAGGTCGCATATAGGAAAAAAAATCAGATTTCGGTACTTCAGGCTGCAGTATGAATGTAGCCTTTGTTTCAGTCTCCCATCAATACACCCTCTGTTCAGTTCCTCTGTGCTGGTTCCTCGTCTAACTTCCTCCAACTCGTCTCTGTGAGTCTTCCTCCTGGTGATTGTCTTCCCCAGATGTCTCCATGGTTTCTGGTTTGTTTTTGACATTGTTTTAATGTTTGATTTTTGGATTCCTGCCTCAGTTGTTTGCTAATCTATCATTAAATCATCAAGAAACTCACCTCTGCCTACCTGCCTCTGCATTTGGGTCCTCACACCACAACCAAATCCTGACAACTGGCCCTCCCAAACAACTCACATCAAAGTCAGAATTCTGAGATTTAGAGTGAGAATTTCTGAGATTAAAGTCAGAATTCAGAGAAAAAAGTCAGAATTCTGAGAAAACAGTCAGAATTCTGAGATTAAAGTCAGAATTCTGACTTTTTTCTCATACTGAAATAAAATGTAAAAATCAGTTAACTCTGTTTTGTTTTTTCAGTGGCCCTAATCCTCTTCCGTAAGGATCAGTCTTAACAGCTAACCATTTATTCATTGTTTTTTCTCCCCATGCAGATGTGCAGTTTGAATATACAGTGAACGATGCTCTCATGAGGTTCTTCGACAAATGCACCAAGTTTATCGATGAAGTTGATAAGAACCCTTTAGCTTTGGTGGAGATGGACAAGTTCATCCAGGGGCCAGAGATGAAGAGGGTCCAAGAGAAGATTGCTGACCGTCTGAATGTCCCATATCCACTCATCACAGACGGTCAGTTATAAAAGTATGGGTGCATGATGTATAGTTTGGCATCCTTAGTGAAAATCTAGATTTATAAATTATTAATCCCTCAATAGCATGTGAGATATATGTTTTGACCCACACATGTTTATAACAGTTGGCTCTTCAAACATCCTTGCCTTTATATTTCTCTTATTATTTCGATGTGTTGTATGGGACTTGTATAAAAATATTTTAATCTGCAGGTCAGATCTAAAGGCAGCAGCAAATCTTTACAATATAATAAACCTAATCAGTGCACCTCTACTTTTCAGAGATTAATCTTTATACAGTTATGAAACGTTAATAAATTACATGTAAATAGTAAATATAAAGTAAAATGTAGGTATATTTACTGAAATATTGCATTTATTATGTTTGAAGGATCTTAAGACTATGTGTTGCACATATTTAACATCATAAATTGAGTCGATCACTTTAGTTAATATGTGGCCGTTTTAATCTCTTCTTCAGATTTGTCATGCAGTTTTGAAAGTCCTTGAAATTTTCATGTTTTAACACATCACTGTATTTTTTTTTATGCAAAGATTTATTTTTAATTGTTTTAGGTTTAACTTATGTGCAGCGGCGAAATATAGATTAGGACTTGAGATCACTGTGTTTGAGAATTCCTAAAGTGCAACACGTCATTACTAGTTAAATCTTGTAAAGTCCCCTCAGATGACACCTTTTTTAAATTTCCACTTAAATGAATCAAATTAAACATAAAGGAAAGCATTTAATATGGCAGCAATATATTTTTGCACACTGCTTTTTTCATATCTTTCATAGAAATGTTCCTCAGATGCTTGTGTGCAGGGTTTTACACTACATATATAAACAGTAGGGGGTGCTGTTTTCATATATTACAGTTTTTTCTGAATGCTTAAGCGCTAATCGTGATTCTTGCAGCACAATTTCTAAAACTATTAATACCTATAGCAAAACCACTCACTGAGTTTGCAAAACTAAAAGCACAAACACTGCATTGCACTCAGTTTGCAATTTTGTAACACAGATTTTGCAAAACTGTAGGTACAGTACACTGCACAACACTCGATTACCAAATTTCCAACACACTCCTAGCAAAATTATACACATGTATGGCTATCATTAACACTATTTTTCCAACTGCCTGGCACACTTTCACATGTGAAAACTGTTTTAGAGAATTAGTTCACTTTGCAATCAGCCTAAGCACTATAAATAAGCCACAGGTAAGCTGTCTGTGTGAAGTACAATGGATGGAGCAGTAAGAGTGAGAAGAGTGAGAATCAGAGGAGGCCGAGGGAGAGGACGTGGAGTTAGAGGAAGTTAGATGAGGAGGACAAGGAGGAGCAAGAAGAGGACGAGGAGGGGAAAGAAGAAGGGCAAGAAGAGTAAGAAATAGAATAATTTATGACATCAGACCTACAATAGTGGAACATGTCATCAACCATAGGATGAGCCTGAGGGAAGCTGGCCAACGGGTTCGGCCTAATTTGAGCTGCTACACTGTGGAAAGCATCGTTAGGACATTTCGAAATGAGAATCCGTAAGTACTTTGTAGCACCGCCATATTATATTGAGAAACACAACAGTACCATACATGCAAAAATACAGAAATTGTAACTTTACAGAATCGCTAGACGTCCAGATGTTGGTGGCAGAGGAAGAATGTTCACCCCAGAGCAAGAGACCCATATAGTAAACATGGTGATTGTCAATAATGCAATAAGACTGCACGAAATACAGCAGCGCATAATTGATAATGACACCATCTTTCAAAATATACACAGTGTAAGCATTTCTTCACTAAGTCGTGTACTTGCTCACCACAGAATCAGAATGAATCAAATTTACAGAGCTCCTTTCGAGAGAAACACAGAACATGTAAAGCAACTGCGATATGACTATGTGCAGGTAAGCTCTAGTGTCGTTGGTTCTGAATTTGGAAGTGCATACTGTAGTGCTGTGCATGGGCCTGATGTGATGCATTTGTTTTGTCTTGTTCAGAGAGTGATGGAACTAAAAGCAGATGCCATGGGACATGAGCTACTTTTTGTAGATGAAGCCGGGTTTAACCTCAGTAAAACCAGGAGACGTGGCAGGAACATTATTGGACACCGTTCCATCATCAATGTCCCAGGACAACGTGGTGGTAACATAACCATGTGTGCAGCTATAAGCCAAAATAGTGTTGTTCACCATCATGCAACCATAGGCCCATACAACACTGCACACATTATTGCATTCCTGAACACCTTCCATGACATGCTCACTGTTCATAGACCAGAGCATACCCGATATTTCATCATGTGTTTTGTATTCATACCATCAGTGTGTAGTTGGCACATTGTGTGCTTAGTAGATGATGGCTTGTGTTTACTGCTTGATACGAAAACACCATTTTTACGAAGGTGTGAAGAGTTAATCTAGCTATGTTCGCTTTTGCAAGAGAACTACAATGTTTTGATAATTGGGTGAAAGGTTTTCTTATTTGTGTGTAGAGTTTTGCAAAAATAGCCAATAGTTACAAAAAAAGTGCTTAAGCAATCAGAAAAAACTGTAAGTTTCCATAACTAAATCTAATCTAAAACCATAGTTGTACAGAAAGTTTTAAATTTTCTATAAAAACGGACCAAGTCTAAAAACATGTTTAAAGCACCCGTCTGACCATCAAATGTGCAGATAACCCCGAGTTTTGAACATGTAAGAACAACCTCCTATATGTGCGCTTTTTTATTGCAGGTATGTGTAGATTTTATGACATATAGATAGCTTTTTTTGTAATAGTAACTTTACAATAGTACGTTTGCACTTTTATTGAAGAAAATAATAATTTTTCAAAACTAAAACTGTTTCAGTTGTTAATTATTCTTCGTCCAACTGGTTTTATACATTTCACAGATAAATGACATTTATTTTTTAAGAAAATCTGTTACAAAGGAGCAATAAACATGCATAAACAGGAAATGTTTGTTCAACATCTACATGAAATGGTATTGTATTGGTATTGTTCTAACAGTTAAGTGATTATAATTCCAAGAAAGATTGAAATGTTTAGAAAAATATAACAGAAGGTTGGAAAAGAGAAGGAAATGGTAACAGAGTAATGCATGGGTGAATCATTAAAATGTGTTAAATCACATTTGAAAATTTGCAGAACTCTTCAGAGAATAGTTCTGAATGACAGATCTTCTTTCATTCTGAGATTTCACATGATACATGTGATGAATCGCATTCATTAAAATCTTATTTTTCTTTCCTGCAGATATGGTGGAAGCTGCTTTCTACCTCTGTGCCTATGAGTTTGCCATCAAGACGGTCAACTCCCCGTGGTGTCGGCTCTTTGACGAGGCTGATGCACAGGTACAGCCTTAACTGCAGGCCTTCAAACTGCTGCTAGTACAGTTGGAGTGAAATGAGTCTGGAGGTTTTCTGCAGTACTAGATTTTCTTCTGACTGCTGCTTAGATTTTTCTTTCAAAAAGGGATAGTTAAGCATTTATTGTTATGTATGTTGTATATTTTCTTTAACCAGCCAAAGGGATTTGGTGTTATAGAACAAAAAAAAAACATATTAACATCCTCAATGAGAAAAAAACAACGGACTTAGTAAGACTTTTACTAACTTCTTTATGAAATTCTAAGCTATGGTTTGTTATATATCCACATAAAATACTTGTTTATTTTTTATTTGATTTCCTTTAACCATTTTTTAGAAGCAAGCACCTATTACCATATGAAAACTAAGTTTTGTCATCTTGGATGCTAACTTTGAGGAAGACATCTCAGAAGTGTAATGTGTTTTTATATATATATAAAAACACAACACATATAGCGTAATGTGTTTTTATATATATATATATATATATATATATATATATATATATATATATATATATATATATATATATATATGTATATATAAACACATATAGTGTAATGTGTTTTTATATATATATAAAAACACATATAGTGTAATGTTTTTATATATATACAAAAACACATATAGTGTAATGTTTTTATATATATATTCCATGTTTGATTATGATGTTTGGAGTTAAATTTATCAGCTTCTCAAAGTTGAAAAATCATTCTGGCAAAATCTGACTTTTCTCGCCAACTCGGACCTAGAAATCCAATATGGATACATTTGAAACCTAAAGGAAATTTGATTTATTTACCCTTTGGACAATTTGCACCTCATTTAATCTTTTACAACAATAACCAAAAGGTAACTCCACTATTAAGCACGTTGCTAAGGCGGTTCAATGTTCAAAATGCAGATAAGGACATTTTTATTATAGTGTAATGCTATCAATAGTGAACCTAATCATGTAAAACATCCATCAGTCGACCCCAGTGGTTAGAGAACTTGAAACTAAAACATTATGATTACTATTACTCTACATTACTATTACGATACATTACTATTTTTTAGTTTTATTTTATTATATCACTGTCTTATCATTATCGTGTTTACAAATTGGTTCAAGGGACACAGCCCTACTTTTGTCTAAGTTGTAAATTTCTAAGCTTGAGAACCACCGGTTTAAAGTTTTTCTTCAGAATTACCGAACAGGTTTATAATGAGATGGTCTGCAAGATAGATCTGGGAGGAAAAGACTAAATAGGTTCTCCCTCTAACTTGAATGAAAATGTAGAAAAGTAACTATAAAACGTTCGATTCATTCACCTCTCACCCTACTTATGTTGTTGTTATGTTAATTCTTTTAGTGAAATATCTTTGTTTAAATAATTTTTTGTTCCAGACAAAGATAAAGGCTTTCTCAGATTTTCCTCATTGACACTTCTCTCCAAATAGTTCCCACTGCAAATAATAACATTCATCGCTTCCTATGAGCATGACCTTAATGCTCGGTTAGAGTTGCACAACCACCCATCTCCACCCAGGCAGTGCGCTCCATATTCATGCATGTCCCAATTTAATCTTTCTGATCTGGTTTAACAGGTTATGGAGTATAAACTTGATCTGAAGCAGTTTTGGAAAAGGGCCTATGGGTATGACATCAACAGCAAATCCAGCTGCATTCTTTTCCACGATGTATTTGAACGTCTGGACAAAGCCCTCAATGAGCACAAGTGAGTGAGTGCCAACAGTGGCTGCCATGGTTAACTGCTTTCAATTTCAACACTTTTTGTTATTAATACCTTCATATATATTTCATATAATAAAACTTGTTGTATGCTCTCTGACTTCATACGTGCTTCAGATTTATTTCCAGCATGGTTTAGGAGCATCGAACAACCCTTATGATCTCAAGAGGGAATTTACTGTGCCTGCTTTCTCTTGCTGTGTCTTTATTGTTGAATGTAAATGATCATAGGTGGGGGAGGGTTGATGGACTTTGGATTTTGTGCCCGTTTAACAACCCTATGTTTGAACATCAGCCTGGTTATGAATCAACTATGACTCTTCTGCTACAGCACATCCTTCTTGGTCTGACCAGTCATCTATTTCAACTGAGACATGAGCATCAAATTCCCCCGAACAGGAGCTGAATTCTGGCTAGTTCGGTGGGTACACCCATCTTTTAGGAGTCATAAAGGAAAAATGCTGTCAGAAGCTAAACTTTAACTGAGGGAGTTTTAGAAACCACCCTCTTGTCCAGCTGGGACAGACTTTGATGCCGAAGCATGGATGTCTTCCTTCTGAATTTTAATGGGTTTTTATGTCTGTTTAAATGACAGACTGTGATGGTCTTACACTGAGAAGCAGAAAGTTATTTGTTTTTTCATTGATGTGTTAATGAATAATACGTCACATATGTGTGGTGTGACACACTGGAGCCGTTGCTATGCATTGTGTCAGGGCTGCTGCAGAAGCAGCACACGTATAGCACAGGTTATTTCATAAACAGATATAAACAGATTAATGTATATGTTTGACAGTTTGGCTTGACACTGAGGGAAATCTAATTGAATATAATTTGTGAAAAATTCTAGGAAGAAAAAAAAACAATATACACTGATAGATAAAGAAGAAAAGTAGAGCAGTGCTTCAATTCAATTTAATTTTGCTTATCTATAAAGCACAAATTCAGAGACAGTTCAATCGGATCATACAGTCAGATTGGTAAAAAGTTTCTATCCGTGGAAAACCGGCTTATTACAGCCAGTCATTAACTTGCAGGACTGAGTCCTCCTTGGATGAGCATGTGGTGACAGTATATATTCGCTTGATTTTTGTCATTGATTCTACAGCAATACCTCATACCCTCCATGCTTGCAGCTACAGTGAAGAGGAAAAAATCTCTTTTAACCTCCAGCAGAATCAGGTGTCTGTCGAGGCCGTCTGGGGGTTCAAGGAAACAGAAGCAGACATACAAAACAAACATAGAAGCACTGGTCTATAGATGTACTTTCTATGTTAGAAAAAGATTATGGTAAACCAGCTCCACAGATTGTTCTGTCGAGAAAATAAACAGTTTTTTCTGTTAAAGGGATGGATGAGAAAAAATACAGTTAGTCACAGGATAAGCTGAGCCCATATGTATGTCTAGCAGAGAAACAGGACTAAACCCTGAAAAAAGAGGCCCAAATCTATCATCTATAACCAAAGGTGTTGATGGCAGCTGTTTAGAAATATCAAAGTTAATAACTGATCGGAGTTTAATAAAGGTTAGATTAATTGATCTAATACAAGTATTTCAATATTCATTACCTCTGCTATGGGGGTTATGTTTTTTGAAGAGTTTATGTGTTTGTCTGTCTGCTTGTGTACAGTATAACTTGTAATTTATTGGATGGATTTTGAGGTGTCCCTAATGCCAAGGAATAATCCATAAAATTTTGATGATGATCCAGATCATAATCAGGAATTTTCTGGAATATTCTAACTTTGTGAGATATGGATACGGGTAAATGGCAGAAAAAGCAGTTCCCAACTAAACATTAGGGTGGCAGCAGTGACTATTTACAGACTCAGCAACAGAATCAAAAAGTCTGGAGCTCTGAGTGCTTTTCTAGTTAGTAATGTATTAGTTGTGAATCCTGTAAAGGATTCGCAGAATCTGTATTCCTGAATATTTTAGCAATAAGGAAAAATATATTTTAGTTATGTTGGATAGGCTATGCTAGTATTTTGAATTTTCAGCTCTAGTGTTTATCTCTTACCTACTCCATAACAAATAAATACACATTTACTGCAGGCTAGAGTTTTCTCCTTCTTATCCTCTCCCCATCTACACCAGGGGTCTACAACCTGTCGCTCTGGAGCCTCTTTGGACCCTCTAAACCTAATAGTGGCTAAAAATGATATAAAGAACTAACTAACGCACTGGAAAAAACAAATCCCTAATCCACTGGTTTAGGTTTTTTTTTTATAAAGGTTTTTATTAAAAGCATGAGAAATAGGTTTTTTTTTTTGGAGCCAGTTTTCTTTTAATTAGCTTGTAATAATTTAATTTCAATTTAGTTTGTTTTATTTATTTATTTTTTTTACATCAAATATTACCTTAAAGAAGAAAATCCATAATTAATCTTTATGAATTTTTTCACATCTTTCCTTGTCTTAAAAGCTAAGAATACAAAAAAAATTTTGGGGCTTTTAAGATGGCAACAGATTTCCTATGGCATATATTTCACAAAAAAATAATTAAAGGCCGTGAACTTCAGTAAACTTTACTTTACTTTTATTTAGCTAGACTTAGGGCAAAATGGTTCTTTTGTTATGTGAGGTGCCAGACCCCTGGTCTACACTAAACACACTGTTGCAATAAGAAAATAAATTAGCAAAACATCAATACTTACCAAAAAAATGATCAATGAAGACAGGCTAGATTTTCATAACCTGACAGAGCGACGACGAAAACACAACCACAAGCCAGGCACAAGCCAATTGATAGATCAAACTCTTGCCGAAACCAGTCGGAAGAAGAGCAAAAACATATTTTCCTCTGAGAAAAGCCTCCAGAGCAGTGTTTTGCTCAACTTTCAGTGAAGAAATACTCTGTAATTTCGATAAAACTTGCTCGATAGCCACGCTAACGCGTCGGCTGAAGCCGCCATGTTCTTTAGACTGAACTGCCGCGCTTCTCGTTGCGTCACACCTCAGCCCGCCTCAAAGCCAACGCTGATTGGACGTTCGTTTGGTGAACTGCTCCAAATTTTCTTTAACGGAAAGTAGCCAAACTGATCTGTGAGTGAAACCTTGAAAGCTCGCGAGATCAGGATGGTCTCACGAGGCTAAGATTTTCATAAAGCCCTCACTAATAAATTTGCAAACATATTTATGCATATAGGCTGTCTAACTTGCTTAATGTTCTGCATAATAAACCCATTGAATGGGTTGAGCAGTGGTTCTACTTGATGACTGCAGAAACTTAAAATGTTCCCTTCTTGACGCATAAAACTTGTTCTGAAAAGAGCACTTTTGACATGTACTTTTGACATCAGTATTTTTATTTAAGCATTTAAACTGTTACTGTAATTGTGTTGTCAGTTTATTGTTGATATACTAACAGATAAAAAAATCAAGTTAATAAGAAGACTCTACCTGAGAGTATCACTGCTGCAATCCTGTTTTGGAGGTGAACGACTTGTTCTGGAGGTTGTAAAGTTTATTTGAATATGAAACACAAATTACTGGGATGTGGACATCGCCACCCCTGGTTCCCCTTTAGTTCTGCCCCTGCTCCTTCTTTTCAGACATCTCTTTCTGCAATGCTTGACTGACAGCTTTAGCAACAGAGATGAAGGAGCAAGAATGTGCCTGGTGGCTTCAATGAAGTACCCGATTCAAGCTGTACAAACTTGATGGGTTTTTATATTAAAAATCAAGTGGGACCAGAACCAACCCTTTGGTTCTTCCCTTTGCCCATAGCAATCCTAACAGGGAAATATCCCGTTGCTGTTGTTGTTCAGTCAGTCACTGAAAGTAGGATTCCTATTATCAGCCTACAGTTTAAAGATTTCACCTTCTGTGCCAGAAACCAGCAAACCATAAACCATATACTATAATCAAAACTAGACAACTTTAGCTGTTAGAAACAATAGGCGGCATCTAGTATGTAATACCTGTTAGCACTATGTGCACATTTATTACGTTGTTTATATCTTTGTCTTCACACAATGTTCAATACATATTTTAATGTATCATAGCCTACGTAAATTTGAATTTATGGTTTAATTTCAGTCATTATTTTTAAAAATCGGATAGGAAATGAGGGTGGTAGGACGTCTCCCTGACTGATGCAAGTCCTTTCCCATTTGTTGACATGACTGAATGCACAGCAATGGCGCCTGGGTGCACAGGCCACTCGCTATAAGGGCTAATAGAGGATGTCCAATAAATCATACAGATAAATCATAAAGATAGTATATATTAATGAATTTTTCTTAATGCGATTTATTTATTTTTGTTTACATACCTATGAGCCAACATGCAGAGCTACTGGTGTACATGGGGGGCCCTGTATGAAAAATAAATATGAATATGAAAAATATGATATTTGGAAATGTTCAAAAGAACAACACATAGCTCTGCATGTCTGAAGTGTGAAGGAAATGTTGCATGACTAAATAAAAAAAACCGGACCACCTGATTTGATCATTTAAAAAAAAGCTTTTTGCCACAAATACCCTTCTACATCTTCCATCAGTTTTTTTTACATTTAATTTATTTATTTGTTATTTACTCTAATTAGTTTGAATGGAGGGTTTCATAAACATCACTTTTCATGTCTGTTCCCTGATTCAGGCGTCGACCTTGATTGAACCAGTTTACGAAATGAATCTGCTTTGTCCTAGAGTAGATCAGATCACTGCATCAGATGGATGGGTGTTTTCCTTATTTTAGGATCTTCTATCTCTGAACTGCTGTCTGACCTGACTGAGGAAGATATTCCTACAGCCTTGTGCTGCCAGCATTCGTTTTCTATTTGAAGCTGTCTTTAGGATGAAGTACAGGTCCTGTCAGTGTTTTCATCTGAAGAGGGAAAACTCTTCTACTTACTTAGTAAAGGTCTGAATATAATAGGAATCATTTAGTGCCCAATAGAAAATCAGAAAGGATGAATTTGTGGACTTTTGTGCTCAATCAAAATGCATGGGGTTGGTCTAAGGACATACGATTCTCAAACCGAGATGGACTCCTGGTTTATTTTGGTCATACCTGCGCAGCAATTTGGTTGTAGTGTCATCAGTCAGAAAGGAAATGAGACATGTTGGCAAAGTAAAACACATCCAATTTAGGAAAAATACAAATGAAATACCCCAATAACAAGGTAAATGAGCCACAGTGCGTATAGTAAGTGAAGCAGCCTTGTTCATACGCATTTAAGTACGTAAATAACCATGGTAGGAGCTCAGGATTACAGAAAAGAGATTCATTTAAAATAGTGATCCGGTTTGAGCAACAAAAGACAAATGTGGAACAACAAGGATGTTATTGAGGGACAATGTGAGATGCGCAGCTTTTCACGCTCTCCTCTATAAGATTTTTTTTTTACTTTGGCAATCTTCACAACAGGGGCGTAGCTAGAAGGGAGGGTGAGCTTCCTCAGGTCATCATTGGCCACCCTTGTAGCCACCCTTATGTCTAACTATGTCCCTGTTTTACAAAAAAATCTCTCTGAGAACCCCCAGTCATAAACCCAGTTATGAACCATTTCACATTCTCTATTGTAGCTGCCTTTTCTTTTCTTTAAATATAGTTTCCATTATATTTTGTATGTAATAAGTCGTTTGCCGGCTGTATTTTAAGAGCAGGTAAAATACAACAGGAGACGAAGATGATTTATTAATTTAACAGCTGGAGCGGCTCTGTAACAGGGCCTGCAGTACTGCTTTTTTATATTTGAAAACTCCTAAATTCTGAATATAAGATTTTTGTTTTGTTTTTTTGCTCAATATAGAATTTTCATAATCTTAACCAGTCAAATGTGGGATATTTTTATAATTAGTAGGACATGGGGACAGAGGTAAAAAATGTCCCTTTACAATTCGGGACATCTGCTCACCCTTTGCTTATTGGGAGCCACGCTTTGCCCACTGCAGCCACTGTGAGCCCAACAAGTCATAGTATGAATCTCATAACACTTCGTGTTACTTCTCCTTGCCACTGTTTCATCAAAGGTATTTTACTTACAGGTGACTTCTGGTAACAGTTGGCTTCGCTGTCTTTTATTAAAGTAAAGGGAGTTTAATCAAAATGCAAATCACACTTTTCAGAGATTTCTTTGGAAAATAAAAAAGATGTGTAAATTTCCTTCCTCTTTAAAGCCAGGAACTACTTTGTGTCGGTTAAGCACATACTATTACGGCAACAAAAAGTTATTGTGTGCGTTTCAGGTCGGGTCAGAAGGTGACAGATGCTGTGACGGTCCAGGTCGGCCATGCAGAGACCCTCCTGCCTCTCCTCACCCTCCTGGGCTTCTTCAAGAACGCCGAACCTCTGACATCCACCAACTTCGCCTCTCAGACACGCCGCTCCTTCCGCACCAGCCGTATGTTACCGTATGCTGCGAACTTTGTCCTGGTTCTATACGACTGTGGAGGAGGGGACTTCAGACTGCAGCCTCTGGTCAATGAGCAGCCGGTTATCTTCCCAGGTTTGACTGAGCGACAGGACTCCATGCCACTCTACGAAGACGTCAAAAGACAGTACGAAGAACTGCTGAAGGGGTGCGATTTTGAGACTGTTTGTGAGCTGTTTAAAGAGAATGTGGAGGTTTAAGAAACAAAGAGCTCTTATTGGCCTTAATCTGTACCTTAATGGAGCAAAAAATTTTTAATGCTTTTGAAATGTAAGGCTTTAATACCTCACTCTGAGGCTGTCGCTTTCATCAAAATAGTTTTATCTTGTCTTTGAACCACACAGTATTCCCTGCAAAGGTGATTAAATGTAGATTATTTTACCATACCAGTATTTCAGCTGCTCACTTCACTCAGGCTTGAGTTTGATGTTTTATTTTTACAAATCGATTGAATTTTTAGTTGTTCTTTTTTTTCCTTTTTCAATTAAAGAAGATTTATGTAAATTAAATACATTTGTGTATGTCTTGTGGTTTGATCAATGTACTGCTGTCTTTTTGCACCATTTTCTTATGTCAACATTATTTTTTTATGTACAGCAAAAGATAGAGCATGCAGTTTTCAAAAATAATTACATTTATTAACTGAAAGGACCAAAACAATCCTGCTCTGATGTGGGAATAATTACAATCTAAAGGGAAAAAAGGGAAGCAAACACTAATGTCAAGCAGTAGCTGGCGATGAGTATTTTACTTCCCTGTGTTTGAATTCTGGTTTAGCTCTGCTTTGCAAAACTGTTTCAAACCACACAGAACCTCCCCAAAATTTGAAGAACAGACAGCCTCTTTAAAGTCATGTCCATCCATCCATCCACTATCTGACACGCTTGTCCCGAGTGGGGTCACGAGGGGTGCTGGTGCCTATCTCCAGCAGTCAATGGGCGAGAGGCGGGGTACACCCTGGACATCGCAGGGCAACACAGAGACAAACAGGACAAACAACCACTCACACACACTCACACATAAGTCCAGTTTTTGGACTGTGGGAGAAAGCCGGAGTACCCGGAGAGGACCCCCGAGTGCTCAGGGAGAACATGCAAACTCCATGCAGAAAGAGCTCGGGCCGGGAATAGAACCCAGAACCTTCTTGCTGCAAAGCGCCTGTGCTACCCAAGTTTAATTTGAACTTGTCCAGACTTTATGCAGGCCCCTTCAAAGTGTTTATGTTTTCTAGCTCCTTCAGAAGTGGTGTTACTTTCAATAAGTCATATAGTATAACCTGGTTTGGCTCTATATTTTAGCTACCAACCTGGAACAGATTTTCTACTCAATAGCACAAGACTCTCACCATTACACCATGTTCCACTATATGTATTATTAAATGGTATTGGATGGACACTTTCTTTCTCCTAAATTGAGAAAGTTTTTTCATAGTTTTAACCTGACATCAGGATGTTAATCATTAAGCATTATATTCCATATGGGCTTTAAGTGAGTGAAAAAAATATACTTTGTTTTTAGATGTTGATCTTTTTACTTTTGAGAGTCGCTGCAGTCCCAATTCCACCCTCCACCTATGACCATGTGATAATGACCATACCCAGGAGAATTACACATACAAGAGGCTGAAAGGTGCATCATGTGCTACATGGAGTCCCTCAAGGACTTGATCTGATCAAGTACATTCTGGACACCAACTAGATGTAGACCCTGGTTTATCATATAACTCCTGTAGTAGAGTAGATAAATGTTGGGATGTGCCAAATTGTGCTGCCGGGGAGAAGGAAATCTCTTATCTTCCTCTTGGACGTGTTACCCTTACAACCAATCCCCGATAATAGATGGATTAGGATAGATGAATAGATGGAAGTTATGTTGTTTTTGCGGGGGGATTTAAAGTTTTTCTTATAGTACATACACTGAAAGTTTCATGTTACCAGTTGTAAAGTTTGAGATCAAGATTGTAAACTCCCTCAGCACCGCCTCTTTTAAAAAGGTTTCCAAACAGGACCAGGAGCGTACTGTTTGATGGCTTTTATTCAGTTGCATACATAAAAGAAGTAAACATATTTCCCCCTGAGGCTGCAGGGATTTGTTTTTCTCCAATCTTGGCAATGCATTCCCACTCTTTGGATGATTAACTTACCGAAACACAGTAGCCTGATTTACTCCTTGGGGGAGTCTCCCTTAGCTTAGCTTAGCTCCCTTTCGAAGTATTGAAACTATCAAGACTTATTCAGATGATGAACCACATGGTAGAAGTGAAAATTATCTAAAAATACTGTCTTCTAACTTGTCGAGTCTTTGATATTTTAATAGATACAGTAAACAAATGCCCCCTTTCATTTTCAACTGTTTGTGACATCTAAAATCCGGTCATGGAGAATGTATCCAAGCTGAAGCTATCCTGATGAGCAGTTTACATCTAAGGCAACAAAATAAATTACATTCATAATTTGTTCCATGATGAGTTCGTTTAACTGGATCAACGAGTCAAAGACAACTACTAAATAACAACTGAACAATGCAATTTGGTTTTTTTTTTTTTTTTTTTTTTCTTTTATTACACAAACATCTGCACTGGGAACATTAATAGTCTAACATCCCTGAATAGACTGATAACTATTAAAACATAAGGAAAAGGGATATGCTGTTTAGATATAATGAATTGCATATGCCTGTTTGACTCAATGTTTTACATTACATCTAGTCATTCATCCATTCACACACACATAAAGTCATACGCTGATGATGGCACACTACATTGTAGCCAGACTGGCCTCGGGTGAGGTTGTCATTCAATTGACATCTGTGGGTAAGGCATGTAAAGTCTATTAAGGTGTTTGTTGCTAAACCAGATTTTGCTGGTTTATTGCTGGCCACTAATTCACCTAACCTAACTGCCATTTTCTTGGGCTGTGCAAGGAAGCAAGAGAGAACCAACAGGTGCATAGGGGAAATATGCCAATTCCATCTAGACAAACTCTTGGCCGGGATTTGAACCAAAGTACTTCTTGTGGGCAAACAACAGTGCTACTGGCTGCACCACCATGCTGCTCTTTGCCAAAACATGTGAAGCTATTCTTCCTTTGATACTACATCCAAATCTGCTGAGCATTTGTTTGGGAAATATCCTTTAATTTAACTAAAATGCTTTCGTAATGAGCTTTTTCATGAGCTTTTTCAAGACCTTAACTCCCTCATCCTCAGTGATATTTGCCTAGAATTTGTAAGTATTAACGCCCTGAGTAGACTTTGCAGTAAAAACCTTTAAGATCAACTATGCACATTTACTTACTGTTGTCTTTAAAAAAAGAATATCAATAATAGGTTTCAGGATTATCACTTTGGAAACCTTGTCCTACTTGAGTCATCCTCTTTTTGGATCCTTCCTTCAGAAAAATTACGTTGCTGAAAGCTAGTTACAGGCGGGTAGAGTTGGCTACAGCATTTGAATAAAAAGACATACCGAGAAAAATAAAGATAAAGCACTGGGATAAAAGGAGCATTTCATGGTTTCAGACAGGAGAAAGCAGGATCCTGATTGCAGGAAGCAGCCAAGTATGCATGGATGGTAGAAACATTACAGCAGCAAACTGTATATTGGGCAGGTGATGGATTAAAGTGGAATCAGGTAGGCCATTAAACTAACACGTACAAGTAACACATGGTAATAGGAGGAGGATTAGCAAAGAATAGAACTAAAAAAATCGACAAGAAAACAAGAATCCATCATAGCCAAACACAAAACACCAGAACACTTCACATTGCAAAGTTAAAAGTGAAAAAAACCCACTAAAAATGATTGAATTACTATGAATCAAAACAGCGCAAACCAGGATGTAGGCCTACATTAATTATTTTGAGGTTAAACATTAGCTTCTTAACAGGCAGGCCCAATATTTTTTTTATGATACTAAGTGAATCTCTCCACATACCTGAGGTCCTCTAACTTATTGATTTCATCTTTCACAGAAAAGGAAAGCTGTATTAAAATCTAAGAAGCAAAAAGTCTTGTTTACACTAGTTATTGAAAATGCTTAAATACGTTTATCATTTTAGGAGAAGAACATAAGTCCTTTGTAAAACATAGACTGATTTATTACTGTAAAGTCATAAATCACCAAACTTTTGCAAAAATAATCAAGGAAAAATATGGCACCTAACTTCCTTCAGTTCAACGTAAATGTTTTTAAAACCTCTTAAAACCCACCTAGTTTGAAATTTAGTACCGGTAATTCTCGTTTATTTGCATACCCAAATAGAAAAGCAAATAACTGGGAAACTTTAAGCCCAAATTAGATGTGCGATACATCATTTGAAAGCTAAGACCTTTTAGTTTCTGAAAATAGAAAAAATAGAAAAATAAAGTAGTGTGGGTAAAACACAGCCTAAGCCGCATCAGTTCAAACATGACTCAAAGTTGGGTTTTTTCTTCTTGAAAATGATAAGTCTTTTTTGAACAGCAGTAATACAGACATGCTTAAGAAAAGGCAAGCCTCATTGTATTACATTTGTTCTACATCATGTCAACCACAAATGTAAAAAATTTCAGACCTCTAGCTACAACAGTTCTAGAGCCCGGGGTCTTCAAACTTTTGGTGTCACCAATGTCTCCAAACCTCTCCAAATGTGCCAGATTTTTCCAAATTGTGCAAATTGCTTTTACTTTACTGTTTGACCCAAAGACTAACACTGAAACATTTTGATGGCCACAAAACATTTATGAAGCAAGTATTTTTCCACTTTTTTTTTCAAAATCAGTGTATATAACAAAATCCAACATTTATAAACCTGAAATAACATAAAAGTCTATAAAGAATAGTGAAACTGCTGCTTTTCGAGCTAAAATGAGCCCCAGTGCATTTTCTGAGCTGTATTTTTTGTTTTTGTTTTTTCAGCCTTAGTCAGGGTAATAAAACAAAATCAGCGTCCAAACTTCAAAAATAGCTTTAAACTGTGCACACTGATCCAGTCTCAGCAGTGTATTCCACTCTTTAGGCTGATTTATACTCAGAAACCAGGTCGTCTCTGTGTGGGTCGCAGTTAATTCAGACACTCTGGTGCTCCTCTCCGAAATTGTTAGGGACTGCAGACAGTGCCACAGACAGGAGGCCTCTGATTGGTCAAATCTAGATCTGTTCTACTCTTATGTGTATTTCCTGTTTTGTATCTTACCAGCTTTTTTTTGTTTGTATGACCGCCATTGTGGAAAACATCTCATGAAGATGGACCAGCTAGAAGAGAGAGAGAATGCTGGGACCCTCTTTTTCATGTGCCTCCATTGTCGCACAGACTTGCCCCTTGCGTTTTTCCTCTTCCTGACCAACCTCGGCCATAGCTAGACCCACAGCTAGTTTGTGGTTGTTCCTCTTGCGTTGTGGTGTGGAATAACATAGCACAGACCACGCTTCAAAATTGGGCATAAGTAGAACCAGCCCTTTACGCAAACTGGTAACACGGTTCTGCTTTATGCAGCCCAGCCATGTCTAGCCTTGTTTGAAACCTTATTTCATTGGCTACAAAGCCAAACATCTTACATGGTCTCAACCAATAACAGCAGGACTTTATGAGGCATAATATCACTCTACTCGGTGCATCATTCTGTTCTTCCAATTACATATTATATATGGGCATCAGTTCTCTAAAATTTCCACTAAAAAATTTCCATGAGGTGTGGCTCTAAGGAGTCATTGTTGGGATCTGGAGATGTACCACCTTCCACCAGCAGAGTGCGCTGTGGGTCTCCTGGGCTGGAGCCCTCCAGCACACCTGAGACGCATCTACTCATCAGGAGACCTGCCCTTCATAAGCAGCTGCCAGACCTTTCTGTGAAGAAGACCTTTCAATGGACACCTGAAGCCCAAAACGCTTTTGAAAAATTAAAGAACCTGTTTTCCAGAGCACCCATCCTTATCCAGCCAGATCCTTCTAAGCAGTTTATCTTAGAGGTGGACGCATCTGACTCAGGTGTTGGAGCTGTTTTATCTCAGCAATCTGACTCAGACCAAAAAACTCACCCCTGTGCCTTTTTTTTCACGTAGACTCTCACCAGCGGAGCAAAATTATGATGTTGGAGACCGAGAACTTCTAGCCATTAAACTCGCCCTGGAGGAATGGAGACACTGGCTCGAGGGGGCCGAGCATCCAGTATTGGTTTGGACAGACCACAAAAACCTGGCTTATCTCCAATCAGCAAAACGATCCAACCCACGTCACTCTAGATGGTCATTATTCTTTTCCCGTTTCAACCTCATTATTTCTTACAGACCTGGTTCCAAGAACATCAAGCCCGATTCTCTCTCTCGTCTGTACTCCACTGATCAACCTGAGACGCCCGAGCCTGTTCTTCCTGCCTCCTGTACTGTTGGAGTCATTTCCTGGGAGATCACTGATCTCATCAATTCTGCCCTAGCCTCTGAACCTGACCCAGGTAATGGCCCTCCAAATAAAACTTATGTTCCATCTTCCGTTAGATCCCGACTGATCCAGTGGATGCATGCAGCAAAATTTTCCGCCCATCCTGGAGTGAGCAGAACCATTGCCCTCATTACAAGACGTTTCTGGTGGCCATCACTACACAAGGATGTTAAGGAGTACGTTTTGGCTTGTCCCATCTGCACCAAAAACAAGACCTCTCATCAACCACCTTCTGGTCTGCTGCATCCTCTACCTGTTCCAACCCGTCCTTGGTCACATGTCGCCGTTGATTTTGTCACAGGTCTCCCGATTTCCAGAGGTATGTCCACCATTTTAACCATCGTCGATCGTTTTTGCAAGGCCTGTCACTTAATTCCCCTCAGGAAACTTCCCACGGCTTTCCAGACGGCCCAGCTTCACGTGAAGCATGTTTTCCAACTCCATGGTATTCCACAAGAAATCCTCTCTGACCGCAGTCCTCAGTTCATCTCACAGGTCTGGAAAGCTTTCTGTTCTGCGTTAAACTGTAAGTCCTCCCTCACCTCTGGTTATCACCCACAGTCTAACGGGCAGACGGAGAGGATGAATCAGCAACTAAAATCCACTCTCCGCTGCCTAACATCCAATAACCCTACTGACTGGAGTCAGTTTCTGACCTGGATCGAGTACGCCCATAACTCATTAAAATCCGCTTCTACTGGTTTATCCCCGTTCCAAGTTTCCATTCGTTATCAGCCTCCACTTTTCCCTGCAGACGAGAGAGAGATAATGGTCAGATCAGTCCATCACCACATCCGCCATTGTCAGCGCATCTGGAAGGACACCATCACCACCCTCAACCGCTCATCTGCTTCTTCTAAACACTTCGCAGATTCTAGGAGACGTCCTGCCCCTGATTACACCATAGGCCAAGAGGTTTGGTTGTCAACACGTGACATTCCCCTCAAAGCCATGTCTAAAAAGCTGTCACCCCGGTTCATCGGCCCTTATAAAATTGCCCAAATAGTCAACCCCTCTGCTGTCCGCCTGCACCTGCCACCGAATCTCCGCATCCATCCTACGTTCCATGTCTCCCAAGTCAAACCTGTCGTTACTAGCCCTCTGTGCCCACCAGCCGACTCCCCTCCACCCGCCCTGGACATCGACGGCCATACGGCCTACACAGTTCGCCGGATCGTGGACTCCCGTCGGCGAGGTCGCGGATGGCAGTACCTCGTCGACTGAGAGGGCTACGGTCCGGAGGACCGCAGCTGGGTTCCTGGCTCATACATCCTCGATCCGTCCCGGATCGAGGAGTATGAGAGTTCCCTCCCGTCCACTTCCTCGGGACCGCCAAGAGGCGGTCGTTGAGAGGGGGCTACTGTTGGGATCTGGAGATGTACCATCTTCCACCAGCAGAGTGCGCTGTGGGTCTCCTGAGCTGGAGCCCTCCAGCACACCTGAGACGCATCTACTCATCAGGAGACCTGCCCTTCATAAGCAGCTGCCAGACCTTTCTTCGACACCGCAGTGTTGACCTAAGTTTGGTTAGCAAACTGAGCCTCTGTTACCTGAAGAATCTAAGTTGTCTCTAAGTGAGAAGACTGGTTCTAACCTTTCTCTGTCTTTGCTCACAGGAAACCTGTCTCAAGCCTGAAGCTCTGGGTGAGCTTAACCTGCCTTCCAGCCCTGGTGAGCCAAACCTGAAGATTCCTATTTTGGAATTCCCCTGCTGCTCTCTGTGAAGAGCTGGAAACTCTGATCAAGGTCTGCCATTCAAAGTCAGAAGCTAGACGCTGCAGCTGATTGAGTACTCTGCTGAACCAACAGTCTCTGGACCCAACGGTTCCCTCTCTCACAAGAGAAACCTGGACCCCGTCAAGGTAGAATCAGAATTATCTAAAGGACTCTTTAATCATCTGCCTGCCCAGCTAATCAAACTATCATCTCTGCAGACTTCAGTGAACCCAACCCCGGACCTGTTCCAGATCCAGTTCATGTCTTTTGTGTCAAACATCTTTAATAAACTCTGTTAAACTTTTACCCAGCCTCCTTTGTGTTCTGCATGTGGGTTTGATATTAAACCGATCATGACAGTCATAACAATACCTTGCATTGTTAAAATTTTTGCATTAGGTTCTCTGCTATGCTACTGGGCGAGGTAGATAACTTATGAATGTGTTTATAGCTAGAGTATATTACCAACATTTAACTTAGTAAATGCCCCAGGCTGAAGTCCCTGGATCTGATCTCTCAACAAATAACACCAAACTGATCGCTTATGTGTCCTAAAAAGCGATTAAACAGATGTAGCGAATCGAGTGTCTGGCTGCTGGCTGAGTTCTGACCAAAACATAAAATAGCAAGCATAGTTTTTAGTGGGAGTTGCACAGTAAAGATTAATTGAATGAGCCATTTTTAAAGGATTTATTTAATTGATAGGTGTTTTGTATTCTGTTACATGGTGAAATAAACTTTAAAACCTAAAATAATTACTTTACTACTACTTTATTAGTAGTAGTTTGGGAGATTGTTGTTCATTTTAATCCAATATGCGATGTGCTGCTGGGTTTTCACAATTCAACTCTTGGTTGAGGGTAATTAAGGGGGTTGGGTGCTGGGGGTTGGGTTATGGAAACTTTCTTTAAACCAAAGGGGGCAGTTAGAAAACTTTGGGAGCCTCCAGTTTATAGAAATATCCGTGACATTTTTATACAGATCAATATTGTCGGGACATCTTTTTACAGAATTGTGAGAAAATGGGATGAGAGATCTGGTTGCTATAGAGTGATTTTTTATTTAATTTATAAATACCTAAGCAGGTAGGCAAACTTTACTTTGTATGAACACTGCAAAAACAATCTAGAAATAAGTAAAACTTTCTTAAATTAAGTGTATTTACCCTTAATTTGCAATGGAGTGATTATGTTTACTTTTAAAATAAGATATTTAGATAATATGCACTTGAAATAAGACTATGCAATTGTGTCTTCTTATTTTAAATGCAAATTGTCTCTTTTACCTCCTCAATTGAAGAACAAATGCACTCATTTAAAGAAAAACTGACTTGATTTTTGATGATTTTTTTCCCCAGTGAACGACTTGGTAATGATTTAATAAAACACAGAAACAGCTTAGATATCTACCATTTTCAGCTAAAACCGGCCACATTGTAGGCAGCGTATCAAATCAAGGAGATCTCCTCCTTTACATTAGATCAGCTTTAAAAAGCTGCCAATTATGCAAATGTTTCAGACGTCGGAGGATGAGGGAGGTGCCGGGGGGGCAGGGCCAGCCGACTGCTACGTGTCTTGAAAGTGGCGTATAAAAAGAAGCTTCATCTGGTTTAAAAGCTTCAGTGTAAAGTTTGGTGATAAGAACTTTGCGACCCAGGCCCTATCTGTCTGTCTGTCTGTCTGGTCCCGGTGTCCAGCTGTGCGTCGGTGGTGCCAAAATGTCCGGAGTGAAAAAGCTTCGTACGGTGAGTAGATCTGCAGATAACGGGAAAGAAAAGCGACGGAAATATGACTTTTTTTGCCACGAAAACTTGGAAACATCTCATGCATATAGTGAATAAATCATGTCAATTGCCAGGGGCGTACTTAAAATATGCGTCAAGTAACTTATTTGTTGACTGACCATCGGAAACCCCCTCCCCTCCCTCTGACCGCTCCAATCTGACCACAGCAAAGAGAAGACAGGTCTCTCTTCTCTTCCTTTATCTTACAGTAACTGTTTTCTGCAAAGCCGCTCTCTGTGCGCACATACCCAGGTGTGATCGCCACTGCCTTGCCTCTGAATAGGCTGATTGTAGTAGAACAATATCCATGTCAATCTGGCCCACTAACATTGGGTTTGTTGTAAAGAGGGCAGAAAGACGCCTCTGTGGAGCTGTGCAGGAATGCAGCCAATTTGCGGAACATGCCTTACGCTGAAATTTTATCCTGCACCAAATTTATCTTCAAGTGTCTCTCCAGGAAGAATATTTCCTCTACACTGCAAAAATGATCTAGAAATAAGTAAAGATGTCTTAAAATAAGTGTATTTACCCTTAATTTGATTTGGTAAATGAACATTTTTACTCTTAAAATAAGATAATAAAATAATATGCACTTGAAATAAGTGAATAAAATTGTTTTTCCTTATTTAAGTGTAAATAGCCTTGTTCCATCGGCAAACATGTCTCTTTACCTCCTAAATCCAAGAGCAAATGCACTTATTTTAAGAAAAAAATTGAGTAAAATGTATCCATAAAAGCCATTTAATCCAATGGAGCTTAGTTAACTTCAGGCTTGCTGTTATACTGAGACGTATTTCCCACGTTTTAAGGGAAATTGAGAAAAATTTAGTTTCTGAATCCTTAACTGAAAAAACTGCGCTGCCATGTAAAGTGTTTAGAAACGTGGACACTTTTTCTTCACTGCTTGATAAACGCATACAGAAAAAAAAAACAAAAAAAAAAAAACAGTGATTCTACTTGCTGGTTGTGATAAGTTTTTTTTTAAGAAACGTGAAATTTTCGTGTGACAAAAAAATTAAACTTCTCCAAAAAGTTATTAGCTGGTTATGCTTATAAATGAATGCACTTTTTTCAGAAAAAAAAAATAAATAAAATATATATATATATATATATATATATATATATATAAATACATAACCACACATATATAAAAATAAACGTATATCTTCACCCTCTGATAAATGCTGTGAAATAAAGAAAATAAATCCATTTCAATTCAGATATAGACGAAATTGATAAAGATAATTGGAGTAAACTCCAATTATCTGTATCTGAGGATAAAAACATTTTTAATACTTTATTAATATAATAATATTATTCTTACTCTCAGAAGCGAGGTCATTGGTGCTGTACATGTTTAGTTGTTCAGCATTTATCTGTTTACTAGATTAACAAACTTTAGTATTTAGCATAAATATGACATGGCTGTCAGAATGATAGAAAATAAGCAAGATAAAGTATCCCCCTGTAAGGCGATCTGCAGTGTTTGAGAGTCATTCATCCTTTATCAGTACTGATTTCTTTAAAGAGAGGATGCAGTTTAAAATTAAAACAAGTTTAATAGACATGTCCTGTGTAAGTAGGCGAGGTCATTAGAGTGGCTGTTTTTGGATTAAAACCTAGTAATATTGATTAAACAGAATATATCAGACAGCTACTTGAAAAAATGTTCCGCATCCCTGAACTCAAACACTGTGGACGTTTCAGAGGAAGGGGTTTCTCAGAATCAGCTCTGTGTTTATAGGTGAAAGGAGGCTCTGTGAACACATCTCTTCAGACATGCCCTGAGTTCCTGTTAGGCAGCAGCAGGGTGGAGTGTGGTAGAATTTTTGAGCGTTGGGTGGAAGATTTGCAATGCCATAGATGCTGGAAAGAAAGGAGACTTGATGCTGAGGGCTTAGCGGGTGGGCATGAGCGCTGCCACATCATCTCTAGGCAGAAAGAAGCACACTGGACACATTGTGCCGTCAGTCTCAAATCTCTCCCTCCCCTCAATCCCTGCTGCACTTTGCATTGCTGCCATATTCCACCTTTCTAGAAGTCAAAGGAACTGTATTTATAAAACTATGTCATGATCTTTTTGGTTGAGCGTGTAAAACCAGTCTTGACTATGATACTGGCACGGCAGGGTAGATAAACACTGCACAGTATTGTCTGCTTTTGATCTTTCCATTGTTGCTAAAGGTCTTTAATGCCTGGGAGGACAGCTGTTGGTTTGATATAGAAAATATAATAACAGAAATGTTTTTATGCATAAAAGCAATAAAAACTTCCCTCTACTCTCTTTTTTCTTCTTTCAGGACCTCAGCAGGTCAACTAACGTGGTGTACCAGGCGCACCATGTCAGTCGGAACAAGAGAGGGCAGGTTGTAGGCACAAGGGGGGGCTTCAGAGGCTGCACCATCTGGCTTACAGGTTCATATATGTGTAGCTTTCCCTCTTGTGCACTATTTCCTTTTCTTGTCGCTTTTAAGTAATGCATATCCCGTTAACAATCCCAATTAGGTTTGTCTGGTGCTGGAAAAACGACTATTAGTTTTGCCTTGGAAGAGTATCTGGTATCCCACGCCATTCCCTGCTACTCGCTGGATGGAGACAACATTCGTCACGGCCTGAACAGGAATCTGGGCTTTTCTGATGAGGACCGAGAGGAAAACATCCGACGTGTTGCCGAAGTGGCAAAACTTTTTGCTGACGCTGGTCTTGTTTGTATTACCAGCTTCATCTCACCATTTACAAAGGTAAAATAAAAAATTTTATACAGCTTTTTTTAAACTCAAAACAGTGCTCAACATCTAGATTTATTCTAGACTTAGAGGTATCCTCAATATCTCTATAAAACACATTTAAAAACAACAACAGCTGACCAAAGTATGGGTAAGTTCCACAACCTATCATCTACCTCATTTTTGTAACTTTTCAGAGCTTACCAAATACCTTCCTTTAACTTTAGTGGAGCTCACTTGTTACTTCATGAAAGTTGAACATTTTCTTGAGAGGCTCTCAGTAGCTCCGGGAAGGTTTGTGGGGAAGAAGGTCCAAAATAACTTTCCTGTTAGTTCTGGAAAGTTCAACTGCATTTATTATAAAATTAAGAAATTATTTAAAGTTTAACAAAGTTACAGTGAAGTAAATGGTGAGTTCTGGACAGTACATAATTAGTCCGGGAAAGTAGTGGCTGTGTTATTGTCATGAAACGCGGACAGAGGGACCCGGTATTCAAGGAGAGACAGTCAGTAGGAAAGTTCAAAACGTTTATTAAATAAACAAAACAAAAAGCGGAGCTGTGGCTCGCGGACACTGCAGGTGGGGGGGCGGGGCACCACCCAATCTCAGACACTCTGGTTTAACAGTCCAGATCAAGAATGTCCCCAAGTGTTGCAGTCCCAGAGGTCATGCTGGAAGCCGATCCTGGTCAGGGATCCAGAACAGATAGGAACAGACAGAACAGGCAGGATCCAGATCAGGCGGGAACAGAAACAGGTGGCAGGATCCAGACTTCCAGGCATCCACAAGCTCCCAGGAGGGTTCAGAGTCAGACTGGGACCAGAAGCATGACCAGGTGGTCACGCACAGGAGCAGACAGGATCAGGTGCAGACAGGCAGGCTCAGTGGAAGAGGGTAGCCGAGACAGGACGTGGAACCGGAACTTGAAGCAGGACTTTAAACTGGTCTCCTCCCTGGAGCCAGGCTTACTGGATAAAAACTGAACCTCCCCACATATTGAGCCAAAAACCCAGAGGACTCCACGGGGGAGGAACAGTGGACGATCAGAAGACGAGACCAACACAATACCCTCTTTCCACTGGCAGCTAGGATCCAGGACAAGAACCAAGGAACAAAACTAACAGACAGGCTAACAGAAAGACAAGTAATGATCTGGCACTGAATGCTCAGGCTGAACTGAATATAAACCAGAAGAAACAGGTGAGAGGAATAAATTATAATAGAGGCAGGGAGGGAAAATAGGTGAAAGGAATTACTAATTAAGGAGGAGCAAACAGGCCAGATCATGACAGTTATAAAATGCAGTATTTTAAACCATTACAACTGCTACAGGTTCTGGCTAATGGCTGCTGGTTGCTGTTTGCATCTACAGGACCGCGTCGAGGCAAGGAAGATCCATGAAAATGCTGGGCTAAAGTTTTTTGAAGTTTTCGTCCACGCTCCCCTTGAAGTGTGCGAGAGCAGAGATGTGAAAGGGCTTTACAAGAAGGCTCGCGCCGGAGAGATTAAAGGTCCGCTTGGCAATTATCTCTTATGTTCTATGATCAGCTTAGAAAACGTTCCAGCATTTGCTTTCCTTTAAAAGCTCCACATCCCATACCGTGTTAACTGTCTTTACTCAGACTATTTTTTTCACACCGATTCAACATATTTTGGCAGGTTTCACTGGGATTGACTCGCAATACGAGAGACCAGAGGCTCCAGAGCTTGTGCTGAAAACCGGAGAGCTCACTGTGAACGAGTGCATTCAGCAGCTGCTTGAGCTGCTAAAGGATCAGGTGGGTGGGACGAACAAGAGTCCTGGATCTGCAGTGAAAACATATATATGGAAAGCACACAGGTTGCCTTTAGAGTCTGTTTACATTTTTACCCTACAAAAAGGCTACTGTGAGAGCGCATTGTTCTCAGGTGTGCCTTAGAGCCATCATGACTACATTGAAAAACAATAAATATCCCAGTTTAAATAGGTGATGGCGGATGTTGTAAAGCAAAACAAATATAATGAAGGAGGAGTTGAGTTTAACTAATTTTCCATTAGTCTTAATGTGTTGACCTAAACTTACTACTATTTTATACTAAAATCGATAGTGCAGCATGTCTTGTCTCATCATGTAATGTTTTTCTTTCAAGCACTCTGTGTCATTTACGTCTTCAAAGTTTATAATTTACGAGGGGAATGATTTATTTTGTTTCACATAACTTTGACAGATTAACTCAAAGGAGCCTCATTATGAGGACACACAGACAAATAACAGTTTATGATAAATTGAAATGATGTCACAAGTAAATTTAACCATAGAGAGATCAATAAAGTTCTAATCCCTTCTATTCTATTCTAATTGTGCCTGAATACTTACAGTCAAACTTGCTACATCTGACATTTTTATAATAAATAACTAATAAAATAAAAGGATATTCCAGTGCACAAAAACTGTGTGCGACAGTATGAGTTGAAAGGTGACAATTAAAAAATTTGCAGCTTGACTAAAGTCTATATTTTGCACAATTGTGAAAATGATGCAGATTTTGGCTGACCCCTAACATATGGTATTTTAGCCCTTAGTGTGAGCCTGTAGGCAGTTAAAATAAAATCGTATTCAACAATAGGAATAAAAGAATAGCTATATTTTGGGGGGGATTCACAAATAATAATGTCTACTACGAGTGATGAAAATTCTCTCTCTTTAGGTCTTACTGCTATTATATACTGAGATTAAAGGCCCGTGTAGTACAAATGATTATTATAATCATTTGGAAGAAAAAAATAGTTATTTTTCCAATTTTTTTTTTCATTACAGGAAAAGAAAAATAATATCAAGTACAAATTTTAAGAAAAAGTTGAAATAATTTTACGTTATTAGAATTCTATAGTCAAACAATAATCACACATTATCCATTGTGACTTTTATCTTTTTAACTTTAATCATTAACCAATACTGTAATAAAAATACTTAATCCTCATTTTATACTATTACTTTAATATGATAATAATTATAGTGCAGTATTTATTATCTTATTCTATGGGGATCCTAATGGTTAGAAAATGCATTTCAAAAGTTACGTTTTTTAACAGAATAACGGTTTTATACACATATTTTTTGAGATTCTTTTCAGATTTAACCACTTCTGTTTAAATAGAAAAACCTATTTAATTATTTAGAATTAGAGATTTTCAAATGGACATCAGACTGATAAAAAAAAAACTTTAAACCTGTTTTTAAGCAATAAGAAAGAAGCTGATGCCTACTCTAGCGTTGTTAGGTGCTAAAAGTTAGCCAGTGACTGTATTCTCGTGTTGCTTTAGAAACAAAGTAAAAGTGGTGAAGGCTCTTTTTATGGTTATTTAAAAGCGTGTAGTTAGATATGATTTCCACTTAATCTTAGTGTATCTCTCAGGTTGGTTGTCAGGCCGTTTTTCCCCCTAATTTGACCAAAACTATGACTTGAAAATTTTGTTCTGCATGTAGCCTTATAGCCTGTGAGGATTTCCTTTGTTTCACTTCCTTTTATTTTAAGGACGCTGCACAATAGGTTATTATTATAAGGTTAAAAGCCTAAAAAAAAACAGTAAAAGTACTACCAAGTTACAAAGGAGTTTTCAATCTGTTAAAAAAAATCCAGATTAACCATCAATTTGAGGTCAGATTAAAGGAGTAATAAGTGGTCTAACCCTGTGGAAGCAAAATATAAAGAAAATGCTTGATTTTTAACTTTGGAATAGCATATGCAGGGATAGATTTATGTAGATACCTGTCAGAAGATAATTTTTATTTTTAAATTAAATTAAATTCCCATAAACGTAGCTGTTAATTTTATAAGAGCAAGAGCCTGTAAAAAGCTAAGCAGGTAAAAAGTTAAATGTGAACATGCTCGTTATTTATCAAATGCTAGTTCTCTGTTAGACCAGAGGCAGATAATTCAGGTCCAGAAAGGAAAACCCAGTTTTCCTTTATTCTGTTCACCCGACCAGCTGATTAGAACCCAGTCTGTGTTGTAAAGCTGGAAATTCAAATGAGTAAAACTAATATTTATACAGGCTTTTTGCTTTCTGGATCTGGATTATCCACCTCTTCTTAGGACTTGGCAAACCTGCAAATTCACAACACACCATGTACTTGAATTATAAAAGTCAACCCTGATTCTCCAGCCAAGGCACCAACTTTTCTGGGTAAAAGGTAACTGATAAAGTAAATATGTAAACAAATAAGACTCATCCAACCATAACACTGAGTCAATAGTTGATTTTTACAAAAATATTGCTGCAGTGATATTATTATTTATCAATTTGCTTTATCACATATGTCATTATGAGCTATCTTGCTGTGTAGCAAGATAGCTCATTTACAGGGATGAACATTTTTATCTTGACTAAACAGCAAATTTAATTTATGTTGTGTTTCTTATTACATATTATTAAGTTGTATGGCAAGAATATTTTACTCATCCAAGGAAATATGTCCCTTAGAAACATCAAGCGAGTGATGTTATTGCCTCAGGCAAGTACTACAGTATTGCTCTTGGAGGTTCCCATAAAAAAGTTGTATTCTGGTTTTTCTGGTTGCTCGATTGTTATCTTGATTATGTTACCTCTTGGTCACATGGTAGCATTTTTCCCAGGCAACACAGAAAGTGGTTTAATTCCAATGAAGGCTTTACTGTTAATTTATTTCTATAAATGTAAAGACACTGAGAGGCAACAAGTGGTAATAATCCAGGTTCAAATGCTTTTATTTAGAGGAAAATCAGATTGGAGTCGCCAATCCAGGACAGACTGAAGAGGGCACAGCAACATTATAAGCAAACAAACAGATATCAAGATATTTGTAACATTTTATAGAGGATGACTCATTTATTGTTTTTGGACTATTGAAATAAAATAAAAATAAAAAATCTGTATCAAACCCTTGGGGCTGAACTTTGACCTCCTTTAAAACTAAAAAACTTTTGTAGGTAAAACGTAACATTAGGTTTATAGAAGGGATTAGCTGGGTGTCTATAGTGTTGAGAGGATGAAGGGACGGGTTGGTAGCTGTCAGTCTAACATGGTTATTAATATTGCATTATTAAATTATTAATAGGACAGGCTTTAAATTTGAGCCACGCTGCAGCATACTGATGATGAGTACTAGAAGGTTTATAGTAGGGAAGAGATAAGATAAAGGGTCACACTGAAAAGTGAATAATCCCTTTTTTTGGAAGTTGGGTTGGTATTCCTATTAGTCTGCTGAACTGAAGCCATTTTAAAGTAAAACGTGTCTACATGTAAATATAAAGGTGATAGAAAGATGAATGAGCCCTCAGGTTGTCTTGTCTGCTCCTTTTTCCTACCTAGAACTGTTGACTTAATGATGAATATGCAGTTCATGGGATCTGCTTTGATAAAAATCCCTGAATGTTCTAAAACCTTATTTAATCAAAGAAAAACAACCAATGAACTTAGGCTTACAAATTATTTCCACTGTCCATAGAGCATCGTACCAAGCGAAATCATGGAGGAGGTGAATGAGCTCTTTGTTCTGGAGAACAAGCTGAATCTTGCCATGGCGGATGCAAGCATCCTGCCCACCATCAGCATCACCAAGGTGACAGCTTCTTTCAGGCCATTTTTTCTAGACTTCTCGTAAAAATGATGTAGGATTGTTGTCTCTTTATCATGTTGATGATGAACTGTTCTCCCTCCTCAGCTGGATCTCCAGTGGGTGCAGGTCTTAGCTGAAGGTTGGGCGAGTCCTTTGAAGGGCTTCATGAGGGAAAGAGAGTTCCTCCAGGTCCTGCACTTTGGTAACCTGCTGGACGGTGAGAAATAACCATTCGATCATTTTTATTTATATTCATTGTATTTACAATACCATTGTATTTACTGGTTAGGATCAGATTGCTCACTAAGCAGACAGAGATTCAAAAATCACAAGTAGTGGCTCAGGTTCCGCTAACCAAAATTGGTCAACACTCCGGCGCTGAAGACAGGTCTGGCTGCTGCTTATGTAGGAGGTCTCCTGATAGGCTGATGATCCTCAGGTGTGTAGGAAGGCTCCAGCTCAGGAGACCCACAGCGCTCTCTGCTGGAGACAGGTGGCAGATCTCCAGATCCCAACAGTACCCCAGCTCCCAACAGAAAAAACATACAAACAGGAAGGGATCCTCAGTGCCCTCTGGAGGGCAAGCCTCTGGATCCCAACTGTATAGTCAGTTTAGAAAGACTAAAATATACAAAAAATCGACCTATTAGTTAAATTTATTATTAGAAATGTGTTTATTTGTGCATAAAAAAGTCCATACTTGCATCATTGTTTCTGTTCATGATATGGAGGGCTCCATTAATACACCCCTTCTAAGATTTCCTCTTAAATGCCACTTTAAAATCAACAACATTTCAGATTTAAAGTCAAGCTACATCTGTTGCACTTTTTAAGATGTCGATATTTTGAGTATTTTTTTTCATCTTTCTCATTTTATGCATTGATTTGCTCTAATAAACATCCAAGGTCTTCACAGAACAGCTGATTTTTATTTAATCTAGAGGTTTTAGTGGGTTGGGATTAGGCCCTGATGAAACTAACTTGCCCCCCCTGCGTTTCAATTTCAGGCGGGGCCATCAACATGTCTGTTCCTATCGTGCTGCCTGTCAGCACTGAGATCAAGCAGGAGCTGGACGGCAGTGCAGCCATAGCTCTGGAGTACCAGGGCTCTCGTGTGGCTATCCTCAGGAACCCAGAGTTCTACGCACACCGCAAAGAGGAACGCTGTGCCAGACAGTGGGGCACCACGTGTCCAGAGCACCCGTACATTAAGGTGATGAGAGAGCAACCATCTATTCTCTGCTACACGGAGGAGTCAGTGGCGCTGTTGGACCTCACAGCTTTCTTCTGCTTAAGATTTTTTCCCCCACTTTAAATGTTTCAGATCGTAAAAGAAATGTTAATATTAGACAAAGATAAGCTGCATAGATGTAGAATATATATCTCTATTACCGAGCTAGCTATAAGAATATGTCTCTATAAGAAAAGGAGCAGACTCCTAAGCCTAATCTGGTTCTGCCGTCCTTAAAAACAACAAACTACATCAAGTGTTTAACATCAGCATGGAGGGATTCTGCTGCTAAACACAAGGATGCTTAAGCTCCAATTTGTATGTTTTTTATTGTTGAACCATAAATGAAGCAAAATAGATATGGATTGCCCATTCAACGTGCTC
The DNA here is from genome assembly GCA_030533445.1 of Cyprinodon diabolis. Taxonomy (NCBI): domain Eukaryota; kingdom Metazoa; phylum Chordata; class Actinopteri; order Cyprinodontiformes; family Cyprinodontidae; genus Cyprinodon; species Cyprinodon diabolis. The sequence continues at coordinate 20,035,352 of CM060083.1, read as the reverse complement.
ACTGACTATTTTCCTCATCACTTCCTGAATATTTTAAATACCGGTATTAATATTAATCCTTTAAATTAGGATATGATAAGTTGCTGTTTTTGAGTACTCTTAGCCTACTTCATGTTGTCAAACAGGTTCTATTTAAGTGATTCCTCGGTCAGGTAGTGACTTAAAAAGAGAGATTATAAGCTATTATAAAGCCAAAATAGCTTTATGTCTTGATATATTAAATCATCATTTTTTTTATTCAGGATTGAATATTGAAATTTGTTTAATGATCTCAAGAATTTAAATGCAACAAACTGACAAATAAAAGAAAAAAAATTACCAGCACTGTATGTGTAGAGGGGGTTTATCAGTGAAACATGTATTCTTGCAAACCTAATTATGCAGTAAATTAAATCACCTGTTCGCCCAACAGAAATGTTTTTGGACTTTTAGGTCATTTTCATACAGAAAACGTTCAAGATATAAAGTTCATTGCCCTGCTGCGCTTTACTTTGATTGTGTTTCCATCGTGCAGATGGTAATAGAAGGAGGTGACTGGCTGGTGGGCGGTGACCTGGAGGTGTTGGAGCGAATCAAATGGAATGACGGACTGGATCAGTACCGTCTCACTCCTAAGGAACTGCAGCAGAAGTTCAAAGATATGCAAGCAGGTTGGAAATTTTTCAATTATATTAATGGATTCTACGTCAGTGATCGTAAAATCCCAATGCTAATGAAGTGTGCACGGGGGACCCTGCACCGTTTTTATCAAACTTGATGACCTAAACACAATCCTTTGTTGCTTCAACGTAATCTAACACCTGTGTGAAATTCAACCTATAATTTGAGAAAAATGTTTTTAAAAAATCAATAAAAAAATTAATTCCAGTAACTGCTTCAAAGAATTGATTTGTATCTGAACGGTATCCTTTAGTTGTCAGGACAGTTAAGGACATTTTACCTTAGACGTGGAGAACAAATAGTGTAGCATCTCCCCGAATGATGGTCAACACTTGACTGAGGGTTTTCTTGTTTATTAAAATCACAGCGTTGTCAACGATAATCCTTTTAAAATCGCGTGATTTACATATGGGCTGCGTCCGAATGTCCGGCCTAATCACTATATAGGGCACTATGTAGTGGTTACTCAATTTTAAATGAGGGAACATTTAGTGGATGAAAAAGCAGGGGACTCGAAATTTCCCACATTGCACCTTGAAAAGTAGTGATCATCCATGGTCGCTACCTGACAGTGGTGAAAAATAACAAATATAGCGCAGGCACCGTGCGGCGAGGTGGAGTTACATGACCAACGGGGAGCAAAAAGTAGTGATCATGCGTTTGAACATTATGTTAACTCAGTTCACTATAAAGTCCACTATATAGTCCCCGCTCTATCTAATAATTGAGGGAATTAGGGGTTATCAGAATCAGAAATGCTTTAATAATCCCAGAGGGAAATTACTTTTGCTACATGCTCCAGTTACAGTTTTATTTATTTATATATATATATATATATATATATATATATATATATATATATATATATATATATATATATATATATATATATATAAATAAATAAATAAAACTGTAACTGGCAAAAGTAATTTCCCTCTGGGATTATTAAATCATTTCTGATTCTGATCTATATATATATACACACATCCAACAACACAAGATAATAAAGATAAAAATAAAAAAGAGATAAAATATATACACATATAGCTCTTCTGTATATATATCTATGTATGTATATATATGCATATGTAAAAACTAAATCCAAGTAAAGTGAAAATCCAAGTAAAGTGATACGTGGCGTGCAAAAATAGTTAGGATGGACGTTCGGAGCCATGATGTTTCTGAGAGTCCTGAGAGAAAATCATCAGCACTAACAGTAGCTACCAATGCTCACAGTGAACACAAACAGGGTTTTATTTTTTAGGCTTTGTGTGAACGGCATTTCATAAAACTTTTATTTCATAAATCCAAGTGTGTTTCCTTTTCTTTCAGAAAAAACAAAGCAACAGATCAAAAAGTGAAATGGTAAATTTAAAGCTGCATGATCACTTCTGTTGTGTGAGGTTCTGCATTATCAAAAAATGACAGTTACCCCTCCTTTTTTTACTCATCATGATATGTGTAGGATGCTGAACCCAGAATTGATTGATGTAATAATTCATCCAACAATACAGAGTGTTTTGGAGATAATTTGTGATGCTATTTATTTATTATCTTATTTAATTGCACCTCATTTTTTTTTTTTTTTACTTTATAGAATATTTGGGTTCTAATTTTAGCCCAATAATAAACATTTAAAATAAAAATTAAAACTAAAATGGTTTCTTGATGGTTGCTAACTTATAAAGCATGTTAAACTGCATCCTTTTAAATCTTTGTAACAGTAACAAAGAAGCTACAGGGACTTTTCTTGGCTTTATGTAATTTTTTGGGATTTGTTTATGCTAAAAAAAAAAGCAGGCCTACAACCCTAACCCCAAGGCACTATAAAGTTAAATGTATGACCACACAATCTACATGAGTCACTTAAAAGGCATGATGAGCTTGTTTGTTGTGACTTTTTATATTTTGTTTCATAATCTTTAAATGGCTTTGCAACAACTCATTTTGCAGTTTTTACAATCTACAATTTTCTTTGTTTTTTCTTGCTTTAGATGCAATCTTCGCTTTCCAGCTGCGCAATCCAGTCCACAACGGTCATGCCCTCCTCATGCAGGACACCAAGCGGCGTCTCCTGGAGCGAGGTTACAAAAACCCTGTCCTGCTACTCCACCCTCTGGGGGGTTGGACCAAAGATGACGATGTGCCTCTGAGCTGGAGGATGAAGCAACATGCTGCCGTCCTGGAGGAGGGCATTCTGGATCCATCCAGCACCATAGTGGCTATCTTCCCCTCACCCATGATGTACGCTGGACCTACAGAGGTGGGTAACAGCCAGCAGTTATTATCAGTCAGTAAAACCATGCGGGGCTGAGTATCAGCTTGGATGTCTTCCAGGTGCAATGGCACTGCAGAGCCAGGATGATTGCTGGTGCAAACTTTTACATTGTTGGCCGAGACCCAGCCGGCATGCCTCATCCTACGAAGAAGGAGGATCTGTATGAACCCACACATGGAGGAAAGGTACTCACCATGGCCCCCGGCCTCACCTCTGTGGAGATCATCCCCTTCAGAGTTGCTGCCTACAACAAGACCAAAAAGGCCATGGACTTTTACAGTCCCGAATGGTGAGCAAAGAAACATTTAACATCTCAGAAACATTCATGATCTTTCGTTTTCTTTTCAAATTTTGACTTTCAGTCCTGGATCAATAGTGTAAAGTGTTCTTCAAATATAATCCTTGAGAGCCAATATCCTGAAACTGTTAGATGCACCTCTGCCCCGGCACTGCTGAATTTTATCAAATGCTCATTAACAGGCCTTGGTGCATCTTAAAATCTCACTCAGGAGATATTTGGGCTGTTTGAAAGCGTTTTGAAGTAGGATTATATCTAAAAGTTGCAGGAAAGTGGTTTTCAGCTCAAGCTCATCAAGATGAGAAAAAGAAGATGTCTTTTTTCAAATAAATTTAATAATTTTGATAGAATTTCATTCCATTAGTACCAACTTACCTTACATTTTTAGCTTTTCTATGTGTAGCAGTTATATAGAAATCATTACCGGTTTTAGCAGCTTTTTGAATTTGCTTCTATCCATAACGACTTGCACTGAAAACACATCAGAAAACTAAAGTGAAAAGTCATCCATAGTATTCAGCATACATATAATAATTAGAGATGCACTGATCTGATACCTGGATTGGATATCGGGTTTGATATTGGCCAATTAGCTTGATCAAATATCCGTGATTTGATATCAGAGATCAAATCCAGTCCATTTAAGGGTATAGTGGAGGATTTCGTGAATTTTTGAAAAGACCCACCCTTTCCACTTAAAAAAAAAACACATGCACAACCCTGTACCCGCTTCCGAGAGGGGACGCCTATTAAACGTGTGCAAGAGGAGAAATGGGCTCGTGCACGCTGTGTTTAAAAGTTGCTGTTTGCATCGTTCATACAAGAAAATTTGCAGTTTTTCCACTATGTCAGACTCGCCTTCGGTAAGTGAGAATGGGGACGAGCACGTAGAATGGCCTTACGTGAACATATCACCAGAATGAAAGGAAAGGAAAAGAACATCCTCCACTAACTTTAACGTGGGACTGCTATTTTTCTTTTTGCAGATTACATTTTTAATATATAAATTAAGGTTCATTTATATATTTGTTAACCTTTTTTAACAATGTTTATGTCAAGGCTAAAGCCTTCACTCACGTGGCAAGATGTGGTCCATTCAATCAACAGCTGTATTGAATCAGTTTCAGATTTAGGCCGATACATTCAGCTCAGCTATTGGATTGGATCGGGAAAAAAATGGATCAGTGTACTTCTAAATATTACCTATATCTCGATTTGTCTTTTTGATGTATTCTGGGTTTATTGTATACGTCATCACTTTAGAAAGCTAGCATTAGGTAGCTGATGTTAGATGTGTCCTGCGGCTTGTGTCCCTTAGTTTGACACCGATCCATTGTTTTTGGTGATCTAATCATTGTCAGTCAGTAACCTCTCCCTCTCTACTTCTTACCTGCTGTTGAAGACAGACGGCCACGTTGTGCTCCATGAGATGTTCCTATCATTGTTTTTTTTTAATGACACAATCCCTGATTGTGTGCTATATTGCTTTGTCTTTATGATTCTGTTTGTTCTCCCAGTTTTCATTTATTAGGTGTCTTATCAATGCAGTTGGTTGCACTGGACTTTATTTAAGGGTTCAGGATTAAAGTGGGCTAAATACGTGTGCCGTGAGCTTTATAGATTTCTATTTTTAAAAAGGTTCTTCCACTTTCCGATGACGTGTCACGTGTTTGTCTGCAAGATTAAATCATAAGAAAATACATCAAATCTTGTGGTTTTGATTAAAGGGAATATAAAAAAGCTAAACTGTAACTGTAAACCATTATTTTAAGATGACCATCCATCAGTTTTTATTTCTGATCTCATAATTCTTATTTCTAATGACATGTTTATTCTCACTGTGGTTCTTTTATTCCTCAGTCATGCAGATTTCGAGTTCATCTCTGGAACGAAGATGAGGAACTTGGCTCGGAGTGGGAATAACCCTCCAGATGGCTTCATGGCCCCCAAAGCCTGGAAGGTCTTGGTGGAGTACTACTCACATATTCAGGACAGCAACTAATCATTGCTCAGTCCACACTCAAATTCGTTTTACTCTTAAACTGGGGGCAAATATATTTTACACTCTTTCCTTTTGGGGATATTTTAGCTGGGAGGGTTTTATATAAGCAATGAGATATTCTTGCAAAGTGTTTTGTTTGTTATATTCTGGCATTTATTGAAGTTAATAAATATTTACATTCCTATGAAAGTGTACCAGTTTATAAATCCATTATGTTTTTAAAAGCATATTAACTTATACTATGTATTTTATTAAATTAAAAATAACCCAAGACTCCTCTTTATAGGTTCAGAAGTGGGCTTAGTACTTGAAATTATGTTTTAATATCTCCAAAGGAAACAGGATTTTTTTCATAGATTTTACATTTGCAGCATGACTATTATACCAGATGTTAGTTATGATCAAAGAGTGCTTTTGTCGCTACACACAATGCCAGCCAGTGTAACATATGGCTGTTTTATATAATGTGAAGAGTGCCTTTTTCCTGTCTTGTCATCAAAAACTGTAACTATTCATTCTTGCTGTTTTGCTGTAGTTTCGTTGAGGCTTGAATGGCATTAGGATGTGGACTGGCTTGTGTATTCATGTGATTAAAGTCTTGGTTTAAACAAAGAGGATGTTTCAGATGTTCCAATAAAAAAAAATCAAATGTTTTCATGAATCCTAACTTCATTTCTAATAATGAAGCATGTGTCCCTTATCATAAAGGAGACCCCACAGTCTTCAGTTGCCTTATATGCAACATGGTTTCCTACAATGTTTGCCTGCACAGCATACTGCAGCATATTACTGTTTGTATGTCTGTGTTAATGTCTGTGTTAAGGATATTCAAATGCACTGAACCATTTGTTTGTTTTCATAAAAAAAAAACACAATCGTGAAAAGGAGTTCAATATTCACCGAGTTAAAGTTGACTAAAATAGATTATTTTGCCTGCTCAACAAATTACAGACCGGAGCTGTCGACCGCCCCAAGATGGCGCCACCAAATCACCTCAGAGCCCATAGGCGAAAGCCATCGATGCTGGGTCTACTCGTCTATGGGTTTAAGGCCTGGATAAGAAAAGGTGCGATGCTGCCATTTGCTGGTAAAGGGTGGAATAACATCTTGAGAACAGCACAATCAGATTTTGCTTTCAGGTTAAAAAAACTCAACCCATGCACTCAGAGCAGCTCCTTTAACATTTGAATATATGGATCCTTTGAAGCATTCAATCCCTATTTCTAATGATTTAGTTAAATCCTTTATAACAGATTGAGGAGCTGCCTTAAAACTAAAACACTTGATGCTGGAAAAATGAAACGGTCAGGTAACTTATTTACTACTACATCAGTGATAAGCTGGAATTCCCTGAGGATGACTCATAATTAGCTTTACAATGATTCATATTATTTAATCTATGATCTATTTAATGTTTTATGTTCTAAAGTTATAACTCAGGTTAACAGTTTATTTTAAATACTTTCATTTTTATTAATTTGATTTAAAATAGTTGACAGGAAATATGAAAGTGAAACCAAATATTTATATATACTCTATCATGAGACATATAACATGTTCCTCTTTCTGTCTGCTATCAAGTTAAATTTGTTTTGTCCATAAGTTTGTATTTAGGATTAATGTGCCGTGTTTTAAGTTTTTTAAGAAGTATCATTTGCATCAAATATTTCTTGTTATAATAGAATTTTGTCCTATTTAGCTTTAAAATAACGGTGTTCCTGCGTGAGGGTTGAAAGTCTCCTAGCTAGCATTTACCTTTTTTTGTTTTTAAATTTCAATGTTAGTTGAAATAAAAACAGACATGAATAGTATGAATAACATTATGTTACATTAATAAATTAATGATGGGGCTTCAGGTTATCAGGACCTGAATGAGGACATTTACTCAGTCATGGTATTCCCCATGCTAAAATGAGGTAATGTCAGTGGAGTCCCTTGCAGAAATTAGTTCCTAGATTTTGATTTTTACTGCATGAATTGTTCCCGATAGATTGTGTCAGCAATAAATCAGCGAATGTATTTGCTGTCACATTTTTCTGGCCCTCTATGTCATGTCATTTGCACACTATAACTATATTTTTGACTTTCAAAGCAGAGCACTATACTTATGAAGTGTATTTTTTTTTTTTTGCATATTAACAACTGCTATGGAGCTGCGATGAAACATGTTATGAGTCAAATTCACAACAAGACAAATCCAGAGTAAAATGCTAGAATTATCCTAGGTCTAAAGGAATCTGCATACATACATACATACATACATACATACATACATACATACATACATACATACATACGTGGTAAAGGTAGCAATAAAATAGAAAAAAAAGGTAACAGTACCAAAATACTACAGCTTTGGGCAATGCTGTTCATGTATGAATCACCACAGTCAACTCTAGTGGCAGAAATTATTTCAGCACCTCTTGCATTTGTCGATGAAGTCATTCTCAAAACGATTGGGCAAATCTTTAAAATCTTATATTGAATAAACGCATTTGAAATTAAACCTTTTTTTTTACCTCCCCAACACACTTGAGAAAAAGCAGTTTTATGAAATTTGTGATTAAAACGATTTATTTATTTCTCTTTCTATCATTAAATGTCGCTTTTTATTAGACACGCCTACCAAATATTCGCTATATTAAAAGCAAAAATGCTATAAAAGTTGGGTTTTATCAGTTACCCTTTGTTGAAATTATATTTGAAAAATATTGTAGAATTTAATTAACTATTAACTTGCTATAAAAAAGGTTTAGCAGTATGGAAATACAATAAATTTCCCTTTGATTTAGTAGTTACCATGACATATTTTATATTGTGTAAAATGACAGTTAAAACCACAAGAAGTGACATTATGTTGGAAACTTCCCTAATTACAGTCACACGTGACCAGTTTGACAGAAGGGACCGATGCAGATACATTTTTATCCTTCCGCCTAAGGTACAGAAAAATAATCCTTAAAGCCTTTTTTATTTTGCATTTACTATTTTTTTTAGATTTTAAAACGCTGGTAAAGTTATTAAAATCCGCATTTAGCCATCTAACACTCTCTGAATTTCAATCTTTGTTGGGACTATATAGCCTCGGCGGCGGAATACATGTTGTAATGTGCTAGCCTGCTCTAGCTTCTTTTTTTCCTTCGGTTGGAGGCCATGATGGGAGCCTGAGAGTTCAGCTGGAGCGAGAAAAGAAGATGATTCACCGGGACGAAACTGTCAAATCAGTTCGAGCGGATTTATGAACGTTGTATAGTCTATATACAGCTAAGGTGGAGCCTGTCACTTTTTTATTTTTTTTCTCAAATGTGTTCTTGGCAATCAGTCGATGACAATGTTGAATCGTTAGGAGGTTTTTGGATCAAAAAAGGAGGTAGCATTAGCCACGCTAGCTGGCTACGTCTCAGTGACTGGATACTGGTTTTGAGAGCCGGTAAGTTCTCTAACCTCATCGCTCGGAAAACGGCGGAAATCTTACGAGTTTTACCAGAGGATAAATGCATGTATTTTAACCGGGAGCGTTTGCACGACGAATCGCAGGATTGGGAAAGTCGGGCCTGCGCCGAGGAACGGAGCAAGGCCCGTCTTTATGATCCAGAGGAAGCCTTTCTAATCCCACCGACAGCCACTGCTCTGTGCGAGGACCCGCAAAACACGGCAGTCATCTACCGAGAAGACTGAATAAACTTTCACCTCCCCCTTCCCCACATAAACTCATCTTGTATCACCTGCTACGATGGCTGCGATTATAAAAGAAATGGTCAGTCGGAACAAAAGGAGATACCAGGAGGACGGTTTCGACTTGGATTTAACGTGTATCCTTCTCGGTTCTCCGCAGTGTTGGGTGCCATTGGTTTGTATTAAGGCTTTGTTGAATGTATTTGCAGAAACGGGGCCAAAAACGTCTGCGGAGGGACGTGAGGTCGGTGAGCTTCCTTGCTACCTAAGTTAGCTGATGGCTAGTTGCTTTTCTGTCTCCCAGCATGTTGGAAAGAGGCTGGATCTGTCAAAGCATCCAGCAGAAATGTCACAGGGATCATTAAACTCTGCAATCCCCCCTTCTTTCCAGGTATGTTAGTTTTGCCTGTAATGCAAATTAGTTGAAAAGTGTACAGATTCTCAGATTATTATTATTTTTTTTTATTAACTCATTGGATTTCGGGTTGCAGCTGGGAGCAGTTGCAGAATCTTCTGCATTACTCGTTCTTCTGGTTTATTATGGCGGAGTGGCTCTAATGAATGAGATGGGGAACTGTCTAGGAAGTGAAAGTTCAGTAAATCACCACGATCCACCCATCTCTTTTTAATTTATTTATGATCAAATGCCTGTTTCTAGGTGCTTCGTGAGGGCTGGGTTGGAGTTTGGCTTTGAGGAAGCAGGTAGTGTTGTTGATCTGGTTCACTGTAAACTAGAAACCAGATTAACAGCTGATTTGGTCCACAATGCAGGCTGCATCATAATGTGACGTTTGAGGTCATTGTTGAATTTCAATAGATCAATTTGGCATCTGATGTAAAGATGGCACACCTAGGAGTTGGAAAAATGTAATTTTATCCAGATTTGAGTTCAGTATACTATTTAGGGTTATTATGAAGATGTAGATGCTACATATTGTGAAATAGTTTTTTCAGTTAGTTAGATGTCAGTTAGTTTTAAATCTAACAGTAAATGAAGGACTTAAAAGATCATCCCTGGTGGTGCTTCAAAGCCTTCATCTGATTTATCTTCAACTTAGAAAAAAAGTACACTAAATGGCACGCTGTCATGATGCCTTTATAAAAAGACACAGATTCTTTTTTTATTCTGTTTCAATTAAAGTAAAATCAGATCTGTGTTGTTGTTTTTTTCCCACCAGCTGATTATTGTATCTTAAGCTTGGTGTGATTTCTTCTTGCCTTGATTTAGCCGGTGCCTTCAGACACTAACCTTGTGATGCATGTGTTACCATACATTGCTGCACGAGGTCAGACGTCTTATCACCTGGTTTCATAATATGGTAAAATGAATATGTCTTTCAGGGGGTGGCAGGACGCTGCGGTGTGCCTGTCTGTGCCCTGATGCAGGTGTTAAAGGGAGGGGGGTGGCTTCTACCCAAAAGTGTATTTTTTATTGAGGTCTCCCGCCAGTTTAGATGTGGGTACTTTGTTGTTGATGCATTTTATCATTTTTTATTTCATTTATTATTTTGAGCATTGCATCTAAAAACCTTACAGGCTCTCTCTGCAGTTATGTAATGCAGTATCACAGTTCTGGGAATTGCCCTTAAAATAGAGTTGCCGGTGATCTTGTATCAGTGTTGCTGTCTGAGTGCTCTCTCTGGTTCTCCCTCTCTTTTCAGCATTTTCAACTCACAATCTCCTTTTTTTTTTTTTTTCCTTAACCACTCCCACTCCAACTCTTCCTTCTTGTTCTTTGCCCCCTTTCCTGTCCTCTCCTCCTCCTCCTTGCTTGGTTATCTGTGCTTCCAACTTTCCCTTTACCCACCCCTCCTCGTCGTTGCTTGAAGTTGTGGATTTGGTGTATGGATAGAGCTCAGGCAGGGCTAGCTTTAAAGAAGAGGCGTGCCTTAAGCAACAGATTAATTTTTTTTCACATTCAGATGTACATTGGGGTCCGGTATATGCATTTCTTCCCAGCTGAAGAATCTCTTTGACCTAGGCTCTCCTGGGAGTTTTGGACTTTTTTAATTTTTTTTTTTTAAGCACTGGAGGCTCGACTAACCCGTTAGATGTTAATGTAGAACTTAATTAGGTATTTGAAGCATTTATTTACTCAATTGGGGCATAATGTATACAAATGTTTCTAAAAATGACAGTTTATTGTAGTTGAGTTAATAAAATTTTTTTTTTATTGTTTCCATGTATCAGCGACATGCCAGAAAATTGTCGGTTAGTTAAGTTTGTATTGATTGGTCACTACTCACCATCATTAAGGTAAGGCTGACTGGAAGTCTCCTCACTAGTGTGAAAAACTGCTTTAACTTGGCTGTTCACATGGATAGTTTTTTTTTTTTTTTATGTGACCACTATATTCTGAAAGTCCACGACCCCAAATCGACCCAAGTATGCAGATGGAAAGTGTAGGCATCGCTCAGCACTGCACTGTTTCGGAAGTAATAAATGAGGCTGGCGTCTGTGTTGTTACTTACTTAGTTGTTACATGATGGCAGCTGGCAATATCTAGTCCACTAAAAAAAAAAGATATCTATATTCAGTGCCCTTTAGTGCACCAGTGGCTGCTGTCTGTGTGGATGATAGCCAGAGTTGGAGAAAGGATGTGAAAGTTGATTAAAAGGCCACATGGGGACCATATAGATTGTAGATTCTTTGAATTCTATCTGATAGATATGCACTTTATTTATATTTTGCAGAATTTTAATTTTTTTTTAAGGTAGACAACTCTGTATTAGGTGCCTCGGACTGCCATGAAGCTGGGTAAATAGGGATTTCTTTTTTTTGGCAGAGGTTTAGGTCACATTTCTTATTATGGAGCTGATTGTTTTCTTTTTGCTAACTAAGCATGTTTTGTGTAAAGCACCAATTCAAGTGTTTGGTTTACGCATTAATGGTGATGGTTTCAAGTTTAAGTCCTCCTATCCAGTAGGTGGCACTCACACTCGTCCACTGTTGCGCTTCCCCATGATATACAATTTACCATTCAACCAACATGTCCAGACAGGAAGTGGCAACCTCTGCATTACTTCCATAAGTTTGCACCGATTCCTGAACTCTGTCTCTGGTGACTTTAACCTATTATACCTAATATTGCTGCAGAAAACTTTCGTCTCAGTGTTTGCATCAAAACCTGAGCTAAATATTTATATTCCTTGGTGTGAGGGATCGCTGAAGAGTCGATGATTGGATGCAATCAGCAGGTTTTCCTTAAATTATATTTTTATTCTGCACCTTTCGAGATGTTTAATAGGTTTGTTATAAAAGCTTCAGCAATGACTCTTAAATTTGAAGTAAAATATTTAGATCAGTTAAAGGCGTTACATTTTTGGAGTTCCTTTACCATCTTATAAAATAATGTAATATTGTACAGTTTAAGCAAATCCTATTAAAAAATTATTTTTTTTTCAAAGATTCTTTAAAATCTTTGACTGGTTTTCTCTGTTTGGCTTCTTGAATTCGTGCGCCATTAGTTCTGTATGTTTCACACCACATACAGTTGACCTTTGGTTTCTGTTCTCTCAACCTGCAGGTCTGCAGATTAATGACAGATGCTGTCCGTTTTTATTTTCTGATCAAGCAGGTAGCCGTCCGTGTGCACCAGCAGCTCAGATGTGTGTGTGAAATTGTTCTGACCGGATTAAAATCGGAGGAGATGCGTCCAAACTAAACATATTCCATTTCTGTCGTTTTGACACCTCGCCACAGAGGGTGTAAGAGATGGCGCTCTTTCAGCTAGTGGTTACAGTGTGAAATCCTGCAGCACACGGCGATGAGCAGGCTTTGGTTGCAGGTAGGCTTTGCAGTCGCGGTTCTAAAGCATGCATGCTAACCGAATTTCTCTTTTCAATTCATCACAATTGTGACACTTCACCTAAGAATATGGTCCCACTTTTAGACCCGCTCCATGACATCCTGCAGATGAGATGCATAAAAATGTAAAACAGAATCCTACTTTTATCTGTGGCTGTGCTGCAGCTTTCCAGCCGTTACACAAAGCATGTCTGTTTTAATCTTTTTTTTTTTTTTTTATCATATGACGTCATGATGCCCGCTCCCGGTCTAACAGATATTCAAATTAGACCTCTAAACTGATAAGCCGCACATTTGAACTCGTCCCGATATAACTTTTGCACTCTATAAATAGATTGCAGGTCAAGGAGCGGAGACACTGTGTGCTCCCACATGTGGGGCCTGGCTGTCGCAGGAGTACTGTTGCTCCTGTCCTCTCTGCCTCTCACCGTCAAGGCCATCTGCCACGAGATGCAAATATCCACACCGATCAAGGCCCTTCATGTGTTCCCATCTTTCCATAACAACCAAGATAACCTCAAATTGACATTGTCGCAAACTTTAATAAGGCCTGCTGCTCATCTTTGTATTCATTTGAAGAGATTGTGTGTGTGTGTGGGGGGGGGTCATGAATTTCTGTTGGTGTGTCTTTTTCTTAACTCATGCTGAACAGATATCTATCCAAACATCATCGCTATGGGCTTTCCAGCAGAGAGACTTGAAGGCGTGTACAGAAACAATATAGATGATGTAGTACGGTGAGTGATGGTTTACTCTTTATTTCACATGATTTATAGATATATTTGATTTGGAGTTCATTATAGTTTTTTTTTTCTTTTTTTGCACAGGTTTTTGGATTCAAAGCATAAAAACCATTACAAAATCTACAACCTGTGAGTGCTCCTCTGTACTGTTTGTATCTCCTCTAATTTGTGTTTACTTAGAAACATCCTCTGCGTGGTGGCTAACTGCAGTTTGTCTCTTCCCTTTTCAGCTGCGCAGAAAGACACTACGATGCTGCCAAATTTAACTGCAGAGGTAGGCTGCTTTATCTCATCATCTTTGAATTTTTAGAAGCCGTCAAAATGGTCACTTTTCTCACGCTCCTCGTCATCCGCTTGCCTGTTCTTTTTTTTTCTTTCTGACTCTGCGTGGGCTGGTCACGCATCAGTTGCACAGTACCCCTTTGAAGACCACAACCCCCCTCAGCTGGAGCTGATTAAACCGTTCTGCGAAGACCTGGACCAGTGGCTCAGCGAGGACGACAATCACGTGGCAGCCATCCATTGCAAGGCCGGAAAGGGCCGCACCGGAGTCATGATCTGCGCCTATCTCCTCCATCGGGGCAAGTTCACAGACGCCCAAGATGCCCTCGACTTCTACGGCGAAGTCAGGACACGGGACAGGAAGGTGAGAGTGGAGGCTCTACCCGTTGGTGTCAGTGTGCCGCCATGATGGGATTTTTATAAAATAGGAAATTTCAGGTTCTTTGTTCCCTGTCCTTCCTTTTATTGCATACTTTCTAATTTATTTTCCTCATTTTACTGTATATCCATCTTTGTCTCCGTCCTTCCTTGCTACCTTCTTTCCCCTAGCTAATGTCTCTTAGCTCTGTTGTAGCTTTTACATTGTTTCCCCCCTTACTTGCCACCCATTCCTCTTTTCTTTTCCCCTTTCCTTTATTTTCCCTCCTGGTGTCATTCCTCTAATACCCTAATTCTTTCTTTCCTTGTAACCCTAACCCTTCAACCTCCCTTCGTCTTTTCTTTCCATGTCTCCTTTCTTTCTTCACTCCATGTGTCTATCCTTCCCTCCTTCGTTCCTGTTCTACTCCTCTTTCCTCTGCCTTTATTCATCCTCATTTTTAATTGAATATAAAGGTCTAACAACTCTAGGAAGTTGAGTCTGGAGAAGTTTATAATGTAACAAAGTGTGTAGGAAACCCTGTCCTGATCGTGGCCATGGGTCCCTGAAGGATTGACACTCTGGCCTTTTCCTGTATTTTGTGTCGTCTTGGAAGGTTCTGTCTGTAGGTGTTTGTTTTCCAGTGGTGCATATACACCGAACGATTCCAGCAACGTACCGATCAGTTTTTATGTTACCTATATGTAGAGGTGCGTTCAGAAGCACAGCAAAGCGTTCGATAGAATCCGGGTTCACCTCATTGATGGGGCATCAGCAAGCGGCAGATTATGTGGTGAAGCCACAGGAGTGGAGCTTGACTCCCGCCATACTTCTGAATGTGTTGGCTGGAATGGTGTTCCCTGTGACAAACCATTACAGATATTTGAGCCCCCTAAAAGGCGTTTACTTTGACATGGAGGTCGCTTATTGAAAATGTCAACGTGTTCTGTGTTGCAGGGGGTCACCATCCCGAGCCAGCGAAGATACGTCTACTATTACAACTACCTGCTAAAGAACCAGCTGGAGTACAAACCAGTGGCGCTGCTGTTCCACAAGATGGTCTTTGAAACCCTCCCCATGTTCAGCGGGGGCACCTGCAGTGAGTTCAAGTTCATGTTCAGATTCGGCTCTAAGTAGGAAGTAGGCGGCCTGCTGCTGCTGAGAACAGGAAGAGAGGGATTCAGTAAATCTGCAGTTAGCAGAGTCGGTTATCCCCTGATGACCTGTGATTTTAAAAAAGAAAAAAATCCACCTTTGGTCAAATTGGTCTGCTATGTTTGGACTTTTTATAGATAAGTGCAGCTTGATATTGATCATTTCTTTCTTCTGCTGCTTTCAAAAAGGTTGAAATCTTGTTTTAATGCTTTAATAACTGTTGCTTCAGAACTTTACCAGTGAGCTTTTAAACAGATCCGGCTTTAAAATTGCTGCTGCAAAAACAATACTATTTAATAAAAAAAAAATACATGAATGTAATCAGGTAAAATATTTAGATGGAAGTAGATGTTGGCGACATGAAATACGAATAATCTAATCTGTCTTTACAGCAGCACGTCACTGGGGAAGTGGAGGCCAGTGCACACAAGCTAAAGGATGCTTCCACAATATCATGATCCGCTCTGTTTTACTGCCTTAAAACCAGGAAGTGGCTCAGAGATAGAGGAATTAAAACGTTTTAGTCACTGCTTCCTTTTTGCATACAATAGGAGGCAACTCATCTTTATTAGTCAGTTATATCTTTATTTACACATCATTTTGTGTTTGCTCTGAGCCCAGAGGGATGTGGATGTTGTAAAGCAGCGTGTCTGCGCTAACATTCCCTGTCATATGTCACCTGTTTTCAGTGACGAACGTTACAACTCATGGCAGGGCTCCTAACAGTGTGACGTTTCTACCGTTTGTGCTGTTTACTAACAAAGAGTTAGTAAAAGAGTGTTTTAAAAAGAATCCAACAACTCGGCCTATGTGCTGCAATGTGTGTGAGTCACCCGAGCTGCTCTTGTATCTAAATTTGTTGGTTTCTTTTTCGAAGCTGTTGGTCAGAATAAAGAAGCTCTTCTTCCTTCATATTTGTGGCTTTCGCCTTAACACTGGAATCTGCTTTTAGGCTCTGACTTTATTGATCATTGTCTTTCCTGCTTTTTCTCCCTTTTAACTAAAACCAAAGCCCTATTCTGAGAAAAATAACCCCAGATTCTTTTTTTTTTTGCTCTACAATCCAGTAAAAGAGGCTCGATTATTCTGTTCAAAATAGCCTCAAATCACGCATAAAACACACATCTGATGTTTTATTTCATTGATCTGAAGTTCCCTCTTTGCTGCTTCCCCTTTGTGCATCTCATGCCCAATTGACGCTTTTTCAGAAGTGAAAGACGCCCACCTCCTGTAAAGTTACACAATGCATGTTTAGGACAACATACCGTGATGCAAACGTGTGAATATTTTTCTGTTTATGCCTGCTGTGCTGTGAAGCCCCTGACCGGCCAGCCAGGCCCTGCTTGTGATGATTTCCTTCTTTCTCTCTAAGGGGACAGTACCGTTAAAAACAGGAGCGAGCCGACCCCTCAGGGCTTCAAGAAAGGGAATTGGCATTGGGGTAAATGAGCCTTTCATCCATTATTGTTATTTTACTCATTTGCTTTTATACGGCCCCAGAGATCGGCCAGGCAGGAGTAGTTTAAAGGTAGACGTGTTGCCTGGCAGGGATAGAGAAGATGTTAAGAGGAATATGAAGTCATCTCCAGCACCACCCCCTCCCCACACACCCTGACAGGAAACTAAACCATATCTGTCAGAATAGGGTTCTATGTCTCTTATGCTGGCTTTTTTTTATGTTCCTTTTTTTGGTGTAACATTTTGTGATGTGTTACTTACCTCTCTCCTCTCACATTGTTTACATTAAACTGTCACTTTTTGAACTCACTGGGTGGGCAGGAGGTGGTGTGGTGCTGTCTATTGTCCAGCTTGTGTAATAACAGTGGGAATGCCCTGTCTTGCTCTCCTTATCCCCCCCCCCCCATCACCATTTCTCACATCATCCCCACTTGTTCCTTTTGTTTTGTTCTATCTTTATTTGTTGCCACCTATCTCACCTCTCATCCTTTGGGGGAACATGGCCGCTCTTTCCGTAGATCCCCAGTTTGTCGTATACCAACTCAAGGTCAAGATCCACACGTCCAACCCAGCTCACACCAGAAGGGAGGACAAGCACATGATCTTCGAGTTCCCCCAGCCGCTGCCTGTTTGTGGAGACATCAAGGTGGAGTTCTTCCACAAGCAGAATAAGATGATGAAAAAGGTTAGTTTACTTTTTTTTTTGTTTTTTTGTTTTTTTTTCTCGTGTTTTGAAAATTTAAACCAGTTATTAGAGCCTAAAAAAAGGTGATGATCACCTTTCTGTTAATAAATGGAAGCATAAGGAGAAAGGATCCAGACAAATTGAGCAGGTTCATCAATTTCTAACTATTGTAGAGTTTTTACTGTGGGGATTTTAACCACTTCGGGTTTGTCTTTCAGATCTATAATAACCTTTGAAATATAGATTTCTATCCTTCCTCTACCAATATATCAGGGCGGCTTGTTTTAGAGAGGAGGAAACGGGGTGTAGCTACTATAAAGAAGTCGACATTTTAAGGCCGTCTTGAGGCCCCTAAAGTAGCAGTTAGCATGATTGGTTAGGGTGTAACAAGAATATAATATAATACTGCACATTTCTCATCATTGTGAAGTAGGGCTGGGCAATTAATTGCTCATTAATTAGCAATATAATCGCAATTTTCAAATCGCAGAGGCACCCAATTTTAGTCAAATTACATTTAGCAAGAGTAAGACATCACATTTCTCTCTCCGGCCTTTCAGGTGGCTGTTAAAGCTGGTTTGCAGTGAGATGCAGCTAGCATGTAGATCATGCATGATAGTAGAAGGTTACAGTACAGTCCTGCAACAATAATATGTGGAGAATCAAGCTTTCAAAGTCATAAAAAAAGGAAATCCTTCAGTGAAATATCTACATGCTTGTGGTTAGTGCAAAAGACAATATCGGTTAAAAATAATTCTGATCTAGATTTTTGGCAAAGTTGTTCAGCCCTATTGTGAATTATGTCTCTGGAGGTGCTGTCCTTTGAAGCCGTATTTTAAAGTTAGACAGGAAGTTGCTGTCAGGATGTGTGACGGAGTCGGCTAATAAATGACGCATATCGGGCTAGCCAACACACACCATTTTAAAGATCGATTATAAGTCAAAAAAATAACATGCAAACAATTAGTTAATTGCTTGAGCCAACAAAAAAAATTGCCAGATTCTTATTGATTTTTCTTTTTTTCCCCAAATGCTTTAAAAAAAATAAATAAATAATAATTAGATTTAAATGTGTCCTTTTTTTTTTTTTTTTTGTCGCCATCTTTCGACGTCAGGACAAAATGTTCCACTTCTGGGTGAACACGTTCTTCATTCCTGGACCAGATGAGAGTGGGGACAAGATGGAGAACGGGGCGGTGAACAATACGGAGAGCCAGCAGGGAGGACCGGGTCAGGGCCAGCAGCAGAATGCAGAGAGCAGGGACGGCTGCAGGGAAGGGGAAAGGGACTACCTCATCCTGACGCTCACCAAGAACGACTTGGACAAGGCGAATAAAGATAAAGCCAATCGCTACTTCTCTCCAAACTTCAAAGTAAGTACAGACTGGTAGCTCATTTCCTGTAGAACATCGACGTGCTGCCGAAGAATTAACGTGGATTAACTACTCTGCTCTCCATTTCCAGGTGAAGTTGTATTTTACAAAAACCGTGGAGGAGCCTTCTAATTCCGAGGCTAGCACTTCGACGTCCGTCACCCCAGACGTTAGCGACAATGAGCCAGACCATTACAGATACTCTGACACCACTGACTCTGATCCGGAAAATGAACCTTTTGATGAAGAGCACCACACGCAAATCACAAAAGTGTGAACTCTTTTTAAAGCAGGAAAAGAAGAAATCATACACCTGAATTTAAAAACAAAAAAAAAAAAAAGGAGAAAACTTGAATATAAACTCAAAAGAAGAACCTTTGTCCCTTTTCCTCCCCCAGATGGCAATAGAATATCATCATGTCGAATGCCAATTTTAGGGAAAAAAAAAAGATAAATATCCTGACCAATATATTGTTTTTGTTTGTATTATTTTTCTTTTTTTTTTCTTCTTTTTTGGCAGGGCAGTGTACCATGTGCTAGGTAATGACACTGTTGCCCCATGGGAAAAGGTGCTGTAGCTATAAAGATGTGTTTATATATATATATATACATACATACATATATGTATATACATATATATACATGCGTATATAAACAAACTTTTTTTTTTGTGTCAAAGACAATGGAAAGAGTACCACAATCAGGAGATGGGAGTTGAAGTGTGGGAGAAGTTGGAATGACATACTAGAACTAGAACTATGCTGCTCCTTCTCCTGTCTAAACCAAGGCCAGTGCTGCAGTCACTTTGTTTCACCCCCCCCCCCCCCCCCCCCCCCCCCCCAAAAAAAAAAAAAAAAAATCTTTTGCTGTTCCCTTCTACCCTCCTTTCTTATATTCCTTTACTGTGAATGCTTCTTGTGCTCTTTGCAGGTGCAGGCTGTCTCATGTGACTGCATGCAGGCAGTGGGTTGGGGGGGGGGGGGGGCGGGGTGGTTGCGAAGAGGCGGTGATTATGTTCAAAGCATTGCCATTCCTGTTCCCACTGTGTATACGTTAAATTATGCAGAACAAGGCATCCCATGTAATTGTTAATGTTTTTTTATCCTAAGATAATAAAATATAATACACAAAACAGCAGGGAGACCGGAAAGTGTTTGCAGTAATGTCAACACTACATTATCTTTTTTTTTTCTTAGCATGTACTGGAATTTGAGTCCATCCCAAATAAATGTATGCAATGTTGTCATTTCTTACAGAATCCAGCTTTGAGATACGTCTTCTGCATTGGGTTCCCCAGTGCTTTTAGTCATGTTTAGAGAATACCTCTGGAGGTTTGTCATTTCTCCTTTCAGCTCCCTGCTAATGAAAGTGGATAGGCTTGGCTTTTGCTATACTAAAATAAAAGTTTCTTTCCCAAGGGATCATTTCAAGTGACAACACCCAAGACTGCATAGTTAAAATGTGGCTAAGTTGGAGTATGTGCAACAAGTTGGGGAGGAAAACGAGTGCCAGCGTTGGTCTCGGTGAGGGGAAATATGCTGTAAAGCAGGTTGTCGATGCAGCTGTTCCAGGCGCGCTAACAGTAACTTCCTGCTTTAAAAGGTCACGGCTGCAAATAGTTTGGACCCAAGGTGGAGGACTGATGGGAGGATTGTTATTAAAAGTTCAACTGAAGGGCCTCTTTTGTCTGTATTGCTAATCTGTACTAGAGCTGCCATTTTCTTTTCTAATTTGAATCTCATTTTTGAGCTGAAAGAAGCTTGACCTCACGCTAAACCGTGAGGATTGCACGCAAAGTGGCCTCTGCTGGTTAATCGAGGCAATCTCTTTGTGGAATGACAGGGAAAAAGGGAAAGTTTATCCAGCCCCGGAGGGAGAGGCCTCGGGGTGCAATCCGGCTCTCCAGACCGGCCCGACTCAGAAATAAGACTAACAGGATTTATAACCATGTCTGTATGAAGGGAGAGCAAGACCCTGGAGGCAGCATGGCCCAAAGCCTTCTGATAATAAAATAAAGTATGAATTAAACATATACATAAAAAAAAAGATGTTTAACCCCTCGAGGTTACTGGCACATAATCCCCCCCAACATCCTCTGCCTCTATTAAAGCTCTGTCCTCTGCCCGTTCAAGTTGATAGAGACATCAAAGCCGACCAACATGGTGTCAAATGAGACGGGCAGTGAAGCCTGCCTGTAATTGGCTGAACCAAGGAGGAGGATAAGACTGGTAGATTAATAATGAATGTGCTAAGGGAGGTAAAGGCTGGGGCTCTTCACAGGCAGATGTGCTTTTCATCACACACAGAAACTCAACCGATCAAGTTTTAAACCTTTCATTTCTGGACCTCCAGCTTCTATGATGTGTCATCAAATGTTACAGGTTTAGACATTTAAGCCATTTCTTTTATTCAAAAGAATTTCTTTTTAGTTAAAATGTTAATCATTTAAAGAATATCTAATGAAACAATGAAAAAAAAATGGGGAAAATATTAAATTCAGTTTTATTAAATGAGATTTTGGGCTTCCTGCTCAGGTCTCCATTAAATTAAGGGGTAGCATGACCATTCATGAAATAGAGCAGAAACAAGTTGACTTTTATTTCCATAAATTATAAGCACTGTAGAGCACAGCTGCACGCCAAGGTGGTTTAAAAGAAAGGTAGGTTGTCCAGTTTAAAGTTTCTGACGGTGCTAAATGGACATTTATTCTAATTGAAGCAATTCAAGGTTGATTAGCTCCCTGCTTACATCAAGATCTTTGATGCTAATAAGATCACTCCAGGTTGCTATTTGTTTTTTGTTTGAAGAATTGCCAAAGAGAACATCTTCAACCAGATTCCAGAGTAAAGTTTAATGCACTAACAAAATGAAAAAGAAAGCGGAATAATTTATCTAAACCTGCCTTTTCTCAAAGAGATCAACCTGTAAGTGATTTCAAGTCCTTGACAAATTCTCATAAAAGTTTCCCTGAAGACCTCTATTTAAAAAGTGCACAAACCTTTTGTTTGTCACCAATGGCTCAACTAAAAGTTTATTTCCGTTGCTAAGGGCAACCTCAGTGAATGGACCTCCTTTGCTTTTTTTTTATCACCTGTACTCAATTTACATGTTGGCATAAAATGTCCAAACACGGAGCACTTTCTCACAGTGGTTATTTTGACCCTAACAGAAAATGCAAATTTCAACTCATTTGTCTATCTTGTGGCTCCTCTGCTCTTCTGATGTCCTGTCTGGCTCTAATTTTGGTAGAAATTATAGATATAAGTTTCCTAGATAAACTAGAGTGAAACACAATCCTTTCTTATCCAGATTACTATAAATAACTATACGTGCAAAATTATCCTGTTAAGACCTCTGCTGTCGTATTTAACAAACACCAAGTTAAGAGTCCAGCCTTAAAGCAAGACTCTGACTCTAATAAATGATTACTATCCTCTCCACATCTTGTTTTTCCATTCTTCTCTGCTTGTTACTCTAGTAGCAGAGATTAAGATGGCACTGAGGAATGTAAGGATGTGCAATTAGGGAAATGAGATAAGAAGAGGAAAGCTTTGAAACGGAGCAAGATGGCAAAGCTACTCAAGTGACCTTGTCTGAACAAGAGCCAAAAATGTATCTTTGATAAATTTTTGCTGGTGCATCAAAAATTATGACAGTGCCTTGCAAAATTTGCTCCGCTTAAACTCAACACATTTCTTTTCATGTGACAGAATAAAAAGTTTAGGATTTGAATCCTTAAGAAACCAATAGAAGCTTCTTTAGCAAAATTCTCTAAAAGCCTTATGTCGTCAAACAGAATAATCCTCCATTGACTCCCAGTAGGAGATTCAGGAAGTGAAAACTGTGCAGTTAGAAAGTGAGTCTTCTATCTCCATTCATCCTCTCATCAGTCCTGATAGGTTTCCCTGTCTTCACAGAAAGAAAACCATGCCCATATCATAATGCTGCCACCACCTGGCCTCACCATGGGGATGACATGTCCAGGATGTTGCTCAAACAGTATTTGAATTTAGCTTAATAAAATACCATTCTGTTTTCATCTCACCTGAACACCTTGGTCCACAGTTTTTCATCCGACTCTTCACTCAAACAGAAAACACAAACAATTTTTTTTCTTCTGGCCAACGATAGCTTTTATCTTGCTACACTGCTACATATACCAGACTAGTAAAACCCAAGTTGTAGATGTGTTATTAAGAGATTCTCCAGAGTTTAAAGGCCTTTGGCTGCTCAGATTATTAATCCCCTCCATGCCCAGCCTATCGCTTTAGGTTGACAGCCAATGTCTTTTATGTTTGCAGCTGTGCTGTGCTTTCTATTTCTGGAACAGAGCACTATGAGATGTTAAAGGCCTGGAATACTTTTTTTTTTTATCAGTCTCTGCTTTGAATCTATCCTTAATTTTATCTCCGAGCAGCTCTTTATTGCTAATGTTCTCTAACAATTGTAGCGTAATTAGCCTTGTAATGTCCACCCAGTCCATTTTAAGATTAAGGAAAGAAAGTCTGATTTAGGCACTGCTAGTGTGGATATGATCAAATATTACTTTAAGAAGAATAATTCTTCAGCAGTCAGTGATACAAATGGATTATGTAAGAAATGTTTTACTAGGGAACTCAATGACGGGTTAAAGGCGACCTAAAGTATCAGTAGAGACTTTAGTCTCCTGTAATATCTGATGTGGTCAAAGCTACTAAACTGTAATAGCTCTTAGTGTAGTAGAAGTTAGCTCTATTTCCCCATTTATACGTCAGAGTATGCCTCTTATTTTACATTCCTTCTTGTTTATGAATGGAGAACATTTTAGTGATGTTTTACTAGTTCTCTTTAAAGGCATAATGTCACTGATTCAGACATGAATCCTCATTCATGGTCAGCGCATCGGGCCGCTTTGTAAGACACCAAAATACAAAGAGATTTAAGCACAGCCTTATGGCCATATGAGGTGATATTGATGGTGGTGGGTCAGTTTGGCCTACAAACAGAAGATAAGCCTCTGCTTGTAACCCCATTTCCCCTTCCATCTGTTGGTAGCAGTTGTAAAACATGGCTACACTCACAAGGACCCGGCAGCCCACCCCCACCCCATCCCCGAGCCCTTTTTTTCTGGCTCACTGCACAGCTGTGTTGCGTTTGGATTAGGCCAAGAATAAAACAGGAAGTAGAAATTAAACAAAAGCCTACACACACATGCACACAGGCTCTGTAAGTTACCAAAGACTCAGCAGCAGGAGCACGAGTGACGGCCTGTGGAAAAGGAAAAAAAAAAAAGAGTGCACACCCCCACATGTGTGTGGACCAGGACGCTCACAGATACACACAGTATATATACAAAGCAGGGCAGGAATAAAGTCCGGCTCTGCCTCCAACACACTAACACGAGCCCAGCAAGGACCACAGGCATATCATTTCTCTGTGCCCACACATATGATCTTTTTACATGCTAACTGCTCTCCTCCTCTTCATGGTGGTCTGCTGCAGCCACCGCTGATGCAGAGCTCACTCCTACTTGCTAGGGTAACAATCCTAATATGAATGTATTTTAATCGTCAAAAGACCTACGATGAGCATAAAAGTGAGCATGCCTCTTATAAAAGGCCAGGTTTATGCGATATAAAATTAAGGAAAACAAATGGTGGGAAGACCAGCTCAGTGGGGCAGTGGGTAGCACTGCTGCCTTGCAGCAAGAAGGTTCTGGGTTTGATTCCCGGCCTGGGGTCATTCTGCATCGAGTTTGCATGTTCTCCCTGAGCATGCGTGGGTTCTCTCCGGGTACTCTGGCTTCCTCCCACAGTCCAAAAAACATGAATGTTAGGTTATTTGGCTTCTCTAGATTCTCCTTAGGTGTGTGTGTGAGTGGTTCTATGTCCTGTTTGTCTCTGTGTTGCCCTGTGATGGACTGGTGACCTGTCCAGGGTGAACCTTGCCTCTCACCCATTGACAGCTGAAGATAGGCACCAGCAACCCTCGTGACCCCAATTGGGACAAGCGTGTCAGATAATGGATGGAAAGACCTACCTGCAGAAGCTAGTTTTTAACTGAGACTGTCTTGACAGTCTTATTTATCTAGTAGATTTGGTCAAACTCACCATCAGTTATGCTGAATAGAGTTTAGCTCTTCTATTAAGCCTATGGTTTTCCAGATATCTGCTCACTGTAGTAACAAAGGATGTCATTGTTCAGGGCTGTCAGGAGAACAGTGCATAAGAAGCTGCATCATATACATTGCAGCACAGTGAAGACATTCAAGAAATGGAAAAACAATAGATAGATACACTCACCGGCCACTTTATTAGGTACACCTGTCCAACTGCTTGTTAACACTTCATTTCTAAGCAGCCAATCACATGGCGGCAACTCAATGCATTTAGGCATGTAGACATGGTCAAGACAATCTCCTGCAGTTCAAACCGAGCATCAGTATGGGGAAGAAAGGTGATTTAAGTGACTTTGAACGTGGCATGATTGTTGGTGCCAGAAGGGCTGGTCTGAGTATTTCAGAAACTGTTGATCTACTGGGATTTTCACGCACAACCATCTCTAGGGTTTACAGAGAATGGTCCGAAAAAGAAAAAACATCCAGTGAGCGGCAGTTCTGTGGGCGGAAATGCCTTGTTGATGCCAGAGGTCAGAGGAGAATGGCCAGACAGGTTCGAGCTGATAGAAGGGCAACAGTGACTCAAATAACCACCCGTTACAACCAAGGTGGGCAGAAGAACATCTCTGAACGCACAGTACGTCGAACTTTGAGGCAGATGGGCTACAGCAGCAGAAGACCACACCGGGTGCCACTCCTTTCAGCTAAGAACAGGAAACTGAGGCTACAATTTGCACAAGCTCATCGAAATTGGACAATAGAAGATTGGAAAAAACGTTGCCTGGTCTGATGAGTCTCGATTTCTGCTGCAACATTCGGATGGTAGGGTCAGAATTTGGCGTCTACAACATGAAAGCATGGATCCATCCTGCCTTGTATCAACGATTCAGGCTGGTGGTGTCATGGTGTGGGGAATATTTTCTTGGCACTCTTTGGGCCCCTTGGTACCAATTGAGCATCGTTGCAATGCCACAGCCTACCTGAGTATTGTTGCTGACCATGTCCATCCCTTTATGACCACAATGTACCCAACTTCTGATGGCTACTTTCAGCACGATAATGAGCCATGTCATAAAGCTGGAATCATCTCAGACTGGTTTCTTGAACATGACAATGAGTTCACTGTACTCAAATGCCCTCCAGAGTCACCAGATCTCAATCCAGTAGAGCATCTTTTGGGATGTGGTGGAACGGGAGATTCGCATCATGGATGTGCAGCCGACAAATCTGCGGCAACTGTGTGATGCCATCATGTCAATATGGACCGAACTCCCTGAGGAATGCTTCCAGCACCTTGTTGAATCTATGCCACGAAGAATTGGGGCAGTTCTGAAGGCAAAAGGGAGTCCAACCCGTTACTAGCATGGGGTACCTAATAAAGTGGCCGGTAAGTATAGATACTGTAGATAGATAGATAGATAGATAGATAGATAGATAGATAGATAGATAGATAGATAGATAGATAGATAGATAGATAGATAGATAGATAGATAGATAGATAGATAGATAGATAGATAGATAGATAGATAGATAGATAGATAGATAGATAGATAGATAGATAGATAGATAGATAGATAGATAGATAGATAGATAGATAGATAGATAGATAGATAGATAGATAGATAGATAGATAGATAGATAGATAGATAGATAGATAGATAGATAGATAGATAGATAGATAGATAGATAGATAGATAGATACCACAAAAGAGGTCCTTTCTTCCCAAGAAAAAACATCCAGTGAGCGGCAGTTCTGTGGGCGGAAATGCCTTGTTGATGTAGACGTAGTTATGGATTCATGGATTCTTAAAACCTTGTTGGAGAGTTTGCTAGCATCTGATGGAGCTATACTGGAAATACACAAAAGCAAAGGCACAAAAGTATCAATGATCACTAAATGAAGACCATTTTCACAATGAAACATGGTGCTCTTCCCTCCAAATAAAGATTAAAATGAACAGTCATTAGCGTGTCCTCTTTTTGTCTTTTTTTTTTGTTTCCACGGTACAAAATTTGCTCAGATGGTCTCTAAATTCAAAGGATGTAACAGTATGTGATCCTATTCGAAACCCCTTTATGCAATGTCAAGCTGAATGATTTGTTTGCTATTGGATTCAATTTTACAAAAAGTATATTACACTGAAACCATAAATTGCACCACATAAAAAAAAGATATAAAAAAATAAAATCCTGCTTGTGCTAAGTGTTGTTGTATTGTTACTTATGTCAGTCAAGAAATATTTCTAGTGTGAACAGACTTTGATCCCATTGTGTATAAATGTTCCAATTCCTCCTTTGTGGCCACAATGACCGCAGAAATGTTATTCTGTGAGTTTGCACCTGACTTTCAAACATGCTAAAAATAGACACAAAAAATGTGCCTGCAATCACTTTCAGGTTTGATACGTTGCTTTGTGGGTGATATTTTCTTTTCACATCCTCCACCCATACATATGCACTGTTTATTAGAATCTGCATGTTCATGAAGGCACTCATGTCAAAAAAAGTGGATTTTCTCCACTAATTTGGCACATGTGATCAATTTGCACCTGATATCAAGTTCAGTTTTGTACAATGTACTATTTTATCATGTTTTAATATACCCAGACACGAGAATCTGGCTATAACTGATTACAAACAATTGATGAGTTAAAATACTTTTACACGTTGGGAATTGTCAAATTAAGGAACATTATATGAAGAGTGCAGATGGAATTAATTTGGTAACACTGCAAATCAAGCAAGCAGTTTTTTTTTCTTTTGTGTTGTTTCTTTGCTGAAAAGTTTTAATCTTAGACCTAAAATCTTAAAATGAAAGGGAAAAAAAGTGTTCAGGAACCAATTAAAATCCTGACTAATGTAACCGCCTGTAGTTTCTCTTTTTTTATGTTTTAATTCACAGAAATAGCCTGGCCATGCTGCACGCGAACTGCGGCAAATGAGGAAGTAGAATTGGGAAGGACATGTTTGGAGACCTAAAGCTGTGTGTGAAGCTGGGCCGGTGACGCCATGAAGTTGATGGAAATCCATCAAAGTGCTTCTCGTCATGAGTTGGAACCACACTTAATGTTTGTACCGTAAATGTTTTTCCCAATATTTTTACTGTCAAGACCTGAGTCACCAAATGAGTCACACCAGCTCTGCCTCTCGTCTTTCTTCATGTGAGGAAAGATTTTGTTGACATGGACATGCCAACTTTGTTTTGTCAGTCGGTGTGAGAGAGAAGCACATGGAAACACTTACTGTACTGTTGACCCCTCCTCTTCCTCAACACGCACACACGCGTCCAGAGACTCTGTGTTTGATCAATGAAGAGCACAGATGTGTCCATGGTATAGAATGAGAGCCGACATACGGTGCCAGAGGCAAAAAAAAAAAAAAAACATGGAGGAAGCATATCGAGCTTCAGTATGAGGTTTAATATAAATGCAGCCACTGCGATCAAAGCTGGCCCACTTCTTCAGGAGGAACAGGCCACTGACACAAGCTCCAATGATAACCACCGCAGCAATTTTACCTGTCTATACATGAATTTGTCCTTGACTAAAAGTCCAAATTCATAGGCTAAAATCTACATATTAATCAGACTTTTCTTTGACACTCCGTTCTCCACCTGACTTTTTACTCTGGAATTTCAGAGACAGTGTAATCCAGCCCTTGAGACTCTTTATTGCCTTCTCTCTTCTTCTCTCTCCATCTAGTGTCATCGTGAGGGTAATATGAGGCATATGGCTCCTGATGAGAGTCCCTAATCTTTGTGTTGATAACTCATAGTTACGTGCTCCTCATCTCTGTCTCATCCCTCTATACTGAGAACAAGGGCGGAAGACTCAAGTGCGTCTGCTAAAACTCCCCATAGAGCCCTCAAGTCTTTACTGTGCTCAACTGAGAGTCATTATCTGAAATGACTGATTTGAGAAAGGCTGATGGACAGGATAGATAGAAGTGTTTATTCTGAGGAAAAGCTAACATCAGATTCCAGTGTATCAGGAAGAGGTTGCTTTAGGGTTTTGGACACAGAGAGAGAAAGAGAGAAGTACCAAAAAAACCCTAACATGGTACATATTAGGAGGCTACGAGGGATTGCGTCATATTTATTACTCACTTGAGCTCATTTTCATTTATCGAGATTGAACTTTATTTGCTACTCAATAATACACTCACTGACAGGGGCAGCAGCTAACAGTAAATCTTTGTTATTCCAGTAGATTTGAAACCAGTTGCATCAGTGCGTATAATTGCAATCAAATCAGAGAATAAAGATCTATCATCTTAGGAAAAATAGTTATCATTGGTCACTCTGATGTCAGGTATTAGTGAGAGGTAACAGTTCAGACATCTTGAGATAACACGGTTAATATAACCCGTTATAGGAACATTATTCTATGCTGTTCTAAATTTTATAAGATAAAGCCACCTTTGCATATATCAACCCAAATAAGTAAAAAAAAAAAAAAACATCTAAACTCCAGGGTTGAATATTCACCTATTAAAAAATTGCCCATTCTACCCACCCAGCATCAAAATAACCCACATTTATGGACAGATTTAAAATCACTTAAATCCCTCTGTCCCCATTCTGTTGCTTTTCTTGGACATCAGTAAATCATGAATGTAAATAAATGCACCACATTGTTGCCATGTGAGAATTGGTTACTGTATTTCAAATATAACGTATTATAATGTGTAATATTATAATGTTGAATAATGTGAACAGAGACCGCAGCAGGCTTAAGATACAGAAACATAAGTTATTAATCTTTATTTCTTCAGTAATTCTGAATTAATCTAAGAATAGTCTCACAGTGCTTAGATGCAGCTGAACATGTTCTCACATTAACTTAATGTCATAAAACTTTCGGAATTAAAAAGACCCAGAATTTGTTGAAATTATTTTATTTAACATTAGCTTCCATTTGGTACTGAAGCAATTAAGACTGAAGAAACAAACCCCCTAAGTGTTCTTGAGTGAACAATTTACTTCAGGTTTTTATTGCTTATGAGTTTCACTTCTCATTTAAAACTGAAGGAATGTGTCAACCCTTTTTTATTTTTTTTCTTGCTGCAGAGAGCGTGAGACAGGATATTGGCCTAACACCAGGGAGTTCAGTTTATCCAGATAGAAGGTAAAAGGCAGAAGTACTGAACTTCTCCTTTTTGTTGCTCTTTCTGTTTAGTTTGCTTCTAAATATATAAATCAATAGGATCGTTGTTTAAACTTTATCTACAGGATTTCACATTTTGTTCCAAAAGATCAGGTAATTTCTAACTGCAAAGGGTTTCAAAAAATAGTGGTTGAGACCAGAAATAATTTAAATAGATTGGTATTTCACTACAATTAACTATATATTATTGACAAATCACTGGTTGATTACTAGATTGTTACAAAATTATATGACATTAGCCAACATAAGAACCAGCAAACATTTAAAGGTATAGTGGAGGATGTTATTTTTCCAGGTGGATCATCAGAATAAGTGGTCCCACTAATTGTCAATTATTCTGCTGATGTTTATGTAAGGCCATCCTACATGCTCATCCCCATTTTCATTTACCAGTGTTATACCAGAAATACCTGCCTGCCGAGAATTAATTCCCTCTCGCACACTGATGAGAAAATGGATTGAAATGCGAACGAAAACAGAACTTTTAAGCATATTCTCAATGTTTTCATATTTCTTATGCATGGAGCCCCTAAAATTAGGTTTAAAAGTTTCATTTTCGTTCATATTTCAATATGTTTTCTCATCAGCGTGCCAGAGGGGAGCTAATTCTTAGCAGGCAGGTATTTGTTAGTATATCACCGGTGGTAATACTGAAATAATGGAAATCCACAAATTGTTAAAGAACAATCCACTGGACTTTGTTTCTAAGTTTGAAGACATTCCTCTCCAGGAAGCTTTTTCAATTCAAAATGTCTGAATTAGTGTTGAGTTTGAGGCTTTATAGGGTGGACCAAAACGAATCCTTGTTTTAGATTATAAAACATGCAAATTGAACATCACAAACGGGTCCGCCCCTTAGGAATGGGGGTCATTTGGGGTCGTTTGTTAGCCTACAGTACCTGATACTGGTCTATGCCTTATGAGAAATCGTAAATCTTCTTTTGGAAAGTAAGCTTGTATGGGCAATGCAAGAGGCAAATTTTAAACAGAGCGTTCACAATAAGAAATGGGCTTATGCATCCACTCGCACGCAGTGATGGGACTAACGGCGTTGAAAGTAACGGCGTTACTAACGCCGTTACCTTTTTTTAGTAACGAGTAATCTAACTAATTACTTTGACTGTAACTATAACGCAGTTACCATTGCCGACACAACGTTATTGCAGGTTACTCAGGTCGCACAATGAACCTTTTTTTAAAATACACATAATCAAAAACTGCAGAAGTTTAATAATAGTTTTTACTAACAAGGGTGACTCAGCAAATCTCTGGGTGTAGAAGGCAACTTTAATTTAAAATGGACCCAGAAAGATTTAAATGGGATTTTGTTTTCACCTAGTTTAAATTAAATTATGCTTTGAAAGTTACATTATAATTTAATCTAGTTATCTTTTGCTGATATTATATTTATTTTATCCATTTGGAGTTGAATACACTCATGAGTGAAATAGAATTTAGAATGTTTTTTTTTCTTGCATAATCCAAGCTTCATCTCAAGCTGTTAATAGTAACATTTTCTTAAATCGGTTTCAAAGGACTTTATGCGCTAAAATACCTGCAAACCTTCTTATTATCAGTATAGCTTTTTATTTTCTATGGTGTACAGTGGCAGTGGAGAAGCAGTAGACATTCCTGGTGTGTGTATATGCATGCTTGTACAAACAATCGAAATACTTTCTGGAGGCCTAGTGGCTGTCAGTCAAAGCAGTGGGTAAGCGTGTTCCATCCTCCTATTTAGAGCCTGCCAGTCAGCAAGCTACTCAACCAGCCCTGAAACCAGTCACCCAGAGCCTTTTAAAGGTCCTCTGATTTGACAGAATCCCATGGGGGGAAGGGGGATTAGGATTAACAGATGTTTCCCCTCAAACAGTTGGAGAAGATACGCCACAGCTACACCACGCTGATGGCAAATTAATTGATGAATAGAACGTGCATGTGTCGTCTCAGATAATGGGCTAAAGCTCCCCGTTTCTTAAATTGGTGTCCTTTGCTTGAACCCAGCCTGCTGGATTTGCTGTCACACATAAGAATTGAGTGGCAGGGATGAGAGGCAGACGCATATTGTAGCCGCGAGAAAGGTTCAAAACATCACTTTAATCTGAGAGCACAAAGCCAGCTACAGATTACGGCTCTGCCTCTCAAGTGATTCTGTTGCAGATCCGGTTTAGATGACCCCCTGCTAACACCCTCAGAGATGGCGGATTTTACCCCAAACAAACATTGATAGCAGCCATCAACTGAGAACACACACAGCAAGCACACATGATCTACATCCATGGCATGAATGGCTTTACTGCATCTAAACACACACACACTGTGGAAAATACTCTCAGCCACAGACAATAGCAGATAAACGCACCGGCTTATGTCGGTTTCACTGGCATCCACCTCAGGATACGTACAAGGTCTACTGCATGGCTAAAATGTTTTGTGGTTTGAAAAAAAAAATCCTGGTTATTTACACCATGAGTGAAAAATGACACTGCTGTTATTTTAAAAACTAATCCCAAAATAAAAGGAAACAAAAAGGAATAAGATGAGATAACTTACTCATTTATCTGAGACCAAAGCAATTCAGGTGCTGTGATAAAATATGTGCTCATTTATATGGCAGTACCAGTATCAAATACATGTTAATATTGCATTAAAAATGACCTGTGTAAACACAAATTTCAGTTTTTGACGGATGCCATCAAGTATGCTAAAAGATCACAGCATGCAACATACCATCCCACAACTAGAAAAAATAATGAAATTATGGCAATTTTGCAAAGAAGAGTGGGCCATAATTCCTCAATATTGTCCATCAGAATTGCCATTCGTTAATTACCTTTAGTTGAGTTATTTTTGTCTATTTTAAATTTTTTTTGATGATTTTTTGTAGCAATGAAGCATAGAATTTGTCATGTGAGTTCAGATTGTTAGATTTTCCTGTACCTACCAGGGAGTTAAAGGGGAACGTTTTTTTTTTACATTGGACCCTTGATTTTATGTTATTATATCATGTTCTACTCACCCATAAGCGTTTTGTGTCATTTGGAGCTGTTCCAAAGATATTCCGTTAGGTTATATCCAAGTAAAGTCTTCCTTTGGGAAAAGACTTGAAGACACAAACTAAACTGTTATCATTCATGGTACGCCAGCATTCATAACATGCAGGCGAATCACTATCCCACATCCGCGGTTATATTTTTTATAATTATATTGTGTAAAAACAAAGCGGAGTGTCTCTAAAAAAGATTGTGCTAAAAGAAGTAGATTATTGAAGAAGGTAAAATTCAGAACTGGAAAGTATGCAGGGAAGTTGAAGGGGCTTCATCATGATGCACTTGAGAGCTGAGGGATGAGTCAGAAAGAAGATGTCAGTGTTAAGCAAAATTATATAAGCAAGAGACAGAAAAAAAAAATTGAATTCTGTTTGAACTACAGCTTTGCATTTAAACTCTCGGTGTTCATTCATTAGTGTATATAGTGATTGAAAAATATTTTGCACTTTACAGATTTCTCTGACCATAAAATGTACTTAGTTTTTTAGTATTTAAATAGTAACCGCTGAAAGGGTGTTATACATTACCTATTATGTTTCAACACAACATTGAAAAATTAGCAATAACATCACTTTACATCTATAAGTTCAAATCAAAGAAGACACCTTGAAGCGTATTCTAGAAGACTTTGTCTGATTTCTTATTATTCATCCAGACCAGTTGGTACCTAAACCAGCAGCTGGATCTCCAGAATCAGGTAAAAATTCTTCAGATTTGAGTCATAAGGATCAAAGGATAATCATGGCTGACAAGACGGCACACACTATGATCAAATTGAGACTGTGAAATGGTGGGAACCTAATGCTACCTGATCCATAGGCAATGTTTGGATTTAATGCAAATGTATAGATCCCTTCCTAACTGCTTCGTTTTGCCATCTACCACTTGTTGAACCTGCTGAAGAGTCAGTGATATCCCCTAGGAATGGGTTTTGGCCTAGCCTTGCAGAACAGCTTTCATTCACCTTTTAGTATGATCTACCATGATTATCTATCTTAGGTCCAACCTTTGACTAGGCCACTAGCCCACATCTTTTACTGAACATTCTCCTTTAGGAGCATAATTCATTCCATTAATTACA
Organism: Cyprinodon diabolis; assembly: GCA_030533445.1. Lineage (NCBI taxonomy): Eukaryota > Metazoa > Chordata > Actinopteri > Cyprinodontiformes > Cyprinodontidae > Cyprinodon > Cyprinodon diabolis. The sequence goes on along the minus strand of CM060083.1, from coordinate 20,001,188 downwards.
GCAACATCTTGTCCAAAACAGCTCCAGACCATCACACTAACACAATATATATAATGTTCTTTTTGTGAAATGCTGTGTGTGTTTTTTTAAACATATCTATTTTTGTCTCATGACACATTAGCTCTACATAGGCAGCACTGGTTTTGACCTCACTACCTTCTTAAGGCAGACATTTTCACTAAGTATCTCTCCTTTTGACACATGAATTCTGACCTGGACAGAGCCATGTGAGGCTAACAGTGTTCTATGTCATTTTCTTGGTTCTTTTTTGATCTCCTGGATGACTCTTCAGTGCTCACCTGGAGTAATTCTGCAGAGCTGGCTGCTCCCGGGAATGATATTCATGTCTTGTATCCTCGGTGATTCCTTCCAGCTGTTTTTTGTCGCCAGAGAGGTTCTATTTAATCAGTCCGGAATAGATCAGTTCTGGATTTCTGCAATGTCACTTAGCGCACCTTACAAGAATACAATTAATAAGGCACTCAGTCAATGCAATCATCATTTGAAAACTGTTTTTTGTATTTACTGCTTATCTGTGGCTAGCATAATGAATAGTCTGATGATGAGAAAGATTTAAGAGTGACAAATAGGAAAAATGCATTTGTTTTGATTCTGTGCCAGTTAAGTAATCAGGGGCTTTAAAGTATGCCCCCAACAAACAAACACATATAAAGATCTCTGTGTTTTCATGTGAAGCACATCTGGATAATTTTCACATTTTTTTATAGCATAGTTGCAAGTCTAAACCGCTTGAACCACATGGAAAATGTCCCCACACCCTCAAATAACGTTCAGGTTTGTGTCGTGCAGTGAAGAAGACAAAGAAAGAAAGAGAGCACACACCCTGGTGTTTCCTGTCGACATATAAAAGGCCATATGCCCACAACTACCTGTACAGTATGAGGCATGAGTGAGCATAATAGCATTTAGAATGAGGATAAGAGGTCCCTTTTTTAAATGCATTCCTGCAACCTGGAATTATTGTGTGAATTGCAGAACATTTAAGACCAAACAGAAAACCAAACTCTGAGTTCCAGATTTGTCCAGATTTAATGGACCAAATGACATTAGTGATGACTGATGCAAAGTCACAGACATAAAAAACTTCCTGAAATCAATTCTCTCAAGGACTTCAACCATTATAGACATTTTGATTAAAAAGAAAATGAGAAAACACTGAGTTTTTATGTCTGTTTGTTTCCTCTGTGATTTCGAGAGACAGGGTTAGAGGAGGGAGAGAAAGTATGTGCATTCAAGTGTAAAACGGAGACAAGAAAGAGGACATATCTGTACTTGAATGCTCACTACTACCACAAATAAGTGAGCGTGATTCATCACTTCCTTCCTATTAAGCATGAATAGTGCAAGAGTAGAGGGTGTAAACCACATGCTGCAGTTCAGAACACCATGCTCTCCACCCCTTTGCATTCATGCAAACCTCCCCTATGTACATCGTAACTTCTGTGTTGTGTATTGGGACTGAGAAAGCATTGACTGTTATGAAACAGATTGATTTTGGCTTCAAGTGAACTTGCAATATTAGCCTGTATGCAAAGAAATAGAAAAAATAGAAAGGAGAAAATCTCTCACCTTTGGTGCCATCTGCCAGTGACAGGAGAGAAATACAAATCAGATCTAGAAACCATGCTTGCTCCTACCATTAGGAAGGCCTTCAGATATAAACTGGGTCAGACAGACCAGCAAACAGCTGTGTGTGAGTGTGTGTATAATGGGCACATGCTGCTCTCTTTGTGTGAAAAGAGAGCTTTTGTGTGTTTGTGAGACCGTGTAGTTAGCACCAAGGGTTCTTACAGGATACTGGACACTTTCTAGGCAAGAAACATATAGACAGACCTGCATCCTGACCAAGCAGTGCTCCTTTCAGGATGTTAGCCTTTGTAGGCACTCCTGGGTTACGTGACTAACCCAAGGAGCAGGGTGACAAATAAAGGCTCTTATCTGTGGCTGAAATTAGACCACAGCCAAGGCACAACTGATAGGGAGCATATTAAACTCTCTCTCAAAAAAAACAAAAAAAAAAGCAAAAAAAAAAACCCTGAACCTCCCGGGAGGGTGATGCAACATGGAGGCAACGCAGGCGTAATGCAGACAGATGCCCCCCTCCCCTGTATATCGTTGCCATGCGTCTGAATTATGAATGAGGCCCCGTGCATCTTGTCAGTGCAAGAAAGAAAGGGGGCTTCTTCTTGACTAGATGCTCGGCATACATTGTTTGCTTTCTTAAATGCTTTGCTCATAAACACAGAGCCGACCTCTGATAATAGCCGTAAGCCGAAAGGTTCACAAAGAACCAAGAGGTTAGATGTAATGCATGTCTTTTGACTTCCTGCGCTCAAATACTGCACCGATCAGATTATCTAAGGGTATATCTGTGACAATAAACCACTGATTGGTGTTACAGGAAATATGTTGTGGCTTTAAGAATTTAATACACAGCATGGGTTTTAAAAGGTTGCAGAAAGCATGGAATGTTTCACTAAAACACTGCATGTAGCTTCATTACTGTATACTGTTTCCTATCTTCAGTATTTAGCCAACTGATGTCAGAATAGCAGTTTGGATTAAAAAAACATGGTTGTCAAGTCTCTTCTCTTCTCTGTGATAAACATGGAGCAATATGAGCTGAATAATAAATGACTGCACGCCTTTCAGTATCATTTCAAACACGAGCCTATTCTATTTATAGACAACTCAAACATTTCCTTCTCCAGCGAACTTTCTCTGTTTTCTTTCTTTCTTCCTCCAACTGATTTCAGGCACAGCTTGTTAATCCAGTCACAAGGGAGGGCCAATGATTCTCATTTCCTGCAGTTTGGTCCTCTTTAACAAAATGTCTCCCCACTCCTTGAATTCTCTGAAGTTCCTCTGAGATATCTGCAGCTAGCTGCATGTGTCTCTCTGTCTGTTTCTTGTTTGCATGCATGGATCTTTGTGCTCACACTCCGCCTCAGAGTGTGCAGGGTGAGGGCATGTGAACGTGGGGCATGAAGTTAGACGGAGAAGTGAGTAGAGATGAAAAGGTTAATATTTTCCAGGCTTGTGGGTGGGAGGTGATAGCTTTGTTCATGCCGTGTAGGTAGTTTCTGTGTGTGTGTGTGTGTGTGTTATGTGTGTCTGTTTTTTACACATTGATGAGTATTTTCTGTGTGGGTGAATATGAAAACTTTTATGTAAAGCATTGCCCTTTATCTGAAAGAGCATTATTTTTCTTCCGTTCTATGAAATATATGTTTTTTCTGTTAAGAAATTGAATAACCATTTAAATAGGATTGTTTATATGGGTGAGGGCCCATTATAATAAATCAGTAACATGGCAGTCCAGCATTAACATCTGCATCAATCTAAGATGAACACTGTCCAGGAAAAATGTATAAAAGTTTTTTTTTTCTTATTTGTTCACAAAGAGACAGCTGAACATGAGCCAACTGACTTTCTACCATATAGATTACTACACTATGCAATACTATACTATATTATAGTTTTCTGTACTATACAATACTATACTATACTATCCTATGCGATGTTATGGTATACTATACTACACTGTGCTGTACTGTTCTGTACTGTGCTGTACTATTCTACGCTATACTATACTGTGCAGTGCTATGCTATACTATGCTACACTATATAGTATACTGTGCAGTGCTATACTATACTAAACTATTCTATACTGAGTTTTGCTATCCTATGCTATGCTATACTATACTATACTATTTTATACTGTGTTTTGCTATGGTATCCTATCCTATGCTATGCTATACTATACTATACTATACTATACTATACTATACTATACTATACTATACTGTGCTGTACTGTACTGTACTATACTATACTATACTACACTATGCTATGATATACTATGTTATGCTATGCTAAACATAAAATACTATACTTTGCTATGCTATACTATGCTATGCTATACTATGCTATGCTATACTAAACTATACTGTGCAGTGCTATAGTATGCTATACTATACTACACTATACTATGCTGTGCTATGCTAAGCCATGCTATACTGAGCTATATCTTACTATACAGTACTATACTATACTTTACTGTACTAGATTAGACCACACTACACTAAGCTATGCTAAACTAGAGTATACTATTTATACTACACAATACTATAATATACTTTGCAATGCCATACTATGCTATGCTGTTATTTACTATATTATACTACACTATACTAGATTAGACTATGCTATACTATACAACACTATACTATACTATAGTATACTATACTATAAAGTGCTATACAGTATTATACTGTACTATACTACACCATACTATGATATAATATGCTATACTTTAATATACTATTCTATGTTATACTATGCTATACGGTGGTAAGCTATGCTATACTGAGCCCTACTATACTAGATTAGACCATAGTACACAATAGTATTATAAAATATGTATATAATAGTATTGTGTAGTATGGCATTGCATGTGTATATACAGCGGACCGTTTTTTACTTGATCGTATTTAACCAAACCACCCCCCCCACCACCCATCTGTGCGGCCCGGTACCAAATGACCCACCGACCGGTACCGGTCCGCAGCCCGGTGGTTGGGGACCGCTGGTCTAGAGAGCTGTTCTAAACAAAATGACAAAAATAAATCTCTCTATGTCTATATGCTATACTATACTAGATTAGACAACACTATGCCATGCTATGATATACTACACAATACTATGGTATACTACACTGTACTGCACTGTTCTGTACTATACTATACTATACTATACTATACTATACTATACTATACTATACTATACTATACTATTGTCAGGTTTCAGTGGTGGTTTGAGGACCCAAATGCAGAGGCAGAGGCTGAGGAGATTTCTTGCAGCTTTAATAAAATAAACAGAGGTAACAGAGGCGGGAATCCAAAAATCCGAAACATGAAAAATATAAAGCAAACCAGAACTATGGAGACATCTGGGGAAAACCAAACACGAGGAGCCGGTAAGAGATGAGGAACGTAGACCACAGCATGGGAAGACAGCTAAGACAAGGAACCAACAAAGAGTGAGAGCAGAGGGAGAGCATATATAGCAGAGAGAGACAAAGGGAGGGCTAACGAGCTGACAAGGAGCAGGTGTGAGAGGAGACAACGAGGGAGCCAAGGGGAAAGGAACACACACACACAAGAGGGCAATAGAGGACAACAGAAAAGCATGAGAACTAACATAAATCTAGAAATTACAACAAAACTGGAATTAAACCAATAAAACTAGAAAACAAGGAGCAAAGTAAAGAACAGAACCAAGACCATGACAACTATACTATACTATACTATACTATACTATACTATACTATACTATACTATACTCAGTGATTTGTCTATAACAGCCAACATTGCAATGAAAACACATTTTTACGTGAAAAAGACATTTTTCTAGCCATTTACTTGGTTGAGTGTTACGAAATATATCTATTGAAACTTCATCAAATTTGTATTTAGCACAAAAATGTTAGGAACTGTTGGCTAATAAACTAGCAGAGGATCAGTTCAGCTCCAAATATCATCATGATCGTAACCTTTACACATAATTTTTTAAAACTCAATTATTCACTTTATTTTTAAGAACCATGTACCAGAAATCACTAGTTATTGGAAGTAATATTGTTTTTTTTCCCCTCATTTGTAAGCACTAAGACCTTTGCTGCTGCTTTCTAGCAGTGTAAGAATTTAAAGTTTTAGGTTTATGAGCCATTAAGCTTACAGACATGGCAGCTCTTTGTAGAAATAAAAGAGCAGTCGTTTTTAGGGGAATAAACAAACATCTTTTTATATTTTGTTTTATACAAAGGATAAAATGAGTTGGATCATTTCTGCTTGAGGCCAAAGAGGACAGGTAAAATATGGGACATGCAGAATTTGCATCGGTTTGGCCTCGCCTGTGGGCTCAGCTCAGTCTTCTCCTCCTGCTGTTGTGTTCTGATTGGGCCCTCACCGAAAGCCTTCTGATAAATTCAGCTCTGAGGGGTTTTTGCTGGCATTATTACTCTCTTTTGTCTGGAACAAGACACCCCAGTCTACACTGTCTTCCTACCAGAAAGCCCACTGAGTAAATGCTTGTACCCCTCCTCCTTTAAATGTGCAGACGCAGACCCTGCTGCCCGCATATGCTGTGGGCTCTAATTAAGCTGACCACTGGACGTGTTGCTGGGGGAAATCTCTCTGCAAAGACTTATCATCAAGTGGCAGCTTTACAGATTTCTGTCTTTTCATCTATTGTACGTGTGAGTGTGCAAGAAACAGGGATGCTGAGCAAAACACTCAACAAATCTAAGGTACAGTATTGCCACACAAAGCTACGTAGGCCTGTACGCAACATGTTGCTCAACCCTGCTCCTTGTGCGATGGCAGAGTGAAGTGTGCGCCCTATATCTGGTGAACTTGCTGAGCTTTCCCATGAGACCTGCGTCATCAGCAGCAAGGTTATTTCCTGTAACTGAAGAGCAGCATGACTCTCTTCCTGTTCTCTTTGAGAAGAAGCGTAGGGTCTATCCTCCCAGTCCTACTTTCTTGCACAGTGGGCACAGCTTACAAGGCAACACAAGCTGTCAGTGACTGAGAAATATACATGCACATAGATCCTACTTAGAATAGAACAAATTACAACGTTTAAGATAACTGCCTGGTTTTATGTTTGAAAACTTGGGAGACAAACTCAGAGAAGTCCATGTCCCAGTGAAATGCAGTGAAGAAAGAAGAGCATTCAATTCTAAATTGATAAGTGCACAAGTAGAGATGCGGCAGGGATTGCAAATTGTGACAATGATTTAGATGAAAAAGTGTAACTGCTTGTTAATTTGAATATACACCTTTCAAAAACTTGTAGAAAAACACAGAAAGCATTGTAACTAAAGTTACTGAATGTATGAAAGATGCAGCATTAATAGTGGGCATGCAGACAGCAGCAAGAGTCTCTTCCCTTAATTCTGTCAAATAGGAGATCTCTCCATAATCTGGATCCCTAAATGTATTTGTGCCTGACAACAGAATTTTATCTTCTTTTCTCAGTATGATTCCCTCCCTCTTATTTGACTGGAACCATCACTTTGTCTTTAGTCTTTGTTTGACCTCAGGGCGATAGGTGGAGCATATTGGCTGTGGTTAAAGCAGCGGTTTTGCCTCTTTCTGGGCTTGTCACGGTACAGCAGGCTAGTAAATACCTGCTCTCAGTGTGACCTATCGGTAAGAGCTCAGTATTCTATTATTATTAATTTTGTCCTGGCACTAGTAAACCACTCAGAGTTATTTTTGCGTTGCACCAGTGTAGATTTAACTTCTTCTGCTGCATGACTTTCATGCTCTTCAGGTCGCTGAGGGATATTTCTGATGTTTTGATATCTGTTTAAGGGAATGGTTGAAAAAATTAGGATGACCTCTTCATGTCAATGCAGACAAGCCATTTATATCCACAGGTAGGCAAAACATGATATTATTGCTTTTAAAAAACAACAACAGTGAATTAAAAAGAAGCTAAGGCCGTTCTTCAGCTTCCATTCTTTAAAACATAATGATTCCTACAAAATCTTGCTGGTGGTTTTAAATGTTGCAAAAGTATATAGTAGAGATCCACATGCTTTGTGGTGGTTTTATTGGTTGAATTGTCCTTAGTGTTGATATTTTGGGAATTCAAATTATGCTTAAGGTTGTTTTTTTAAATATATATATATATATATTACAGTACAGGCCAAAAGTCTGGACACACCTTCTCGTTCAAATAGTTTTCTTTATTTTTTATTTATTTATTTATCTATCTATTATTATTATTATTATTATTATTTTTATTTTGTTTTTTTTTATTATTATCCATCCATCCATCTTCTAACACGTTTAATCCCAAGTGAGGTTGCGAGGGGTGCTGGTGCCTGTCTCCAACTGTCAATGGGCGAGAGGCGGGGTACCCCCTGGACAAGGTCGCCAGTCCATCACAGTTTTTTTATTATTATTTTATTTTTATTTATTTATTTTTTAATATAAATAAATAAGTAAAATAAAAATAATAAAAAAAGAGTTTTCTTTATTTTCATAACTATGACAAATGGAAGATTCACACTGAAGGCATCCATACTATGAATTAACACATGTGTAATTATATACTTAACAAAAAAATTAAAACAACTGAAAATATGTCTTGTGTTCTAGGTTCTTTAAAGTAGCCACCTTTTGCTTTGATTACTGCTTCGCACACTCTTGGCATTCTCTTGATGAGCTTCCAGAGGCAGTGTTCCCAGAGATGCTTAGCACGTGTTGGTCCTTTTGCCTTCACTCTGTGGTCCAGCTCAACCCAAACCATCTTGATTGGGTTCAGGTCCGGTGATTGTGTAGGCCAGGTCATGGAATAGCATTTTACTGCAAGATGATGTGGGAGCCATGCTGGTTCAGAATGCCTTCAATTTTGAATAAATCCCCAACAGTGTCACCAACAAAGCACCCCCACTCCATCACACCTCCTCCTCCATGCTTCACGGTGGGAACCAGGCATGTAGAGTCCATCCGTTCACCTTTTCTGCTTCGAAAAAAGACACGATCAAATTTGGACTCATCAGACCAAATCACAGATTTACACTGGTCTAATGTCCATTCCTCATGTTCTTTAGCCCAAGCAAGTCTCTTCTGCTTGTTTCCTGTCCTTAGCAGGGGTTTCCTAGAAGCTATTTTACCTGAAGGCCTGATTCACACAGTCTCCTCTTAACAGTTGTTCTAGAGATGTGTCTGCTGCTAGAACTCTGTGTGGAATTGACCTGGTCTCCAATGTGAGCTGCTGTTAATCTGCGATTTCTGAGGCTGGTGACTCAGATGAACTCTTGGTCTTCCTTTAATGGGGCGGTCTTCATGTGAGCCAGTTTCCTTATAGCGCATGATGGTTTTTGCAACTGCACTTGGGGACACTTTCAGAGTTTTGCCAATTTTTCGGATTGACTGACCTCTATCTCTTAAAGTAACGATGGCCACTTGTTTTTCTTTACTTAGCTACTTTTTTCTTGCCATACCACAAATTCTAACATTCTATTCATTAGGCCTATCAGCTGTGTATCCACTTGACTTCTGCACAACACAACTGATGCTCCCAACCCCATTTATTAGCCAAGAAATCCCCCTTATTAAACCTGACAGAGGACACCTGTGAACTCTTTGAATGAGAAGGTGTGTCCGAATGTTTGGTCTATACTGTATATGTTTCTGTTGGAATCACCTTTCAGCTATGCATTAATATTGCTTTTTTTTAACTGTACTCTGAAGCTCACACTGAATAGATTTCTCAGAAAATAATTTGGTGAGTTCATATACAGTACTGCAACTCAGTTTTTCTAATATAAGTATGATGTCATGCTGAGACTGAAGTGCAACACATAAGTACAGCTTCCAACAGAAGTTTTGTTGAGAGTTTATGAGCAGTAAGTATCCTTACCTGCTTACCTCATCTATAAATAAAAAAAAGATCAGTTTTCCTAACAGCTTGCCTAATAGCTGTATATTTATTGGATCATTGGATGCTTATTATTGACCATCCATCAATGCAGAAAATATCTTTCCGTTTGGATCCCTAAGTATTCCCTAGATTATCTATATTTGATACAAGCCAAAATATTCAGAAAAGTTTTTCTTTTTATATTCCTCCAAGTCAAATGTTTACATCCAATAAAGATGATCATGCCTTTCAACATTTTTTGAAATCCCAGAATAATGCTTTTGCTTTGTAAGATCCTTCTTCAACTGAAATCTGTGGATGTATTTCAGGACATCAACCCAAATACTTTGCTTGCCTTCATGACATCATGCAAAATGGTGGACGGCAAAATGATGAAAGAACATTATATGGAAATAGTGTATTAAGAGATGGAAGGTAAAGGTTGAGTATAGGTCTTCCAAAGGGATGATGACTGAGGGCAAACATCAAAAGTAGTTGATATTTTGTACTGCCTTCATAAAGCTTTGAACTCTTTCCCAAATAAAATGTATGTGCTGAGCTATAAAGGTATGTGAGAGCAAGGTGGCCGCCAAACTTGACTCACTTCAACCAGTGTGTCATGAGTATTGAGCCGAATTCAAAAAAGAAAGATCTAAAAAGTATATATCTGTCATTTAACTTTATTATTATTATTGTTATTTTAATCCTACCTGACACGAAACATGAAAGGTCTAGTTTAATTAAATAACAGACATTGGTTTGTAAATATCTGGTTCTAAATATACCCGGGGATTTGTTTTGGAGTGTGAAATTAGATGTCAAAAAGGACAAAAATACAACATATCACTGTGAAATTAGTATACAGTTCAGGAAATGTGGAGCCCTATTTTTATAGATATCGAAATAACTACAGCTGTGCTTATTTACATCAGACGACCATGCTAAGAAAGCTTAAATGTATTACACTGTTGTTCTTTTGTAACAAAAGAATTAGTGGTTGGATATATACTCATAACATTCAACAATTTAGCGGAGATTTATATATATATATATATATATATATATATATATATATATATATATATATATATATATATATATATATATGGTAACTGTTATGAAGCACAGCCTGCCACAGTCATCGATGTAAAATAAAAACATTCTGTGAGTAAGAATAAAATAGCATTTGTAAAAACAGTCATGACACTGGTTGGACTGTATTCCTTAAACGGGAATACTTTTACAAATTTCCGCAATGCATCTAGATTTCATGTAGTTTATTTGTGGCTGGTCATTTCGAGAAAAGGAAAAATAAATCATGACTGTCATGGAACATCTGAAAGGGATCCTTTGGGGTCTGTAAGATGGCTTCAGGGTCGTGATGCCAGTGGACCTAAAACAGATGCAATAACACGCAAATCCCTCAACAGTTTTCCTTTGAATTAGGTTAATTCCAAAGCTGGGCACTTCCTTTACACTATAAAGATGAATTAATAAATAGTGAACCTCGTCAGATATCTTTTTGTTGTTAAATATTATTAATGATCAGTGGAAAAGGTTGAACTTGGATATACATTCTAAATAGACTATAGTGTTTTATTCTGACTTTTTTCTCAGGATTCTGACTTCAATTTCAGAATACTGACTTTAATCTCAGAATACTGACTTTAATCTCAGAATTCTGACTTTTTTTCTCAGATTTGTGACTTTAATCACAATAATTAATAGTGACTTTTATCTTAGATCTCTTACCCCCCGCATGTTAAATTGAAATACAATGTAAAAATCTGTTAATTTTTTTTGTATTTTACCGGTGGCCCTAATCCAATAAAGGAAGGCAATAATAAGCCTTCCAGCAGCTTTCATGGCCTTGTCCATATAAGACTCAAACTCACTGCGGATCCAGACATTTGAATTGAGAAAGCTTCCTGGAGAGGTGGCGAAACGTCTTCAAATCTTGAAAACCAAGTCCAGTGGATATTTTTTGAATTTTTACGGAATGACTATGACCTGGATGACTGAGAACCTTCATCAGCATCTTCCAGCAGCTATAAAACTAAAGGTACAACACCATCATCTAGTGGAGGAAGTGGAGTATAGCATCTTCAGGCATTAAAACGGCACTTTTATTGCGTTGTTTTATAACTTGGTGATTAAAATATATATATTATAATATATATATATGATAAATAAAATATAAAATATATTTGCTAATCAAAAATATATATTTTAAAATGCGTGTCTTTTTACTATCAAGATTTAGATCAAGAATATAAAACTACAAAAGGTTTGATTAGTTTGATGGTATAAAAAAATATATATTTTTTTATTTTATTTTGAGTTTAGTAATAGTAGTAAAATGTATCTTTAGTTGTAGAAAAATCAAGTTGCTATTTTTTTTTTAAATGTATGAACCTTCCTCAGAAACACTTTTTCATTTACTGTAGGCTTTTTCATTTACTGTAGGCTTCCATCATGATGAAAAACACCTTTGTACTATACGGTGGAAGAGAGATTCATATTGAGGTCTAGTGAAAAACCCTAGTGTTGATGGGTTTGTTTGGGATTTTCCACCTCATCTTACTGTAATATAAACAAGTCAGAAAAAAACACAACAAGCCATAAAACATATTTGATATTTTTCGATTTTGAAAAAGCAACAAAAAAAAGTTAAACAACAACAAAATAATGATAAAAACCACAATAAACAAACCAATATTACGTTTTACGAAGTAAAAAAAAAACTTAAAAAGGAAATGAAAGATGAATTTCGAAAGCGAAAGTAACAGTTCGGTGGGTGTGGGGACAGAAAGTGACGCGGAAATAGTCCGACTGTTAAATAACTAGTTAGGTCTGGAGTTAACCATGGCGTTCTCATCTAATTGGGTTTCCAAAGGTTTAATTCTTCTTTTAATCGGCGTTTTCTGCTTTATAAAGTAAGTAAAGCTACACATTTACACTAACGCGGCATTTCCACTCGCTCGCTTTGTTTGTTTTCTTTTTAGTCACATTGTTATGACAGCGGTCATATATTATCAGTTCGCTCTTCTAAATCCTTTATAATGTTTATAGTCTTAGGAAGGAGTTTGGATTTGTCTTATAGGCAAAGAACAAAAGCGTTTCTAGTTATTTGTGTCTGAACAAGGTGTGGCCCGTTTGCATTTTAAAGAGTTAAAAAGTCAGAGCAACAGCCTAGTTTTACCCATAATTCCAAGCCGTAGTGTGCTAATAAAATACTCAAATACATCGTTCTTTTAAGATCTTTATTGCGGTTTGAAACATATTATATGGGTGTATTTTTTTTACCAACAGTCTAACATAGTAAATAAAAGTACCACTGTCTGCTTTGCTATTGGTGTCGTGTTTAAACACATCACCATCCGTTTGAATTCTGCCATTTGTTGGGGTATAAATAAGGTTCGATCAGTGTTATTTCATCAATCAAATGTCTTTTTCCACTATTGCCAATGGGGCATACCAAGTGTCAGTGATGGGGGCCGTAAGGAACGCCATTGGTTGGTTTAGAAGACGGATAAAAACAAACATAAGAAAAAAATAGTTTATTGAGATATATGATTTAAAAGATGGACGGAAAGAAAAATACTTTTTATCACTTTTGTTTTACAGTGTTTCGATTTCATCCCCGGTCTTTAATGGCACACATCTACGTGTGAAAAGGCAAGGTTGTCAAGATGGGACCTACAAGCATGAAGGCAGAGACTGTTGTCTCTGTGCAGCAGGTAGGTTTTATATGTTTAATAAAATCAACCCTTAGTTATTAAGGGGTCTCCCTAACAGCAGGACATTGCATCACCATTAGGGGCTTAGTCCATTGAATATTCATCACTGGGAGGGAGGTTGGATTCACACTTATATATGTCATAGTAATAGTTACTTGCTCTTAATTCTCAGCTTTGTTTTTATTGTGAGTGAAATCAGGCAAAACAGATTTGTTTTAGTCAAACTCCATGATCTCCTTTGTGTCTCCTTTGTGCTTCATTATTTAACCAACCAGATAGTCATCGTTATCTCCTCAAATTGTCTCTATTTATTTTTTTCTCACCAGATCTGTTTTCCTTACTCCTTTAAAATAACCTAAAGTCCATGGTTTTAAAAATAACTAAACTGAAGTATACACAAATTTTAGGGGGTCACGAAACACCTTTTTCCTTTCCGATAGGATAACGATATTGCTAATTTGAGAATTGGCCAATACCGATATTGATCGATATAATATTAGCAGGAATCAACCAGCTTTTCTTGCTTGTTTCGTATAGTTTGTTGTTAGAAAAGGCTACATTAAGAAATATTATTATTAGGGGGAGCAAAAGTCAACAATAAAAGGTGTGAATACAAGTAACCCATGGAAAATTAAGCAATAAGGTAAAGAAACATGTGCTTCTATTAGCATGAGACTAGATTATAGAGATTACAGCCGACAAAATACGATAATAGTTTTTCTTCTAAAATGGGACCGATATTTGATATTAATATCGAATAGGGATATCCCTAATAAGTTTCTAAATTAACTCAACTCAACTTAAACTTTATTTATAAAGCACATTGAAAACAACCGGAGTTGACCAAAGTGCTGTACAGGAATCACAGTTGCAGAGCATAAGAAAAAAAAAACCTGAAAGCTAAAATACATCAACACAATGCAAAAAGAAAAACTGAAAGGAGATAAAATATAACAGGATAAATGTTTTAATTAAAATTTATTTTAAAATGAAATAAAATTTTTGAATAAAATTTTGCCAAATGTCCCCTTAGACTTGATTAAAAGCCAGGGGGAAGTAATGTGCTTTTAGAGAGGATTTAAAAACCTAAAAGCAGCCTGCTGATCGAATATGCCAATGCAACTTATTCCAGAGTCTCACTGCCACAAAGGCACGATCACCTTTGGTTTTAACGCTGGTTTTAGGCATGACCAGTTGCAACTAACTGGAGGATCTCAATGTTCTGATCGTGTTCATGGAATTGGAGAAGGTCAGTCAAATACTGGGGGGCTAGACCATTAAGAGCTTTAAAAACAAACAAAACAATTTTACAAACACTTTTAAAATCTATTCTAAAATAACCGGGATGGATTACAGGCTCCAGATGTCTGTGTGGCAGGTACCCTTTCACTTTTGATAAAATTCCCAACTGGTAAAAGCTGTTTTTTTTTTTTTACGACCGAACTAACTTGGCGATCAGGTTAGTTCGGTGCAAACACAGGTGATATGCAGTCTCAGAATCTGCTTTTGTTATGTTTTCATGTCTCACGGCTGCAAAGGTCCTACCTACCTGTTCCTCCTATAAATGTTCTTCCTGCACATGTTCCTCATGTAAACCTTCTCTACCTTATGTTTTGTGTAAACTCTGAAAAAATTCACACTGATCTTAAGCAATGTAGCTAAAGTTGGAAGGTTGCAGTAGGCTACTATTTTGCCCTTAGGATAGGTCTGTCTAACTTCTTTTTTGTTTATTTGTTTGTTTTGGAATCCATTTGATCATTGTTGAAATGTATTCAGATCCACAATTTATAAACATATATAACCAAAATTGAGTCATAAAAGGGCATTCAACCACGCTGCCTTTTATAAATCAATCTCTTAGATTTTAATTTGATTTTGTCTTTCGGGGCATTCTTCTGTCTAACTGGAAAATAACTTTTGTTAGGTGGGTCACAAGATCTGAACGCTTGGGTCTAAAACCACTAATGTCTTTGGAATAGTACAGAAAAATATTTAGGGAGGAAACTTAAATCACATCTATTTATGAAAAAACAGTTATCTGTCCAAAAGGTATACCAGTCTGCAGGTATGTCTGTTTTTAGGGAAAAGTCGTTCTTTTCCCTAATTTTAATGTAACCCAATGGTAATACTACATGGGTCACTTATTGTTGTTGACTGCTATTCTCTGTTGATTAATTCTAACATTCTTCACTGCAAAATGAGTAATTAAGTACAGTATGAATGATTTGTGCTAATATAGTATTGGGTCAATAGCAGTATCGGTCGATTCTCAAAGCTGCAAAACCAGAATTGTATTAGAACTGAAAAATATGTATCAGGACATCCCTATTTTGCCCCTAAAATATCAAATTAATTGCATTTTTTTTACATAACAACATCAGATTTGTTTTCATAGTTCATAACAATGCAGACAGTATTCTTAAATTTTGTCCTCGTTGTAACATTGTTTGAGAGTCTCTCCTCAGATTGGAATTGGGAGTTTAAAAGAAAATCATGCTGATGCTCCAACAGGACAGAGCTGCTTCGGTAGCTCAGATTGACAGGTTTTATCCAACCTGAATTAAGGTGATTTTAAACACCTCACATAAAATAGAAATAGAAAATAAATAGAAAATAAAATTCTTCTAAACAATAACAAAGCTAACTAAAAAAAAAACACACGAATGTCATAATATTTAAAAAAAAACCTTTTTGTCATGTTTTAAAACACAGTTTTTTCTTTTTCAGTCTGTACCTGCTTTGAGTCCTACAACAGTGGGATCTCTCGGTCTTCAATTGCAGATAAATGAGTTAGTTGGTTTCAATATAACTCTGACAGGATATTATTACCATTGAAGAGTCAAGCTTAAAATATCCAACAACATCCAGAGAAGTATTAGAAGTATTAGGCATTGTTCAGATAATCTTTGTATCCTGTATTTAAACTAAATATTTGTATTCATCTAGACAAGGTGTGCAGGGTCGTAAAAGGTAGTAAAAGAAAACCAGTACCATAAAAAAACTCTTCAAAAGCAATAAACATGATCTGTCAGTTTTATTTTTTTTTTGATGACGGCCCAAATTTACATTTTTCTCCCTCAGTTTGTGTTCAAGAACTATTCCTAAAAATGTGAATTAATTAGGAGTGGACAATGATTTGATATCACTATAAAGAAGAACATGATTCAGGAACTATGAAGCTAGATCCAGCAGAAGCATCTAGTTTACTTTCAAAGTTAATGTTTGACACGCATCAAGATGCAGCAAAAGGTCGTGCAGCGTGTCTGAGTGCAGCACATCACGAGCTTCCACATCAGAACACACCAGAGTAGCTGATCTAGGAGCTGGTAGGGAGACAGACACAGCGCTGCTGATGCAGATCGCTATGATCACTCCCCTGAAACAGTTTTTCAAAGCCTAAATTATCTTAAAATGTTGAAACCTGCCGGCAATTTGGATTACATAGAAAAATGCCTTCCAGCCGCCACGAACAGTAGCAGAGAACGCTGAAGAGGTGAGTGGGCCGGAGGCTGCTGTTGAAAGGGATTCCCAGTGACAGCGCAGCGCCAGTGTACGGGGTCTGAGAGGCTGCAACAGTGAAATTATATTTAAAAGCAGGATCATAATCTTTATGAACTGACTACACAGATTAAGTTTTCAGGTTGACTTTCTCGCTTAGAAACATATTAAAACTACTTTTCACCCACTGGTCACAGCAAATATAGTAAAGCTGCTCTCTGCCATTGAACACAGGAGTAGCAGAATCATCTGGACACACTTTACTGGACGCGCTTCAGGAGCGTCAAAGCTGCTCTTTACACGTGTCTGACCTTAATGTAAACAAGCATAAAAAATGTAGCAGAAGCAGTTTTGCTGCTTTCAGCATTACGGTCTGGACATAGCATGACTTCTAAACCCATTTTTTTTAGATTTTAATATACATTAGAGTATATGTCACTGACTCATGTTCGGGGTCTTATTAAGTTTTATGTATTTTGTTTTTGTAACACAAATATTTCTACAGTAATCTATAAAAGCGGTTTTATAAATATAGTAAAATGATTTTCATAAGTTTTATCAGGATTCTGGTGTTGGCTTTATGGGCGGTCATTCTGAGGCTTTAATGGAGGCCGAAGCAAATAATCGGATTAATCAATTATTGAAATAATCCTCAACTAGTTTAGCAATCAACTAATTGTTAACTGGAGTAAAGAAACTCTTACTTTTTTTTCAGCTTTTTTTTTCATTTCACTGTCACAAGTACAGAGCAACGAAATGAACTCTGTGCATTTAACCCAGCCCCTTGGGGAGCAGTGGGCTGCCATTGTGTGCCACCTAGGGAGCAGTGTTGGTTAAGGGGTCTTTGCTCAGGGACCCAGAGAGGCAGTCTCTGTGCCCTAACCACTAGGCCACCACTCCCCAAAACATGCTAGCTAACAGAGCAGTAATTATACAAAGATTGGGAAAAAATAAATAATAGCTGGATCGTTTTGACATTTTCGTCTGTCAATATGTTCTAATCAGAACTCCTCAAGTAAAAAATGTTTAGTTTCAACAGGTTTAATTTCTAAAAAATCTCCTTCAAGGAACCTTTTACTATCTGATTATTAATCTGTTAATCGAAAGAAATAATAACGACAGATTAATCGATTTGCAAAATATTTGTTAGTTGCAGCACTACCTTAATGATGTTTATATAGATGTTGTAATTATATAAAAAAATCAAGAAATATATTGTAATATTAGCTTATTATTGCCGAGTCCCAGATTTAATCTACCCTACATTAAGCTGGGCAATATATCCGCGCTGCACAACTCAAATTAGCCATGCCTACTTTTATTTGAAACCCTATTTCATTGGCTACAAAGCCAAACTGTACATCTCATTAGAAATATGATAAGCATTTGCTATGACCAGTGAACTTTTCTGACGTTATGTGATCATTTTCTTATGACTGGATTTGTATTATGATAATGCTGGATTACTTTTTATCTGTGGACCTTTATGGATGAATGGAGTATAAACAATTGAAGACTGTATTTATTTGTTGTCGCAGATGCTTTTTCATATTTATGTTTTACAATCCTGCTATATCTGTGTTAATTGTGCTTTGGTGCCTGCTGTGTCCATAAAATTAACTTAATGGTAGAATCGTGGAGAATCTAAGGTTTATAACGATGTCTAACTCGTCGATATTATTAAAAGTTTAACCATTGGTATTTTCGTAAAAATTCAAAAAATATCCACTGGACTTGGTTTTCAAGATTTGAAGACGTTTCGCCACCTCTCCAGGAAGCTTTCTCAATTCAGATGTCTGGATCCGCAGTGAGTTTGAGTCTTATATGGACAAGGCCTTGTATTGTTTGGAAACATGCAAATGGTAACCAATGAATGGGTTGTTTAGTTCCATTGTTAGCCTGTAATATCTGAACCTGTCAATGATTCTAGGGGTCGGTCGTTAAAGGGGGGATTGTTCACCGGCTGGAGCGGGTAGGTCCCTGGTTCCTCTGTGATGGGGTGGGGGGGTTTGTTGATATCTGGAAGGGATCATGTCTATGATTGAATTGTATGTTTTTGGAAGCTGGAATCTGAGTCCACCACCTCTGTTTAAAGTTGGTTTTTCTCTCTTAACATAGATGGCTTCCTTCACGCCCCTCTCAAACCACCTTTTTTCTTTATCCAGAATATGGACATTCTGGTCCTCAAAAGAATGTCCTTTGTCCACAAGGTGTAGGTGTACTGCAGAGTCTTGTCCCGAGGCGGCCGCTCTTCTGTGTTGGGCCATGCGTCTGTGGAGAGGTTGTTTGGTTTCTCCAATATAAAGATCAGAGCATTCCTCGCTGCACTGAACAGCATATACCACTCCGCTCATATTCGGTCTGGGGGTTTTATCTTTAGGATGCACTAGCCTCTGTTTAAGGGTTTGGTTTGGCTTGAAATGTACCGGGATCTTGTGTTTGGAGAAAATTCTCTTGAGCTTTTCAGACACTCCAGCAACATAAGGGATTGTGATGTTTTTGCGTTTAATTTTCCCATCGCTGTCTTCTGTTGCGAGTCTTTTGGATTTCCTTGCTGATTTGATAAAAGCCCAGTTTGGATATCCACAGTTTCGGAGAGCATCTTTGATGTGTTTCTGTTCTTTTTGCTTCCCATCTGTTTTAGTAGGGACATGTTTTAAGGTTCTGATGACTGAGAGTTTGTGTTCCAGTGGGTGGTGTGAGTCAAAAAGAAGATACTGGTCTGTGTGAGTAGGTTTCCTATACACTTCAATGTTTAGGCTTCCATCTCCTTCCATGCTCACCAGGCAGTTATTTTCATGCGTTCTGAGTTGTTAGGTCGAAATATATCTAACCAACAGGACCGGTGGATTATAAGACGTTAAAAATACTTTACACAATTTATACATTTCTTATAAATATTTTGGGAAATTATTTTGACTTCTTTTATTGTACTATTACGTATATTTGGATTTTCAATAAATTATTTGAGGCCTGATCAACACAAGTTCATGGAAGTTACATTGTCATGGCAACGTCAAGCAAGCTGGAGTTTGGTATCCCACATACAACTGCAGACTAGTAATTGTACATTATCTAATGACAGAAACGAGAAGGAAATACGGCACAGAAACGCGTTTCGGATTCGTTATGAGAGACTTTATATCCATGAACCCAGAGAACACCTTAATTGGACACCTGTAAGCAGGCAGGGCACCCTGCCTGTAGCTCATAGTAAGAGCATGGTGCCTCCATGCATTTTCATATATATTCATGCATTTTTAACGTAACCATAGTATTTTAGAGAGTTATTTTGATATTGTGTTCTTTGTGTAATGGATAACTGTTCAATAACGTTTAAAATGTATAATAATATAATCAGTTCATGCTAGCTTGAATTTATTATAACGTTATTGTGAATTTTAAGTATGCTGCATATATTCACCTTAGAACTGATGATGTCTGTGTGTTACAGACCCTGGTTGCAGGCAATGAAGTGTGTATGAAAATAAATTAGTGAATTCCAATCTGTTTATTAATTTATGTTTATTCTATTTTAAATAGATCTAGAGGCTCATGGGTCTTTTCTCCAGAAAAAAAACAAAAACATTTTCGCAGCTCCCCATACGAGTAATAGTTTAGGAAAGCGATTCAGATCACAGATACACAACACTGCTGACTCAGCTATGTTTTATTTACCTTTGTTAGGAGGTATATTGCCCCCCTGACTCGCTTACAACTCTGGGCTTTTCCCCAGATCTTATTGGAAATCCTTAGCCCTGCTTTTTGCTCCCATTTATTGTTACTATATAGGATTTTATCATTTTGTGTGTAATCTGCATGTGTTGTTTGTTCCTTTTTACTCCAAACTTAAAATCTTTGTTCAGTTTGAAACTTATACTGAAGGGAGACCATATAGAGTCTTTAAAATATATATATTTTTCCCATTCCACAGAACTAGCCTGCTTTATGCCACATCTGCAGTGCAGCCATTCTCAACCTTGGGTTCGTAAGATGATTTCTGTGGATCGCCAAATCATTTCTAAAAATATAAATATGCCAGATTAATGTTGCTTCTGAACAGACATTCAAAGCACAGCAAGCGATTGGTCTCAAGCAGGCATTTTTTTCCTCAAAAATAGCATCCAGCATTTAAGAGAATGCTGGAGCGGTGGGCTGTGCGAGTGGAAAGGGGGAAATGCTGAAATGTAGCTGAGAGTTATGACATAACCATTCAAGCTATGAAAGGAATTATTTCCTCTCACCTAAGTAGCCTGATTGAAAGATTCAATAAGAATTCCCCACATTATGAAACTCTGCAAAAGAACAACTGGAAAGGCTAGCTTTTCACCGCATATCACCTGTTATCAGAGCTGCAGGATGCCCTGTATGATTTCTCCTATGATCGCACTTTACAGATTGCGTGCTGGAAGAGTTCTGGTTGTCAGTAGCAACAGATTATAAAGCACTGCTAAAAGCTGCAACTGATGTTTTGTTTCCATTTGCATCTACATATCTGGGGGAAAACACATTTTCTGTGCCGAAATATACAAAAAAAAAAGTTTACGAATCCTCAAAGTTGACTGATTTCCTTTTGGCTGTTTGTGACATAAAGATAAGAAGCTGCTCTGTTAAAACAAGCAGGCCCAGTTGTCATGTTAAATAGTTGCAGAAAACATCTCTGCTTTGGACCAGGAAGTTATTTTTCATATTCAAGCACTCAGAAAATATTGGCTATTTTCTAGTGTGTTTTGTTAAAGTTTAGTGTGTTCTGTTATCATTTTATTCCATTAAAAAGAAAATAAAGTTTGCGTTATTTGCTTACATTTTAAATGCAAAATGATGGGATGTAGCTACCGCTGTCATTTGGCTTACAATAGTGTAATATGGGTCTAATTTTACTTTTCATGTCAGGAATTGTATATTCAATTCTTAGTTTCTTTCCATATATAGCAAAAAACCCTCTTTATTCTATACCCTGAATCGATTATCACTCACTTCAATGGGAAATGTTTTGATCAAACATGGTGATCAAGTGATTATATTAATTTTAATTGTAATACTCCTCAAATTCAGATTTAAGATCTGATTTAATTGATAATGGACCTTCGTTGGGTGGTCATAATTAGGACATATCTTTTACGCCGCAGAATTTTAAAACAGCTTCCCATTCTAATTCATAAATGTAACCTAGTTTAGGGGCATTTTTTAGTTTTGGATATATAAGTTTGTAACCAGACAAATTCACCAAATTATCAAGGCATGAGCTCCACAAACAATTCAGGTTCCTCCAAACATACCAGTGAATTGTCTGAACACATTGCAACAGCTTGTTTATTCCCAGCAGGCATAACCTTCATTTATTTCTTTTTCTGCCTCATCAGCTGGCATCAGGGCTCAATAAGTGACAAATAAAAGGGCTAAAACTGTTTTATTCCATGTGCTCAGGTAAGGGAAAGCTTCACATTAATCATCAAGAGAGCCCTTGGTTCATTATAGAGGAATTGTGTTAGTAATATAAAAGTGAACAAACAAAAAGAGGAAACGAATCAGATGATAAGTGCTGCAATCCGGTCCCTACCCTCATTAGAAATGACATAAATAACTGCATCTTTCTAAGATGGAGAACTTTTACTAATCATCATGGTTAATAAAGGGGACAGTTTAGTGATTAATCCCACTAATCAGTATAACAATGGAGATTTTCCTGCTTTTATATAAAGTTTAAAGTTAAAATAATAGTTAATAGTTAATCATTCTCAAATTCATCATGAATTTTATGTGATAGACCAACATTAAGTTATGCGTTATAAAATAATATATGGTTTTAAATATGTTTTATACATTTAAGTCCTAGGAGAATCCTATAAGTCCTAAAGGAAATTAAGTTAGACCAAACAATTTCTTTATCTTCTGATTGTTATATTTTTTTGTAATTGCAGGTCAGCGGTTAAAGAATCACTGCACTACATCTCCAGATGACGGACAATGTGAATTCTGTGAACGTGGTATTTCCTATAACAGTGAGCCCAACTCTAAGGAGTCTTGTGAACCCTGCACATCCTGTTCTCATGAAAACGGTAAGAAACATTACAGGACTTAGACTTAGACAGATTTATTGGGATTTTGTACACGCAGAGTGTATAGCTGTTCCTTTTCTACCCCCATTTAATGCTTGCAGGGGGGCTGGTCCCACATCTTGATGTGTGGGCACACATCAAGATATCAGATTCAAATGTAAATGGGCTCACTCGCTTTTGTTTTGATTAAGTTTCAAAGTCGTATTTGTTTGCAAATAGATCACAAACCATAATATAGTAAAAGCAAAACAGGTTCATGTTAAGAATAGTGTTGCACCGATACCGATACCAGTATCGGACGGGGCCCCGATACTGCCCTAAAATGGTGGTATCGGTATCGGCGAGTACCAACAAATAGAGCACTGATACATTTTTGAGAGCCATAAGTTTATTCAACTATTGTCACCCACTCCAGGTAGGCAATAAAAAGTTATACTGGATTCACTTTGTATTCGATTTTTTCCTGCTTCACAAAGGTAGGCAGCTGGACAAAGTCATGATGGCAATTATTTTACATTATTATGGTATCGGTATCGGCCGATACTGCACAGCCAGGTATCGGGTATCGGTATCGGGGCCAAAAAATGGCATCGGTGCAACACTAGTTAAGAACCATTGAGCCAAATAACTAATCTGTTATGTCAAAAATGCATAATTGAGACTAAGAGAATTTGTGTTGTCTGTTGTTTGACAGACTCTTTTAAGGTCATTATCAGTCTAGCTTTGAATTTACTGTTTGCTTGTTTTTCAGCAGAAAGACATAACTGCCCTGCAGTCTCATATCTATTTATGTTTCCTCATTTATGCTGAAATGTATTAGCAGCTATACAATTTGCACTTTTTGCACACTGTAATTGCTGAATTATGTGTCATATACTAAATGTGATAAAGTCCAACCAGATGATTTTAAGGAAGAAGTGAGGTAAACCGAATAAATATGTTAAAACAAAAGAATTGAAGCCTATTTCCAGGGTTTTTGTGTGCTAATTAGAACTTTTTTCTTGGTCTTTTAGCTAACTTAGAAGTAGATGAACCTTGCACCCCTTACAAAGATACAAAGTGCAAGTGTAAGGCCAACCACTACTGCAGCAGTGGAACCTGCAAAATCTGCCAACCATGTGACAAGTAAGTTTGCCTCATTCAGATCTTTGTATTCAGCCATTTTTAAAACATGTTTTTATTACACTTCCTGTTAGATCACTCTATATTTGTTAGGTTTTACTTGAATTATTTATGAACTGGCTAAATCTCTCCTCTCTTCTCTTCCTGAATATGATTTAAAAGAAAACAAAATAATGAGGATTTTGGTAAACTGGAAAAAAATTCTGGATCATACAGCTAACATACAGAAACCACTCACATTGAATAATATATTTGTAGCTGTTATTTATAATTATAATGATGATAATACATTTTATTTTTAAATGACATTTAACGACTTTTGAAGATGCTACGGAGTAATAAAGTTTAATAGCAACAAAGGCAAGCAGTCAGAAAATACCATGCATTAAAGAGGATTTTAAAAAAGTGGGTCAAGATTTAAAAGTGAGGAGATCAACAGTAGTGGATGGGTTAGATTAGAGCTTGTTAATTAACATGATGGAGACACTGATAAACAAATTCAAATTGCATGTAAAAAGGACTATGCTTAACACAGCAACAAGTGAATCCTTACATATTTAGCAATCTTCCACAAAGCTATTAATATTTCATTTTAGAATTGTCATAAGGACATAGAACATCCTAAAGATAACATCTGTTATTAGTTTGGAAAATTACCAATTTAAATTACCAAAGCAGCAGCACCAGCCTAATGTACTAATGTCACTGTGGTATATAAAAATGGTGATATAATACAATAGCTTGTGTCAAAAACAGCAAAAATATTATCATGTTCCCCAAACAGCCTTTAATCAACAACTATGTGTTCAAATTTTCTGATGACAGAGCTATTCTCTGCCTCATTTCAGGCACATCAGACCCTTATTGGTTACAGACAACAGATTAAAACCTTTCTGTCTCTTAATGTCCAAAAAACACAAAAAATGATCTTTGACCCGAGGGCAGTTTCATGCATAATCAGTTAATTGCCCAAGCAGATTCCTATAAATATCTTGGATTAAAAATCAACAACAAATTATCGTGGATTGCTCCAGTCGATTATATCTGCAACAGGGTCCAGCAGCGGCTACATTTTCTGCGCAGGCTGAGGGCCTCTTTTATGTCAGTCAGAAAGTCATGCTGCTCTTTTACTGTGCTGTTATAGAGAGCATCATTAGGTATGGCTTTTCTGCCTGGTTTGGTAACCTGAGTGTCCAAATGAAGGCCAAACTTACTTGCCTGACTCAAAGAGCAATGAAGTTGATGGGAGTCAAGCAGCACCCTTCACTTCACATCATCTTCAATGAAACAATAACCCAGAAAATCATCTCAGATCCCACTCATAGTCTTTAGAGTCTTTCAGAGTATCAGTTTCTTCATTCAGGTCGACGTCTTAGAGCCCCTGCCTGTAGATTGAACCACTATAAGAACTCATTTGTTCCGCTTTCCATTAAGGCAATAAACAGTTTCAAGAATAGGCATGGTATTCAAAAAAAATGTTTTTCTTTCAATTTTTTTTTATTTTGAATGTAATGTAACATGCTTCCTTATGTATTGTTTATTGTATAGCAGTGTTTTTATGTGTGACTGCAGTGTGACGCACAGTTTGAACTATGTAGCAGCCAGTGTCTACTTCCTTTGGGACAATAAAGTTAATCTTATCTTATCTTAATCAGAGGCAGGTTGACTTTCGCTTAATTTTTCAGAAGTTGCAACACCTCTCCGGGAGTCTCTGTCGGCTCGCGCTGGAGCAACGTGTATGTTCTATTTAGCAGCATAGAGGCCAAAACACATTCAGAGTCAGATGCAAATAAAATTAGACTTTACTCAGGCATGGTCATTTTCAACACACACAGTGTTAAAGACATGTGGGATATTCTCAAACTAGGTAAATCTTAAATAAACAGTCTCTGATTCCAGGGTATCAGATTAAGAACTCCAAAAAGCTTTAAAAAAAATGTCCAAAATGTGCATCAAAGTGCAGCCGCCCTATATTAACTAAACTGACTGAAAAGCTTCATGCATTCCCACGGTTACTGGACTAACCTACCGTAAGGATAATAATTCTTTTCATTTTATTACATATTCGATTTTTGATTTGTTGACTTTTATGGGTGAAAATCTGTTGACAAACAGTGCAGAAGGTGGGGGGAGGCGCAACATGGCACCCCTCACTGTAATATACAAGCTATGAAAAAGCAGTTTCTCTTTTATGTCATCAAATGGAACCATTATCCCAGCTGTCAGGCTTTTAGTTCAAATGTCTGCATATGTTCACAGTTATTTGGATTTATTGGGCTGTCTAGATAACGTGCTCCTGTACAATCTTCTGCAATGTGTCAACGTTTTGACGCAGACACATGCTGAGTCAGGTGCAGGTGTGTCGGATAGTACAACCATCTGCTGAACAATCTTTATTACACTTTTTAATACATGTTTTAGTAATTTGACAGCCCCATTTGAAAGGTGTGTGGATGAAATACCACGTGACTCCGTTTCCGCCATTCCTGTAAATTAACATGATGATTAGCATGAGGAGTCAGATGGTCCCGGGCCCGTCGGGCTCAAGAGGGGAAATGTTTTATGTTTTGCTTTTTTTTTTTGGTTTCCTTTTCAAATGGAATTTCCCCCCCTTTAAAGATACTCGATCTGCTCATGTTTGATTGTATACATTAGAGAAAATTTTGATTTAATTTCTATTTTTTTATTTTTTTTTTAAGATGTGACGCTACCGGTGTGAAAGAGCCTTGCACAGCCACCAGCAATGCAGTTTGTAACGAGTCAAAAAGTAAGCTGTTGTTGAACTTTATTTGGTAATAAATTCATTGAAATGTCTTTGGAAAATTTACTTAGATTTATTTTTATGAACAAGAATACTATGAAAGTGTTTTAAGAAAACTCATTGTATCATATATTTTTTTTTTTTAAGGTTTAGGAGGTGGAGAAATTGCTGGCATTATAATTGCAGTTTTGTTCCTTCTTGTTCTTGTGGCGGGAGGAGTGTACATAAAGAGACAGACAATAATGAGTAAGCACCATCCTCTGGCTTAATTTGGTTTGGATTTCAGAAAAGCAATCATACAGAATAACTTAATCCAGTATTTATTTAATAATAACAATATGTTTTTGTACTACTTCTAAAGAGCGACTAAGACCAAATTCAGACTCATCAACCCCCTCTAACCACATGGTAAGTTAATCTACATGATTGATTTTATGTTTCACGATCTTCAGTCTCTGCTGCATGTTTTCCAGTTTCCCACTAAAAAACACCTGGTGTTTAACATTTGTTTGTCTCCTGTGTAATCTTTAATCAAGCTGCCCCTTTATGTGGCAGGGACAGGTTGGTTTTACTTAAACCGTGTTTGTGTGACAGTTTTATTGAGGAGCAAATTACTTCTTTCTATTGGTCGGAACTAAAAAACAAGAAACTAACATGGTGTGTTTTTGTGCTTCACAGGATGTCCCACTCCTTAAAGGTAAGACTGTTTCTGTCTCTGCAAGATCAATAAAAATTAAATGTGCATTTTCATGGGTTGCCCTTATTCATATATATTTCCTTCCTTTCTTGTCAGTGAACATGGAGCCTCACCTACAAGATTTTGCAGAAATACTGGGATGGAAGGACATGAAGCTAGTAGCACAGAAGTGTGATATGGGGACTGCAATTGAAAATTTAGAGATAAGCCACCCCAAAGATATTGATGATAGGACCATAGAACTACTAAAGAAATGGATTGAGAAGACCGGCAGTAATGCCTCAGTGGAGCTGATAAAGGTGCTTCGTAGGAATGGCAAAAATAACAAAGCAGATAAGATTCAACAGAAATTGAAAGAAATTAACAGTTCTTCACAAAGTAATTCTGCCTAACTGGGTCTAAATCTTTTTAAATGTGTGTCTCATTGATGGAATATAATGTCTTGATTTTGCACACTCTGAACCATCTACATGATGAACATCTATTCTTTCAAAGACATTTGAGTTTGGAGTGTGCCTTTTTTTAAAATCTTTATATGAACTTAAAAAAAACACAAAGAGTTTTTGAAAAGTGAAAGAAACCATTAAGTATGTTTTCACCTTTTCTTTGTGGTCGGTTCTCTTTACGCTCCGTTACACGTGTTAAAGTCGGGAATCCTCAAAGGCGTTCTCTCTGCAAGGACTGATCTGAAAAGAAGAGCCAGATGCAGAATGATCTGAAAAGGTCAAAAAAATGTAAAGCAACTCAGTTTAATAGGTTATTCCATCCCATTAATTTAAGCTGAGTTAGAGGCTGTAGTTTTATTATATGTTTTTAAATTACCATATATAAACTAGATGTGATGTCCTGTTTTCTGTTATGTATGTAATGCATGTCCCTTTTTAGTTTCTAGATTTAATGGGTATATAGATTTTCTCAGGAATAAAGTTGTTGAAATTTACCAATCTACCTAAATAATGAGCAAAACAATAAACTCAAGTGGCGATCAGCTTTAATTGGTAAATAAGCTTGTTAAAACAAATTAAACAAAATGAATGTGATTCTGTGACATATTGTAATTTTACACAGTAAATGAATTGAATGGAATAGCACATTAAATCCCCCTGGGAAGGTAAAAGAAAATCAAATGTGAGTTGATGTTAACTGCCTCTTAATTTCTCTTTGTAAATGAAGCGATGCGGAGGGTTTGCTTCTTGATGGCTCTAGGAGAAAAACTAACATCAGATCTTCTAGTAAACAGTTTTAAACAAAAATTTTGTTTTTTTATCCTAAACTTTCAATGACTGATTCTTGTATGGATTGGAATCTCACATGCCACTTGAATACGACTCATTTTATTTTGAAATGCCTGAAACAACACATCTGTTGCTGTAGAAATGGCCATTTAAACAAAAAAACACTGCTTCCTATGTGAGAATACTAAAGGAAAGAATGTAATGATAAAGGAATGGTAAATATGTTGCAAAATTATATTTTTCAAACAATATATTGTATATTTTTTTCATACATAATTCACATTCCTAATAAATGTTTTCAATCTGCGTGGACTTCCTAAATTAAATGCCTTTATTTTTCCTAAAGGTGCAGTAAAAAAAAAGTTCTATTTAATGATTCAGGTAATGAATAAAAGAGAAGTGAAATAATTTGCATTTTTGCAAAATCCTATATGCTGTGTTTGATTAGTTCACATAATATGTATGTGTCATTAATTCTACTTCAACAAGAAGCACACAGATGTGATCCTGGATCAGCAAAGTCTTGTGTTTTGCTTTCGGTTTGTGTTTTTTACTTCTTTTTCCATACTTACCCTCACATAAACTAATTTGAAGGGATGAATGTTGGACATCTGGAAATTACCCGAGGAGGAACCAGAATGGTCGACGTCCTAGTTTCTTCCTGATGTCTGGCTGTTTTTTTTTTTTTACAGAAGGAAGGGGTATGTTTTGAGGCGTTGCCTTGACCTAAAACTAGAAATCTGCCTTAATTTGTCGGCAATGTGTTGAATTAATCTGAAAGCCTACAAATCTGAACTAAGTATATGTTTATATAAGCTTTTGATTGCAAAAAAGTAATCAAAAGAATCTCACTTTGAAGCCATTTGGCATTAAATAACTAAATTTGATTGTACTGACTGATCTAAATCTGGAATAGGGCAGTCCAATTTGATTCCTGAGAAGGAGGAAATTATTGTGTTTGGTAACCAGCCATGCAAATACCTGCTTTCAGCTGTAGTTTTGGGAGAAAAAGCAGTCTGGAAGATTGTAAACCATGGTGACAGGATAAGGCATCTCTGCAAACGTTAATGGAGACATAATTGCTTCAACCTTTTTTTGTTGCACCGTTAGATCCCATGTGTTTTCCCTTGTTTCAGGAAAATTATCCAACCATGGAACTGTGTCCACATGTATTAAATGTTTGTGTGATTGTCTCAGGTAAAGAACGTGTTGATATGCCTTTTGGTACGCAGGTGTATTCTGTTCAACAAGTCTGTCCAGTCTGAGGTGTTTCTACTTCGCAGCCGCCACCCTACTCTCTTGATGGACACACTGTTTAGGCGTTTCTCCTATTCATTTTCACTAAAGATAAAATTAGTGTTTGTTCAACATGCCGCGAAGTGGTCCAACCAACCCTCTGCACCCAGTCTCTTGTTCATCTCATGCCATTAGTCATCTGTTATTTCTACTACGAAGGCTGAAATGGAATGATGAGATCATCTTTTCTTCCCAGCTTATTGTCATTATTGTCATTATACTGTCACAAGTACACAGCAACAAAATGAAATCTCTGCATTTACCCACCCCATTGGGGAGCAGTGGGCTGCCATTGTGCCGCACCCAGGGAGCAGTGTGGGGTTAAGGGTCTGGGATCCAAAGTGGCAGTCGGTGGGAGTGGGGCTCAAACTTAGACCCTC
Organism: Cyprinodon diabolis; assembly: GCA_030533445.1. NCBI lineage: Eukaryota > Metazoa > Chordata > Actinopteri > Cyprinodontiformes > Cyprinodontidae > Cyprinodon > Cyprinodon diabolis. The sequence continues at coordinate 19,970,938 of CM060083.1, read as the reverse complement.
AGAATTCCAAGCTCTATGCCTTAACCACTTGGCGGCCAATAGTCTCTAGCAGGGCTGGTGACCACCGAAGCAGACAAAAATCCACCAAGAAGATTATTCATCAATCCAGGAGATGATTGAGGCATCCATTTGTGTCTTTTTGAGTTTCTGACAGGTTTAACTGAGGCCTTGTGAGGATACAAAGTGTACTATTTTCAATGCTAGAGAGCACCCTTGTGGTTTACCAAAAGTATTACAGTGACATACAACTAAAGAAACTGAAGTTATCCCTTTGTTGTCATTCCAAAAAAGGTTAAAAAACAATCCACTGGACTTAGTTTCCAAGTTTGAAGATATTTCGCTCTCCATCCAGGATGTTTTATCAATTCAAAATGTCAGAAATGGCGTTGAATTCAAGGGTTTATAGAGTGGATCAAAGCAAAGCCTTGTTTTGGCTTAGAAACATGCAAATTGAACCTGACGAGCGGGTCCGCCCCTTTGGATGGGGGTTGTTTTTTTTCTTAGTTAACCTGTAATACCTGAAACCTGTCTATGTCTCTGAAAGGGGGGTTGTTAAAGGGAATTGTTGGCCTGGCTGAAGAGGCGGGATGCTCTGGTCCCCTGTAATTAGATGGGGGTTGCGATGATGGTTGGAAGGAATCAACTCAATAGCTGAATTCTAGGTTTTTGAAAGCTGAAATCTGAGTCCAACCCCTCTGTTTAAGGTTGTTGTTTCCTTCTTAACATAGATGGCTTCCTTCACGAACCCTCTTAAACCACCTATCCTCTCTGTCCAAAATGTTTACATTCTGGTCCTCCAAAGGATGTCCTCTGTCCATAAGGTTTAGCTGTACCGCAGAGTCTTGTCCCGAGGAGGTCGCTCTTCTGTGTTGGGCTATACGTCGGTGGAGAGGTTTGGTTTCTCCAATCTAAAGATCAGAGCATTGCTCACTGCATTGAACTGCTTACACTACACCACTCATATTTGGTCTGTCCCATCCTCACCATCTTCTACAGAAGCACCATAGAGAGAGCGTTCTGACCAGCTTTCTGACTGTGTGGTGTGGAGGCTGCAGGGCCTCAAACTGGATGAAGGTGAGAAGAGTGGTGAGAACAGCAGAGAGGATCATCGGGGCTCCTCTTCCCTCCTTTAAAGACATTTCATCCCAGCGTTGCATTATAAATGACCCCTCACACCCCCACCATGGACTGTTCTCTTTGAAGCACCAGATGCAGGTCCAGCAGATCCCAGAACAGTTTCTTCTGCACTGCCATTAGACTGCTGAATGTTACATAAAATGAGTTATAAAAAAAAAACTAAACCTGAATGTTGGAACTATAACTATATAGTCATATGTTTACATCACTTTTTTTCACCAGTGTTTTTTTCATTACAATGTTTTATCGCTGCTGCTTACATTTATCAAAGCTTTAAAAAATGAAAAGTCTGTTTTAGTAGGAAAATGCTCTGCATGGTGTTGTAAGCCTGTTCCTTACATGCTTCCTGGATGGGAAGCGAAACATCTTCAGACTTTCAAACTTGGAAACAAAGTCCAGTGGACTTTTTTTTTCTTTTTTTTTTTTTTACTTTTTTGGAATGACTATGACCTGGATGACAGAGAATCTTCACCAGCAGATTGCATTGCCGTTATTGTCCATCGATGGGGAAATTCTGGTGTTTACAGCAGCAAAAAGATAAAAAAATTATTACACAAATGTGGACCTTAAAAAAGTGTATAAGAATAACATAAAGGTAAAGAGTAAAAAAACAAAACAAAGCAAAATATACTATACTGTAAAGTGTTTTAACAACAAAAACACTGTGCATCTGGAGAATAAAGTGTGCAATCATCAAATTTACATTGAATATTTAATCTGGCATGAATCAGAATTACAGTAATATTTTTGGATCTTGCTTTGATAAATATAAGTATGAAAATATCAAGGAAATAACTTTGAGGCATTTTTTTTTTTAATAATACAGTTGCACACCGTTACAGAGCAAGATGGGGACGGAAACAGTAATGTCACAGTTCATGGGGCCCTGCTTTGGTGAGGAAAGCAGGGCGGGCTGTTAACAAGGGTGGAGCTCCAGCCTGTCAGGAAATGTAGAGAAGAGGAGGCTGAGGAAACTAACCCCGAAATGTTCGCGTGGAGGCTGCTGCTTTCACCAAAGTGAACTTTTCAGACCGGTTTTCTACCTAAAGAACACTCAGGTAAGCTCCACTAATCTGCGTCAACCAAACTCTAAAAGGTAATTTCCGCTGAAACGTTAGTTTTAGGATGCTGAAACATGCTGTCCACATTATGTAAGACATTTCCCCGAGAGTATTGCAGTTTTTTTAAACTCTTATTTACATTTTTCGGAAGCACAAAGTCTCATTTGTTAACAGGCTTCAGGGTGACTAATTTATTCTGAGGAAATGTTTGTCTTGCCGCCATAATTTAGCTTTTTATTTAGTTGCTATGGCAACATTGGCGGGGTCACCAGCTGCCGTCACTACGTCACTCATTGCAATACACGGTACCGTTACGCCTTTTAGGGGAAAACGTGTTGTTTTTCCGTAATTAATAAGATGCTAAAGAATAGCTGATATTTTATTGAAGTTAACTGGATTCTTTTTTTAAAAGGTACAGCTACTTGTAAATAAAGTAAAATATAAAAAATGGTTTATTACCATCAATAAATAAAAATTCATTACAAATAATTTTGTTTTACAGCAAATAAAACGCCAAAAAAAATGATTAAAAAAAAAAATATTGTTTATAGCACAACTCCTTATTGTCTATTTAGTTTAGGATCTTTATGCACAGAGGTATCAAGTAACAAAGTACAAACACTTCGTTACTGTACTTAAGTACACTTTTTAGGTATCTATACTTTACTTCATTACTTATTTCTCTTCCTACTTCTACTCATTACATTTTCACACAAATATCTGTAATTTCTATTCCTTACATTTTTAAAAACAAATTTTACTCGTTACTCTTGGCTTAATGTTTAATGTTTATAAATATTTATTCCACGTCATATGCGCCATCCAGTGCAGATCATTGGCTGCATCCACATCTAGTGAAAACTAGTGTAAATGAAACACTCATTGGTTAGCTAAAGGAAATCATCAGAAGCAAGCAGGTGTTCTTCAAACTGAGACACGAATTGTCTATGCCAGGGGTTTTCAACTTTTTCCAGGGCAAGGACCCCCAGACTGATGGCAAGGTGGAGCGAGGACCCCCTAATTATATATATTGTATGAAATTGTGTTATATCAAACTGGTCCTATAATCACTCTATTACAGATGAAGTCATGTAACAAATGTATTTTCGCCCTGGGATTACTAAAGTATTTCTGATTCTGATTCCTCATTGATGGGACAGGTGTTGTCAATGAAACGGTGTCCAGCTTGAAAGACCACCTGTGTGTCGCTGAATGTGTGCATTGATTACTGAAAGACATCTTTTGCCTCAATACAGTATGTTGAATTTATGTTAATGTGTATTTAAAAGACATTTCCTTTAGTGGAAAAAAGTAGAGGGAATATAAAAAAAAAAAAAGTCTGATCAACTAAAACTTTCGCGACCCCATGCAGTACCTCCATTGACCTCTAGGGATTGCGGACCACCTGTTTAAGACCTCCGGTCTATGGCATGCTACAATGTCGGATTCAGAAAAAGATGTAGAAATGTCTGAAAGCTCAGGCATAGGCAAGAGCGTGTCGGGAGATGGAGACCAACAAGACCTCCCTCATTCTTGGACCTATCTCACACAATTTTTCAAAATAGAATTTAGCTTTAAAATTCATATAGTGGCATCTGGCTGTTTTTTTCAAAGGTTACTTTATACTTTAAGTAGTTTTTGGAGCACATACTTTTTTACCTTTACTTGAGTAAAGAGCTGAAGTTGATACTTCAACTTATCAGAGTGTTTTTAAACTGCAGTAGCTATACTTCTACTTACCGTAAGTAAAAAAAATGTGTGTACTTTTGACACCACTGTTTATGCATGACTTCTAAAATAGCTGGAGGTATTACATCAGTGGCTATGAGGGCCTGCAACTCATTTGCATTGCTTGCTTTGATGCTCTCATGTTCCATTTGACAATAATACACATATTGGTATAGGGTTGATATTAAATGAGTTTATGGATTATTCACACGGACTAAATGGTTATTAACCAGATCCTTGAAAAGGTAAATCCCAGTCATCATAAAGATTATTAGCACATGGAGCTTAATTAGATTTGTAAAGCATACACACACTTTTCTATTTATATAACCAACTTTCTACAGGGTTTATACAGGAATGAATAACTCAAATTTAATGCTTTTTAATGCTCTTAGAAATAATTTTAATGCCACCAACAGGTACCCGTCAACAGGCTGCAGCCATGTCCTGAATTCCTCGTTTTCCAACCACTTTTGTTGAAATTTGCTCCCCCCCCATTCTCTAGCTTATTCTCTGACCTTAAACTTCTTTTCTGAACATACAGCTTTGCGATCAACCGGAAGCAGTTCCACGCAAATATATATGTCTGACGAAATTGTTTTTATAAACATTTTTTTAATAAAGCATTTTAAATGCCACAATAAACACATTTTATGAATTTTAATGACAATTAAGGCCTTGATTTAAAAAAAACAAAACAGGGTGATGGTTCTAACCAGTGAAATCAAAAGGATTAAGCACTTGAAATATATGACCATAATTAATCCATGCAGTATGTTTTACTTCTTTAATTGGTTAACTGAAATAATATTCAAATTTGCTGAAATACACCTGCAGATTACAAATTTCACTAAAAGCATGGTCTTTGATGTACGTAAACTAGAAGTCAAATATGCAGAATATTTCCAACTGTGGTACATATTGGCGGTGATAGTGGCATCAGATGCAGGAGTTTGCCCTGCAGCTGGAAGGTTGCCGGTTCAAGGCTTTTAGTGTGGTTGTGTCCTGGGGCAAGACACTTCACCTGCATCGTCTACTGATAGTTTTGGAGGGACTGGTATCGTCAGTGTACGGTAGCCTTGCTTCTCACAGTGAGCCCCAGGGCTGCTGTGGCTACAATGTAGCTTGTCACCATCAGTGTGTGAGTGTGTGCGTGAATGGGTGAATGACTGAATGTAGTGTAAAGCGCTTTAGTCTTCTGACTTGACCAAAGCACTATATAAGTACAGGCCATTTGCCATTTCACTTATTTTACCATCTGTTTGTTATGGAGTTTTTTTTTTAGCACAATGTATTCCTGTATTGGTGATAAAACTTTTTCTGGTTTGTAAGCCTCAATATTCAGTGGTGCTCAGAAGGACCACTTCTTTTTGAACAAAACCAATTTTGCAGGCTCAGCCTAATTCCCACAAAGATGTAATAATGTAAGAAAAAACAACAATAAGCTCTTAACCAAATACAACAAAAAATATAGACAGAAATGGACTTTCAGGCCACTGCCCTAGAAAGCATTGAGTTAAAAAATGAAACTTAACAATGTGACGTTTTCCATCCTTGACTTTCTCTACATTTTATGTCAAAAATACAAACCTCTATGCATTTTACTAGGACTTTGTGTGATGCACCAAGAAGGTGCACACCCATCTCACATTGCTTCCATCACAAAATGTGTCATTTACTCCTTAAAACTTATCAGACGTGAGCAGCTATGGACGATCCAAATTATTTTTAAACAGAACTTCCTGAAGTAGAGCTCCACCCATGGGTTCTTTTTTAATTTAAGTGTTGGAAATCTTCCTGGTTAGTCATGGAAAAACCTCACTGGTTTCTGTGGATTAACCTACCCCATTACCACTGCCATTTTAATAAAATAACTCGTGGTATTCATGTGAACGCATGAAACATCCACTTCCCTTTTCTGCAGCAACAAAGGAAATCTCAAGTTGACAGTTTTATCACTTTATGACACTATGCGGATGCAAGATTAAGCAACTCTTCTAGAATATACCTGCAGGGACTTGGCTTTCAGCTGTCAATGATTCAATTGCACGAAAGAGAAACCTCAACATGTATTCTGCACTCATGTGACATATCTTAGCTGGCATTAGTTTATATTTGAAGCTTTGGGATGAAAATACAAAAAGATATATCCTCTCTCTCTGCGGAAGAAACAGAAATGAGTGAAAATAAACAAATTGGATCTGCACAATAGAAGAGTAAATACAGTTGTAAAGGGTTGACATTCTGCCAAAAGGCTCAATCTTTCAGCCTCTTGCAAAGTCTGATAGAGGAAGAATGCGCCACTCAGCACCAGAGGCTATATTCAGTTGTGCAGACCCTGCTTCCTGCAGTGGGTGGAGAGCTTTCTAGAAATAACTTTTATAAATGAGTATTGTCTTACATTAGTGTGAACTAAAAGCACATTTTGTGTCTGTTTCAGGATGTGATCTACAGCTGGCTTGACGTCTCTTTGGTGCCTGAGCGTGCATGTTAAATCCCTCGTTCAAGATGCAGGGGGGCGTTGCACGTGTTTGCATGGTGATGGCTGCTGCCATACTCAACCATCCCTTTTTTTTTTCAAATGAAAACGCCACCCTGCCAGAGCAAGATGAGGATCTTTTGACTCGGATGCAGGAACACGAGGAGAGGCTGCAGATTGAGCGGGCCAGACTGGAAAAAGAGCTCAAGCAGCTGGACTCCAAGCTGGAAGAAACCTCCTTGAATGAGGGTTTCTCTTGGTACTTTTGGAGCGCTGTTTCTTTTGTGATTTTCATTGCCATCGAGTTGTGCAGAGTAGATCTAGTTGATGATGAGAATGATCCAGGTGAGGACGAAGATTTCTTATCTGAGAATGGATTTGCCCCACCTAGGACGATGGATAAGAAAGCCTTGAGGAATTTCTGCGACAAATGCACCTATACCTCAGCCCACGAAAACTGGAGGGTGAGGGAATTTGTGGAGGGTTTTGTTGACGATCTGCTTGAGTCACTCCGGAGCATGTGTGACAGACAGGTGGACATGGAAGTGGGTGATTTCATTGGTATAGGAAGCATGTTTGAGTCTTGGAAGGTGTGCAAACCTCTGATGTGTGACCTTTTAGTGCCTTTCTCACCACCGGATCCCCACTCTTTCCAATACCACCTATGGTGCAGCGCCTCCACCGATATCCCACCAGACATGCCAGGTTGTGGCACTGTGAAGGTGACTATGCTTGGGGAGGATGAAGAGGGTTGCCTTTGTGGTTCTGCCGACATGGGAGAGGACATGCTTTGTCTGCTACATAATAGAAATAAGGGGGTCAAAGTGAGCCGCAGCCCAGATGACCTGCTGTGCTCCAAGGGTACGCATTTCCTAGCCAAAGACCGGGTCATGAGGTGGTTTCAGATGTCCGTCACCAAAGCTTGGGGGCGCATCTCCCACAAATATGATTTTGAAGTCACTTTTCGTAACCTGGATGCTGCTGGGGCTCTGAAGATCCGATTCCGCTCCGGAAAAGTTGTTGTACTGAACCTCATCCCAGTAGTTCAGCTGGAGGACACTGATGCTTATTTTGTCTCACATTTTCCATCTCTTCGTGAGGATTTCCCAGACCCATACTGGTCTGTCTCTTTAGCTGTCTACGAGAGAAATCTGCTAAAATATTTTACTAAGAGACTTCCACAAAATTCTTGCCACCTTCACTGCCTTCAGATTGCTACTTTCCTGCACAGAAAACAGACAAGTCTCACTGGCGTTTCTGCTCTCACTAGCTACCACCTAAAGACTGCTTTGCTGCACATGCTGCTGAGCACCAAGAGCACAGCATGGGGCGCATGCAGTTTGGAGCAGAGGCTTCAGGATGTGTTTGGCTTCTTGCAGCGGAGCTTGCAGGAAAAGAGACTCTACCACGCTCTGATTGGGAACAGCAAGGTACCCAAAGACATCCAGGTTCCTGAGAGATTCCGTAAAACAGAGCCCGTCAATCTGTTCAGGTCTCTGGTGCTGCACAGGGAGCTTTACTCAACGACTGTTAGACACTTTCAGGAAATGCTGAGGAACGCACCTGTTCTCATAGAAGAGTACACACCTCACGTATCAAATAGAAGTTTACACCACAGCCTGGATTGATGCGACTCGGAGCATCTGTTGCTCTCTGAATGACTGGTGTACACGGTCTAAGAACCATGAGGAAACACCCTTAAAAATTCCTGGTTTTTGAATCTCTGCTTTTTACTTGCAGTCCAGCCAAATATTCTCTGGCAGATTAAGACAGAACCTGTGCAGGGAGGCCTCTAAACCTCAAAGACCTGAGGTCATCCCTTAAAGGTGTAGTTGAGGTTTTTTGCAATTTTTTAAAGAGACTAGCCCTCTCAACTTGAAAAAAAAAGCACATGCACAATCCTGTACCCGCTCCTGAGAAGGAATGCCTATTAAATGCGTATTAAATGCGTGCGAGAGCATGCGCGGCCATTTTCCCTTATACACGCTCTGTTCAAAAGTTGCTGTTCTCGTAGCTCATACAAGCGTACTGTGCCTGTAAATCCCTCAATCAAAAAATTAATAAATATATATATATAGTGGGGACTTTATGGCAAACTGTTAACTATTTGGACAGATGATCACCACTTTCTGATCCCAGTTGGTCACGAAACTCCTCCACTGCGCAGTGCCTGCGGCATCTTTGTTAGTCACCGTTGTCGGGTAGTGACAGCAAATCCATAATGCTTTGCGAGAAGAGCTCTCCGCGCAATGCATTGCGGGATATATCTGCCTCTTCTAAAACCTTTCTCATACATTTTATAGACACCTTTTCTCTTATGACCCTTGGCCATTTTCAAAGAACCATGATGAGAAAAGTGAGCTTCAATTGCTGTCTGAAACCGTCGCTCACCACAGATATGTGATAAAGTGCGCGTGCGAAGAAAAAGTTGGCTAACAGGACGAGTATCTAGGACGGCCTTACGTAAACATATCACCAGAATGATAGACATTTAGGAGGACCACTTATTTTGATGATCCACCCAGAAACAGAAAAGCCTCCACTACACCTTTAAGATTAACGATAACTGATACAAGTCTAACCAGGCTAAAACCCAATGAGCCATGTAATGGTTTGATTGATTTAATGCCAAAGAGGTATTTTAAGAGAATATATTTTTAATTAAAAGGGTTTTTCTACAGAGTTGAAAGTGCTTATACAATGTTTTTTTGTGAGTAGGTGTGCCAGCTTAGATTCTTGTAAAAAACAGTTGATGGAATGAATGATTTTAGATCTTAATCTGCCAGGGGAACGAATGTTAGGAGATTGTTGGCCAATCAGCATAAAGGTGCAGTTCACCCAGGGGGTTAGTGTTAATTAATAACCGGCTAGAGTGCAGGTCACTCTTAGCACCTTCATTTAGAAGTAGTAAGGGTTAATATTTAAATATATTTACAAGTTGTGTCATCTTTTCTGAGATATGTTTAGTGGTTTTGCAGTCACTGTAGTGTTATAATGGCAAACCAGCGTAACATGTTGTTAAATATGTAGCTTACATAACTTTAAAAGCTTTTTTCCTCTCAAAACTCTTGTTAAGCAAAAGGCAGCTGATACATTTCCATTTAAAGAACTGTTATTGTGATTACTCTATTGAATTGATGTCTGATATATGCACATTTCAATAAAACACAATCAGACACAAAACATATTTCAACCATTTTAGTTTTTAATTGAAATCAGAAACTCAAACAAATTTCAAATTCATTTTTCTTAAAGATATAATTTCCTCCTAGAACAAACTACCTCTATCATATAAAGTGTAGAAAACATTGGATGGATGATATTTGATGGCAGATCTGACCTGAGGCCTGCAGATAAATTGACAGAAGAACAGCCTTTTATTTTAAAGGCCATAGTCATAGTCAGGTTTCCCTTCAGCAACACTCTTGTAAAAGGCTTTGTAGGTATCCATGCTGTACAGGGTGTTTTTAACAGCTGGGTCCTCCAGCATGCGCTCTACCCACTTCTTCAGCTCAGGTGTGTGGTCCAGGCAGCTGGAAAGACAACGGAATAAAATGATTCAGAGCACGTTTATCACCAACATAATTTTGGGTTATTTCTGAAGAAAATAAAATGGTCATGACTGTAGCTAAAGCTGATCAATAATTGTTTTTTGCCAAATAAAGTGTACTTGACTGTTAATGCAGTAAGTTATAACTGATTTCAACATTTTAGATGATTTTTGAGCTTGAATTTACTTATTTAAAAACTACTGTCCTAAAATTGGGGTGCTGAAGTATTGGTTCAAAGAAAATGTTCTGCATCCTTCACTTTTCACTGCTTTTTAACCATAAATGCTTTTGATTCCCTCTGTATTTGTACCGTTTCCTACGTATTTAATTACCTGAGGTATCTCAACACCATGAATAAAAAGATACGTCTAATACTGGCATATGAGTCTTACTCACTGCTTCAGCTCCAAGACCTCAATCCTCTCAAAGAAAGGCCACATCATGTAGTCAATCATTGTGATGCTGTCACCTTCAAAGAACTTGGTCTTTTTCTTCTCCAAGTGCTGAAATAAATAGTTATCAGTAATCTGTGGAGAACTACGCTTTTGCATAAAAATCCAAAACAGTATTAAGTTATTCAACCCACCTCATTCAATTCAGAAAATTTCTCTTTCAGCTCAGCTTCTGGTCCAGAAACATCCTCTCCATTCCTTTTTGCCGCTGGGATCTTGTAGAAATAGGGTATTACCTACAGAATGCAGCAGATTTTCTTTAGTTATTAAAAGTCATGATCATGAGGTAAAGATTTAAATTCAAGTTTTAAATGCTGTATACCTTTGAAAAATGCTCCAGCATCATTCTTTGTTTGGCTTTTCCAAAAGGAGAGGACGGAAGTAGTTTCTTCTCAGGATACACTTCATCCAGGTAATCACAGGTGATTGGAGACTCGTATATTATTTGACCAGCAGGTGTCTCCAGTGCAGGTACAAAACCAAGTGGATTCTTCTCTAGGAACCAGTCAGGTTTCTCTTTCAAGTGGATGTTGATTGTGTCATACCTAACAAGAGGGGAAAAAAAGTATTAGGATGATTAATTATGGAAAAATAAACTAATAATGGTATCTACAATAGAGTGTTTTTTTGTTTGTTTTTTTACTTTATCTCTTTGGCGTTCAGCACCAATCTAGTTCTTTCAGCAAAAGGGCAGAATCTCATGCTGTAGAGACGTATCCGGTCTTTGGGAACAGGACCAGGTGCAGGGCTTCCTGAAATAACCGATTTTTAATGACAAAATTAAGACCAGTAATGACCCAAATGTACTCCTAATGTACAGAGGAAATTCAATCCTGTAGTATTGACCATTTAAGTTTTTTCTTTGAAATTGAAATCATTTTTTAAACATTTCACTTCCAAAGCATAATTTTACAGCATTTGGAAAAAAAACAAAAACGTTACTATTGAGATATGAACAGCACATTTTCCCTCAACAGCTTAGCAAAAAAACAAGTAATAAAATGACATAACAGGGCTGTTGTATAATTTTACACTTAAAAATAGCTTTTAGTTAAGAGTAACTTTTTTCACTTTAATTGGCTACTTTGATTTTTACAGCTATTCTAAAGTACTATTTGCTTCCAGTTTTCTACTTTTTGTTTAAACAATTAAAATTTTAGAGACTGCCACAATTAAAATAAAATTCAGCTTTATCCATTTTTTCTCACTTAACTATGGGGTTAAATAAGAAAAAAATCATATAAAGATATCACGAAGAACTAACGAATATCAAATGTTTAAAAACATGATTCAATGTCAAGCTTTAAAGTTTTAGTCTGCTGTAAAAAAAACTGCAAAATTATAGTTTCTGAGGCTCTTAATCCCTTAAAATTTGAAATAATATAATTTTTACTGAGAAAATTAAAAAGTTTTCAATGATTCTTATTAAAAATCCCTCAATGTTTCCCACCAGAGGCAGAATAAGGATGGGATCATTGTGTAACAGAGGCGTAGCCAGAACATTTTTATAAGGTGTGGCCAGGCAATTACTAATGTAGGCTGAGGGGTGGCTGAAAGTGGATTGGCAGCAAAACCTCACGGTCAATCTACACTGTTCCAGCAGGAAAATAAAGAAGCGCAACATCCATATTTTCAAAATAAAGACTTACTATACTTTCCTACAGCCTTTTTACTTACCTTTATCAATAATCCTTTGGCATAAAATTGATATTTAGATGTACTAATATCTACATGAATTTATTATTTAATAAGTTTTTATTGAAATACTTATCTATAATTCACTGAAGACACTGATGACTTGCAGAGACACACCATTTTCTCTTTACCCCCATATAACTAAAAATCTATTTCTGAAAAAAAGACCATGAATTCTATATGTATCATCTTTAATGTTAGTATATTGGTGAGCATAATTAACCAGTGTTTTTGTTGTCAAGTAATTGGTAATATATGAAAAATGATAATGTTTTGAATATTCCACTTGAGAGCATTACTGCTGCCAGTCTGTTTTAGAGGGAAAAAATGGTAGGAGTGGCCAATGATTGGTTAAGGGTGGCCATGGCCACATACAAGCGTATGTAACGCCCCTGTTGTGTAATGATTTGTTTATGAACAGGACCGAGTTCACGCAACAGAAACCACAATGACTTTGCAAATTGACTCCCATTATCATATCTGTAACACAACGTCTTATAACAATAATTATCTTAAATAATGAAACGCGTTGTTGCAGGAGAGAAAGCAGGCTGATCATACGCGGAAATGGAAGAAATGGTACCGCGGTGAAGTCAGTTTTACGTTGGATATTCGACAGACATTCAAACCACTTCTTCCTGTGGTTAATTCTCTTCTTCCCCACGGGAAAACCTCTCCTTTGCTCCGGGTACACTGCGATCGGAGCAAGCCGCTCCAACACTTCAAGTGCACCCTTATTAGAGACTTTACAGTAAAAACACGGCGAGTGAAAACGGCATTGTGTAAGAGCTTCCTGTTTTCAAAATAAAACTTTAGGCCTAGATTTTGAAGCCAACAAGCTATCAAACAAGAAGGTTTATATTTGTCATATTTACAAAATTTTTTTACATATTTACAAATTTCATATTAAAACTAAATGGTGTATCTCATTAAATCAGTGTAGTACCATGATTTCTTATAGATTTTGTGTCAATCCATCACAAGAACTGTAACATATGCAGCAAAACTGCCAATATCTACACATAGATACCTGGAAGCTATTGAGCAAAAATGCTAATATTTCTATATAAAAATTAATTAAAAATTTAAAATGTAAAAATAAAAGGCGTAACTTTTGAAGATGATGGAGTACTATGATCCAGCACTGATTTAGAGTCAATTGATCACATTACCTGGAAGCTATTGAGCAAAAATGGTAATATTTCCATATAAAAATGAATTAAAAAATGTTAAACATTTAAAATGTAAAAATAAAAGGCGTAACTTTTGAAGACGAAGGAGTAGTATGATCCAACACTGATTTTGAGTCAATTGATCACATTACCTGGAAGCTATTGAGCAGAAATGCTAATATTTCCATATAAAATGAATTAAAAAAATATTAAAAATCTAAAATGTAAAAATAAAAGGCGTAACTTTTGAAGACGATGGAGTACTATGATACAACACTGATTTTGAGTCAATTGATCACATTACCTAGAAGCTATTGAGCAAAAATGGTAATATTTCCATATAAAAATGAATTAAAAAATATTAAAAATTTAAAATGTAAAAATAAAAGGCATAACTTTTGAAGACAATGGAGTATTATGATCCAACACTGATTTTGAGTCAATTGATCACATTACCTGGAAGCTATTGAGCAAAAATGCTAATATTTCCATATAAAAATGAATTTAAAAATATAAAAAATTTAAAATGTAAATATAAAAGGCGTAACTTTTGAAGATGATGGAGTACTATGATCCAACACTGATTTTGAGTCAATTGATCACATTACCTGGAAGCTATTGAGTAGAAATGCTAATATTTCCATATAAAATGAATTAAAAAAATAATAAAAATCTAAAATGTAAATATAAAAGGCGTAACTTTTGAAGACGATGGAGTACTATGATCCAACACTGATTTTGAGTCAATTGATCACATTACCTGGAAGCTATTGAGCAAAAATGGTAATATTTCCATATTAAAATGAATTAAAAAATATTAAAAATTTTAAATGTAAAAATAAAAGGTGTAACTTTTGAAGACGATGGAGTACTATGATCCAACACTGATTTTGAGTCAATTGATCACATTACCTGGAAGCTATTGAGCAAAAATGCTAATATTTCCATATAAAAATGAATTTAAAAATATAAAAAATTTAAAATGTAAATATAAAAGGCGTAACTTTTGAAGACGATGGAGTACTATCATCCAACACTGATTTTGAGTCAATTGATCACTTTACCTGGAAGCTATTGAGCAAAAATGCTAATATTTCCATATAAAAATGAATTTAAAAATATTAAAAATTTTAAAATGTAAAAATAAAAGGCGTAACTTTTGAAGACGATGGAGTAATATGATCCAACACTGATTTTGAGTCAATTGATCACATTACCTAGAAGCTATTGAGAAAAAATGCTAATATTTCCATATAAAAATGAATTTAAAAATATTAAAAATCTAAAATGTAAAAATAAAAGGCGTAACTTTTGAAGACGATGGAGTACTATGATCCAACACTGATTTTGAGTCAATTGATCACATTACCTGGAAGCTATTGAGCAAAAATGCTAATATTTCCATATAAAAATGAATTTAAAAATTTTAAAATTTTAAAATGTAAAAATGAAAGGCGTAACTTTTGAAGACGATGGAGTACTATGATCCAACACTGATTTTGAGTCAATTGATCACATTACCTGGAAGCTATTGAGCAAAAATGCTAATATTTCCATATAAAAAATCAATAAAAAAATAATTAAAAGTTTAAAATGTAAAACTAAAAGGCGTAACTTTTGAAGACAATGGAGTATTATGATCCAACACTGATTTTGAGTCAATTGATCACATTACCTGGAAGCTATTGAGCAAAAATTCTAATATTTCCATATAAAAATGAATTAAAAAAATATGAAAAGTTTAAAATGTAAATATAAAAGGCGTAACTTTTGAAGACGATGGAGTAATATGATCCAACACTGATTTTGAGTCAATTGATCACATTACCTGGAAGCTATTGAGCAGAAATGCTAATATTTCCATATAAAATGAATTAAAAAAATATTAAAAATCTAAAATGTAAAAATAAAAGGCGTAACTTTTGAAGACGATGGAGTACTATGATACAACACTGATTTTGAGTCAATTGATCACATTACCTAGAAGCTATTGAGCAAAAATGGTAATATTTCCATATAAAAATGAATTAATAAATATTAAAAATTTAAAATGTAAAAATGAAAGGCGTAACTTTTGAAGACGATGGAGTAGTATGATCCAACACTGATTTTGAGTCAATTGATCACATTACCTGGAAGCTATTGAGCAGAAATGCTAATATTTCCATATAAAATGAATTAAAAAAATATTAAAAATCTAAAATGTAAAAATAAAAGGCGTAACTTTTGAAGACGATGGAGTACTATGATACAACACTGATTTTGAGTCAATTGATCACATTACCTGGAAGCTATTGAGCAAAAATGGTAATATTTCCATATAAAAATGAATTAAAAAATATTAAAAATTTTAAAATGTAAAAATGAAAGGCGTAACTTTTGAAGACGATGGAGTACTATGATACAACACTGATTTAGAGTCAATTGATCACATTACCTAGAAGCTATTGAGCAAAAATGGTAATATTTCCATATAAAAATGAATTAATAAATATTAAAAATTTAAAATGTAAAAATGAAAGGCGTAACTTTTGATGACGATGGAGTAGTATGATCCAACACTGATTTTGAGTCAATTGATCACATTACCTGGAAGCTATTGAGCAGAAATGCTAATATTTCCATATAAAATGAATAAAAAAATATGAAAAGTTTAAAATGTAAATATAAAAGGCGTAACTTTTGAAGATGATGGAGTACTATGATCCAGCACTGATTTAGAGTCAATTGATCACATTACCTGGAAGCTATTGAGCAAAAATGGTAATATTTCCATATAAAAATGAATTAAAAAATATTAAAAATTTTAAAATGTAAAAATGAAAGGCGTAACTTTTGAAGACGATGGAGAAGTATGATCCAACACTGATTTTGAGTCAATTGATCACATTACCTGGAAGCTATTGAGCAAAAATTCTAATATTTCCATATAAAATCAATTAATAAATATTAAAAATTTAAAATGTAAAACTAAAAGGCGTAACTTTTGAAGACAATGGAGTATTATGATCCAACACTGATTTTGAGTCAATTGATCACATCACCTGGAAGCTATTGAGCAGAAATGCTAATATTTCCA
This sequence comes from Cyprinodon diabolis, assembly GCA_030533445.1. Classification (NCBI taxonomy): domain Eukaryota; kingdom Metazoa; phylum Chordata; class Actinopteri; order Cyprinodontiformes; family Cyprinodontidae; genus Cyprinodon; species Cyprinodon diabolis. The sequence goes on along the minus strand of CM060083.1, from coordinate 19,954,584 downwards.
TATAAAATGAATTAAAAAAATATTAAAAATCTAAAATGTAAAAATAAAAGGCGTAACTTTTGAAGACAATGGAGTATTATGATCCAACACTGATTTTGAGTCAATTGATCACATTACCTGGAAGCTATTGAGCAAAAATGCTAATACTTCCATATAAAAATGAATAAAAAAATATTAAAAGTTTAAAATGTAAAAATAAAAGGCGTAACTTTTGAAGAGGATGGAGTACTATGATCCAACACTGATTTTGAGTCAATTGATCACTATACTTGGAAGCTATTGAGCAAATAAGGTAATATTTTTATATAAATGTCTCATTAAAGTGGATTTTTTGTTGTCTTAGGAAAACAGGTTTACTTTATATTACATACAGAAAGAAGCAGAGATACAAAAGGCAACTGTCAACTGACGTCTATAAACAAGGGTATTCATGGGGGCAGCACAGCTGATATTTCTCTCCAAGGTGTCACAGCCAAAAAGGAACAGACAAGATTAAGCTACTATGATGAGAAAAAGCATCATGACCATAACATTAGAGATTAAAATAAGAAATACAAAAGAATGGGCGAATAGAGATATAATGAAGCAGAATGACTAAAAAGGGTCCCTATGTCCTCCTGCAGTCTAAGCCTATAGCAGCATTACTATACAGATAACTATCAGCTTTATTAAAATGGAAAGTTTTAAGCCTAGCCTTGAAATTAGACAGCGACACTCTGATCCTTGTTCTACATGTCTAACTAATGACAAGCTGATATATATCTGACATGGCACCACTCTTAGCCAGTCATCTGTTAGAGAAGATAGTCAATGCATTTTTTACAGTCTATGATTGGATATTGTGCTGCAGCCCCGCAAAAATGGAAATAAATGTGCTATAAGACTTGTGACTCATAAAGGATGACAAAGACGCATCCGGCTGCAATTAAACTCCGGAGTGTCCGACTTAAAAAGCCGGACATACGGCTACCCTAACATCACCCCTGGTCATGAATAAAAGATTAAACCTCTATTCCACAGTGAAAATTTGAGATTTAACACCCTTCTGTTTTCTTTTTGGCATATTTTAACAAAAAATCAAAAAAGCTTTCCTTCTTTGTTCTTATTTTATTCTCCAGTTCTGTACAGGTGGTGTAGAATTTGAAGCTGTGGTTCTATGTCTCAATATCAGGTGTTAAAAAAGTTAAAAGGTTTCGTAAATTTACTCTGAAAATTATACACAAATATACGGATGTTAAACAATTTAAGTGGTACTTTTCAATACTTAAGTACTTTTGAAGGCATGTACTTTTGATCACTTCTTCTATACTTCAACTTGAGTAGATGACTGACCGGGTAAGTTTTACTCGCAGTAGAGTAAGACTTGACTATGAACATCAACACTTTTACTCCAATACTGCAGCAGACTGCTTCTTCCACCACTCTTAGTACCCACAATATACAGTATACCTTTACCGACCTGTATCTTCCCTCTGGATCAGAACCTTTCTTACCATTACTTTTTTTGAGGCAGTTTGTTATCATTCCAGCTCTGCAGCTGGAAACCATTATTACCTGATTCTGTATACCCAATCAATGTAAAGCCCAAAACTTTCCCACACATGAGTAACAAACTTAATACTGTTTCAAAAGTTAAGAGGTTCAACAATTTTCTCAACAATATAACATTTTTAAATTTTATATAATACATTAGCCCTTCCCTGTGCTGTCACCTTATCATGGTGGAGGGGTTTGAGTGTCCTAATGATCTTAGGAGCTATGCTGTCTGGGGGCTTTATGCCCCATAGTATGGTCACCCAAGGCAGACAGGTCCTAGGTGAGGGACCAGACAAAGAGCAGCCCAAAGACCCCTTATGATGAGTAACATAAATGGACCTAGTGTTCCTACGCCTGGACGCGGGTCACCGGGGCCCCACTCTGTAGCCAGGCCTGGAGGTGGGGCACGCTGGCGAGGGCCTGGTGGCCGGGCTTTTACCCATGGAGCCCGGCCGGGCACAGCCCGAAGAGGAAACATGGGTCCCCCTTCCAATGGGCTCACCACCTGTAGGATGGGCCAAAGGGGTCGGGTGCAGTGTGTGATGGGTGGCAGTCAAGGCCGGGGACCCTGGCGTTCTGACCCTCGGCTGAAGAAGCTGTCTCTTGGGACATGGAATGTCACCTCTCTGGTGGGGAAGGAGTCTGAGTTAGTGCACGACGTTGAAAGGTTCCAACTACAGATAGTTGGACTTACCTAGATGCATGGCTCTGGCTCTGGAACCAGTCTCCTTGAGAGGGGGTGGACATTCTTCCACTCTGGGGTTGCCCCTGGTGAGAGGCGCCGAGCAGGAGTGGGCATTCTTGTTGCCCCTGATCTTGGTGCCTGTACATTGGGGTTCAACCCAGTGAACGAGAGGGTTGCCTCCCTCCGCATTCGTGTGGGGGGACGGGTTCTGACTGTTGTTTGTGCTTATGCGCCAAACAGCAGTTCAGATTACCCACCCTTTTTGGAGTCTTTAGAGGGGGTACTGGAGAGTGCCCCTCCTGGGGACCCCCATTGTTCTTCTGGGGGATTTCAACGCTCACGTGGGCAATGACAGTGAGTACTGGCGAGGCGTGGTTGGAAGGAATGGCCCACCTGACCTGAACTTGAGCGGAGTTCTGTTGTTGGACTTCTGTGCTCAACATGGACTGTCCTTAATGAACACCATGTTCAAGTATAAGGGTGTCCATACTTGCTCTTAGGACGAGGACACCCTAGGTCGTACTTCAATGATCGACTTTGTTGTTGTTTCATCTGACCTGCGGCCGCATGTGTTGGACACTCGGGTGAAGAGAGGGGCGGAGCTCTCTACCGACCACTACCTGGCAGTGAGTTGGCTCAAATGGTGGGGGAGGACGTTGGTCAGACCTGGTAGGCCCAAACATATTGTGAGGGTTTGCTGGGAATGTCTGGCAGAGTCCCCCGTGAGAAGGAGCTTTAACTCCCATCACCGGCAGAGCTTTGAACACGTTCCGAGGGAGGTGGTGGACATTGAGTCTGAGTGGACCATGTTCCGTGCCTCTATTGTTGAGGTGGCTAGTCAGAGCTGTGGCTGCAAGGTTGTCAGTCCATGTCGCGGTGGCAATCCTTGAACACGCTGGTGGACACCAGAAGTGAGGGAAGCTGTCAAGCTGAAGAAGGAGTCCTTTCGGGCTTTATTGACCTGTGGGACTCCAGAAGCAGCTGATATGTACCGGCAGTCAAAGCGGCAGGTGGGTCAGCTGGTCGCTGAGGCAAAAACTCAGGAGTGGGGAGAGTTTGGAGAGACCATGGAGAGAGAAAGACTTCCATACAGCTTCGAAGAGATTCTGGTCCACAATTCGGCATAACAGGAGGGGGAAGCAGTGCAGTACCAACACTATTTACAGTGGGGGTGGTGTGCTGCTGACCTCGACTCGGGACGTCATATGTCGGTGGGCGGAGTACTTCAAAGACCTCCTCAATCCCACCAACACGTCTTCCATTGAAGAATCAGAGCCTGGGGGCTCCAGCTTGGGTCCTCCCATCTCTGTAGCCGAAGTCACTCAAGGAAGCCACTCTTCGATGGCAAGGCTTCAGTGGATGATGAAATTCGCCCTGAGTACCTTGGGGCTCTGGATGTTGTGGGGCTGTGTTTGTTAACGTGGCTCTGCAACATTGGTGGACATCAGGGGCAGTTCCTTTGGACTGGCAGATTGGGGTGGTGGTCCCTGTATATAAAAAAGGGGACCGGAGGATGTGTTCCAACTACAGAAGAATTACACTCTTAAGCCTGCCTGGTAAGGTCTATTCCGGGGTTCTGGAAAGGAAGGTCTGTCCGATAGTCAAATCTCGGATTCAGAAGGAGCAGTGTGGTTTTCGCCCTGGCCGTGGAACACTGGATCAGCTCTACACCCTCAGCAGGATTCTGGAGGGTGCATGGGAGTTTGCCCAACCAGTCTACATGTGTTTTCTGGATCTGGAGAAGGCATTCAAACGTGTCCCTTGGGGGGTCCAGTAGGGGGTACTCCGGGAGTAAGGAGTACATGCCCTTTGATAGGGGCTGTTAGGTGTCTGTATGACCGGTGTCAGAGCCTGGTCCGCATTGCTGGCAGTAAGTCGGACTCGTTTCTGGTGAGGGTTGGACTCCGCCAAGGTTGTCCTTTGTCACCGATTCTGTTCATAACTTTTATGGACAGAATTTCTAGGCGAAGCCAAGGTGTTAAGGGGATCTGTCTTGGTGGCCTTAGGATTGCATCTCTGTTATTTGCAGATGATGTGGTTCTGTTGACTTCATCAGGGCGTGATCTACAGCTCTCTTGAGCGGTTCACAGCCGAGTATGAAGTGGCCCGGATGAGGAGCAGTGCCTCTAAATCCGAGACCATGATCCTGAGCCTTAAAAGGGTAGAGTGCCTTCTCCGGGTTGGGGAGGATGTACTGCCCCTAATGGAGGAGTTTAAGTATCTTGGGGTCTTGTTCACAAATGAGGGGAAGATGGAGCGGGAGATCGACAGGCAGATTGGTGCGCCGTCTGCTGTGAAGCGTGCGCTATACTGGTCTGTGGTGGTGAAGACAGAGCTGAGCCAACAGCAAAGCTCTCGATTTACCGGTCGATCTACATTCCTACCCTCTTCTATGGTCATGAGCTTTGGGTCATGACCGAAAGAATGAGGTCCAGGACACAAGTGGCTGAAATGAGTTTTCTCCGTACTATGTCTGGGCTCTCCGTTAGAGATAGGGTGAGGAGCTCGGTCATCCGGAGAGGACTCAGAGTAGAGCCGCTGCTCCTCCACATCGAGAGGAGCCACTTGAGGTGGCTCTGGCATCTGATTAGGATGCCTCCTGGACGTCTTTTCCTGGTGAAGTGTCCCAGTCATGTCCCACCGGGAGGAGGCCCAGGGGGAGACCCAGGACACACTGGAGGGGCTATGTTTCACGGCTGGCCTGGGAGCGCCTTGGGATTTTCCCGGAGGAGCTGGCCGAAGTGGCTGGGGAGAGGGACGTCTGGGCCTCCCTACTGAAGCTGCTACCCCCCGACCCGACCCCGGATAAGCGGAAGAAGATGGATGGATGGATGGATGGACATAAGCTATTACATTATCCAACTCTGTTGACATAACTGTGTCTTCTGTATTGGTCTTACTACCTTTAATGCATACAGCATGCAATCATTGTAAAAGCTAATCCTCATCTTGCAGGTGGATATTTAGAAGGTGATTATGAATAACTATTTTTCCTTCATAAATCCATATTTGTGGCGGGTTTTTGCAAATGGGTTTGATAACCCATGGAAACAAGGGACCTAGATGTTAAGTGCATAACAAAAATAAACTTTTTCTCAGTCGTAAGGAGTACCTCACGATTAGGAGGACTTGTAATAGGAAGTCGGATTGGGCGGATATAAAATGGGGTTATGTCCCATTGATTCCAACAAGATGGAAGCAGCTTTGGAGTTCTGGTTGTGAAGTTAAGCTGATGCAATTTGATGTTATTATGTGTGGAGTTTTTTTTTTATTTTTTTTTAAGCTGAGTTGATACTAAATATTTTATTTACAAAGAGAATAGAAATGAAAATTTGTTTCATAGTGATCAAGATGCCTTTTACTTTTACATTTTACGTTTTTAATACTTTTTAATTCATTTTTATATGGAAATATTAGCATTTTTGCTCAATAGCTTCCAGGTAATGTGATCAATTGACTCAAAATCAATATTGAATCATAGCACTCCATCATCTTCAAAAGTTACGCCCTTTATTTTTACGTTTTAAATTTCTAATATTTTTTAAATAATTTTTATAATGAAATAGTAGCATTTTTTCTCAATAGCTTCCAGGTAATGTGATCAATTTACTCAAAATCAATATTGAATCATAGCACTCCATCGTATACAAAAGTTACGCCTTTTAGTTTTACATTTTAGATTTTTAATATTTTTTCATTAATTTTTATAATGAAATATTAGCATTTTTGCTCAATAGCTTCCAGGTAATGTGATCAATTGACTCAAAATCAGTGTTGGATCATACTACTCCATCGTCTTCAAAAGTTACGCCTTTTAGTTTTACATTTTAAACTTTTAATATTTTTTAATTCATTTTTATATGGAAATATTAGCATTTTTGCTCAATAGCTTCCAGGTAATGTGATCAATTGACTCAAAATCAATATTGAATCATAGCACTCCATCGTATACAAAAGTTACTCCCTTTATTTTTACATTTTAGGTTTTTAATATTTTTTTATTAATTTTTATAATGAAATATTAGCATTTTTGCTCAATAGCTTCCAGGTAATGTGATCAATTGACTCAAAATCAGTGTTGGATCATACTACTCCATCGTCTTCAAAAGTTACGCCTTTTAGTTTTACATTTTAAACTTTTAATATTTTTTAATTCATTTTTATATGGAAATATTAGCATTTTTGCTCAATAGCTTCCAGGTAATGTGATCAATTGACTCAAAATCAATATTGAATCATAGCACTCCATCGTATACAAAAGTTACTCCCTTTATCTTTACATTTTAGGTTTTTAATATTTTTTTATTAATTTTTATAATGAAATATTAGCATTTTTGCTCAATAGCTTCCAGGTAATGTGATCAATTGACTCAAAATCAGTGTTGGATCATACTACTCCATCGTCTTCAAAAGTTACGCCTTTTAGTTTTACATTTTAAACTTTTAATATTTTTTAATTTATTTTTATATGGAAATATTAGCATTTTTGCTCAATAGCTTCCAGGTAATGTGATCAATTGACTCAAAATCAATATTGAATCATAGCACTCCATCGTATACAAAAGTTACTCCCTTTATCTTTACATTTTAGGTTTTTAATATTTTTTTATTAATTTTTATAATGAAATATTAGCATTTTTGCTCAATAGCTTCCAGGTAATGTGATCAATTGACTCAAAATCAGTGTTGGATCATACTACTCCATCGTCTTCAAAAGTTACGCCTTTTAGTTTTACATTTTAAACTTTTAATATTTTTTAATTCATTTTTATATGGAAATATTAGCATTTTTGCTCAATAGCTTCCAGGTAATGTGATCAATTGACTCAAAATCAATATTGGATCATAGCACTCCGTCATCTTCAAAAGTTACGCCCTTTTTTTTTTGCATTTTAAATTTCTAATATTTTTTAATACATTTTTATGTGGAAATATTAGCATTTTTGCTCAATAGCTTCCAGGTAATGTGATCAATTGACTCAAAATCAGTGTTGGATCATAGTACTCCATCGTCTTCAAAAGTTACGCCTTTTAGTTTTACATTTTAGATTTTTAATATTTTTTAAATAATTTTTATAATGAAATAGTAGCATTTTTTCTCAATAGCTTCCAGGTAATGTGATCAATTTACTCAAAATCAATATTGAATCATAGCACTCCATCGTATACAAAAGTTACGCCCTTTATTTTTACATTTTAGGTTTTTAATATTTTTTCATTAATTTTTATAATGAAATATTAGCATTTTTGCTCAATAGCTTCCAGGTAATGTGATCAATTGACTCAAAATCAGTGTTGGATCATACTACTCCATCGTCTTCAAAAGTTACGCCTTTTAGTTTTACATTTTAAACTTTTAATATTTTTTAATTCATTTTTATATGGAAATATTAGCATTTTTGCTCAATAGCTTCCAGGTAATGTGATCAATTGACTCAAAATCAATATTGGATCATAGCACTCCATCATCTTCAAAAGTTACGCCCTTTATTTTTGCATTTTAAATTTCTAATATTTTTTAATACATTTTTATGTGGAAATATTAGCATTTTTGCTCAATAGCTTCAAGGTAATGTGATCAATTGACTCAAAATCAATATTGAATCATAGCACTGCATCGTCTACAAAAGTTACGCCCTTTATTTTTGCATTTTAAATTTCTAATATTTTTTTTATTAATTTTTATGTGGAAATATTAGCATTTTTGCTCAATAGCTTCAAGGTAATGTGATCAATTGACTCAAAATCAATATTGAATCATAGCACTGCATCGTCTACAAAAGTTACGCCCTTTATTTTTGCATTTTAAATTTCTAATACTTTTTTTATTAATTTTTATGTGGAAATATTAGCATTTTTGCTCAATAGCTTCCAGGTAATGTGATCAATTGACTCAAAATCAATATTGAATCATAGCACTCCATCGTATACAAAAGTTACTCCCTTTATTTTTACATTTTAGGTTTTTAATATTTTTTTATTAATTTTTATAATGAAATATTAGCATTTTTGCTCAATAGCTTCCAGGTAATGTGATCAATTGACTCAAAATCAGTGTTGGATCATACTACTCCATCGTCTTCAAAAGTTACGCCTTTTAGTTTTACATTTTAAACTTTTAATATTTTTTAATTCATTTTTATATGGAAATATTAGCATTTTTGCTCAATAGCTTCCAGGTAATGTGATCAATTGACTCAAAATCAATATTGGATCATAGCACTCCGTCATCTTCAAAAGTTACGCCCTTTTTTTTTTGCATTTTAAATTTCTAATATTTTTTAATACATTTTTATGTGGAAATATTAGCATTTTTGCTCAATAGCTTCAAGGTAATGTGATCAATTTACTCAAAATCAATATTGAATCATAGCACTGCATCGTCTACAAAAGTTACGCCCTTTATTTTTGCATTTTAAATTTCTAATATTTTTTTTATTAATTTTTATGTGGAAATATTAGCATTTTTGCTCAATAGCTTCCAGGTAATGTGATCAATTGACTCAAAATCAATATTGAATCATAGCACTCCATCATCTACAAAAGTTACTCCCTTTATTTTTACATTTTAAATTTCTAATATTTTTTTTATTAATTTTTATAATGAAATATTAGCATTTTTGCTCAATTGCTTCCAGGTATCTATGTGTAGATATTGGCAGTTTTGCTGAATACGTTCCAGTTTCTGTGATGGATTGACACAAAATTTATGAGAAATCATGGTACTAGACTGGTTTAATGAGATACAGCATTTAGTTTCAATATGAAATCTCTAAATATGTATAATGTTTTTGTAAATACAACAAATATAAATATTCTAGTTTGACAGCTTCTGGGCTTCAAAATCTAAGCCTATAGTTTTATTTTGAAAACAGGAAGTAGGTACACAATGTAGCCGTTTTCACTCCATGAAATTTACTGCAAAGTCTCTAATAAGGGTGCACTGGAAGTGTTGGAGCGGCTTCCTCCGATCGCAGTGTACCCGGAGAAAAGGAGAGGTTTTCCCGTGGGGGAGAAGAGAATTAACCGGAGGAAGAAGCGGTTTGAATGTCTGTCGAATATCCAACGTAAAACTAACTTCACCGCGGTAGAAATGGTTAAGTGTAATGCAGCAGTTGTGGTTCAGCGAGCAAAAAGAAAACCGTTCCCTACCTTTGGCGAAACATTTTTCAGTAGACATGGTTGCAATGAAGACGGATAATGACCGTGATTAGCCAGAAATGTCTGCACGCGCTGGACCCCGCACAAACTTATTTAATTAGTACATTCCGGTCTGGTTGCGTCACTAACGCCGCAACCAATAGCGTTAATAAGGGGGAGGATCCCACAGTATGACACAGTAGTGACTCGGCGGAAAAATAACTAAATCTTAAACTAATATGAAGTTTGTTAAAAGATTAAAAAGAATATTTTTTTCTGTTACAAAACCTTAAAATAAATTATTTAATTTAGTTTTTTTATATACATATATTTTTCGCATTTATTTGTATTCATTTTCTTTGTCTCTTAAGATTTACATTCTCACCAAACTTTAACAACAAATCTAAGGTGTAAATAAAAAATGAATTTCCAAAGCTCAATTTCAACACAATACAATTTTTGATTTAATCCCAATCCCATTTTAATGTTACCTTATTAAAAACAAGCAGCTGTCTACCACCCTCTTTATTATTAAGAAAAAAGCAGTTCCTTCTCCCTGTGACTAGACAAATTTGCATATATGCATCTATTTTGCAGTTTTTGTCTATACATAGAGATGAAAAATGATAAGATAGATTTTGTCCATTGTTTAGATAATAACTAAGGGAGTTACATGTTTTTTTGTGTGTGTTTTTTTCTTTCTGCCAGTGCAGATTCACAATATGAAACTGCGTCTAGTCTCTTGTTTTCCTCAGTCAAAAAGAATCCCCTCTATAATTAGCAGACACCGATGACTTCCCTGGGTTTCTATCCATTTTCGTTGACAAACATTCCCTCTTCATCTTGAAGCTCATTCTCAGTTTCCCACATTGAAAAGGGAACTGAGTGTGCATGCCCTCAGTGAGATCTCTGTTAGCCTGCAATACCCAATGCAATAATTATGCCTATAATAATAATCTACGGCTCTGAAAAGAGAGTCGTTAGGAGCATTGTTGGCCTGGGTGACCAGGCGTGATGTTTTGGTCCCCTGCATAGCGATAGGGGTTAAGATGATATTGGGAACTCAACGCTAAATCTGTCATGTTCAATTAAAAAAGCTTCCTGGATGGTAAGTGAAACGTCTTCAAACTCTGAAAACAAAGTCCAGTGGTTTGTTTTTTAACTTTAATAGACTGACTAGGACCTGTATGACTGAGAATCTTCACCACCACTTGTAAAGAATACATCATTATTGTGACATCTTGGGATTCTCTGCACATGTAAGGCTTGACATCTTTCATTCTTGTGAACCCCTCAAGTCTGGTTTTAGACATAGCACTGCTGCCATAACTGTTCTCTAAAGAATAAATTAATTAATTTTTGGTGTAGATTAAGCAAAATATGACTTTTTTTAAAATAATTTCATTTTCAAAATTTGAAATATGAATTTTGTTTTGTAATTACTAACTGGTAACTTTTGTAAGTGCTATACAAATAAGAGCTCTACAAATATAGTATTATATAACAAAAAACTGTGCAAAGGGAAAGCAGGACATATTAAAATACAGATAGGGAAAAAACGACAATCCATTGGAATTCTAAGCAATTTCTAAATGATTGTTTGATCATAATTAAAAAACCAGTCCATGAAGCACACTGATATTTAATCATAAGTGATTGAAAAGCAACAAGTAGAAGCGGATGACAGGAAATCAAGAACCAGTGTTGATGGTTACGTATTAGAACCCTGTGTTGCTGATTGTTTCCCATAAGAAAGAAAAACGTGTCCCTTTAATTTGCAAGGTAAGATTGAAAACATTTTCCCTTAAGAGGACCATTGTATGTTTGAAAGATTTAATAAGCTACAAATAACCAAGACTTTATTGCAGCCCTTGTTTAGTTTTATAGGCAGGGCCACCATGGGGTCGGTGTTTCTGAAATATTGCTTCACATTGTCTCATTGGTGAATGAGTCTTCACTGTTTTTCTACATTTTTTTGTTTTGAACAAAAGTTAAGAAGACCAAGTCATGTTTTTACCATGATTTTCACCATCTTTGTTGGTGTAATGGTGACTGGGGAAAAGTCTTCTTGAAAGTTTGTGAAGTGCCCTGAAGTAACTTGTTTTTCTGAATAAACTCCAGTGTTGTTTACATTCATTGTAATTAAGAACAAATCCTCAGCTTTTAACTCCTTATAGAGAAAACCCTACTGGAATATATAGTTTTTTATTATTGCAAATGAAACAGCAGTTTAAGAATATGATCACAAAAATCAATCATAAAATGTTATTCAGTTAGGCATATTTAAGTAATATTGTGCTGGCAGTCTGGATTTACAGTGTACAAATGTAACATGGATCCTATGGTAGATATCGAGAGAGTGAATGTGAATGAAAAAAAAAAACAAATCAGCAAGATATTTTTTATACACATTACGTTTTTTTATTGGTTTATTTTTGACATTGATAGAGGTTACATACATCTAATAAGCATGTAAATGTTGAACAAACACCACAGGTTAGAAATTTGACTTATAAATGACCTGTAAATATAAAGTCTGATGGAGAGAGATAAAGAATAAACTGGCCACAAAGCAGAATTTGAAAACAAGTATACATCTATGGCTATGAGGCTTTAGCTAATTGTTTCCTATAGGCCATAGTCATAGTCTGGTTCACCATCCTGGAAGCTCTTGAAGAAAACTCTGTGATTATCTGTGCTGTGCATGGTGGCTTTGACAGCTTGGTCCTCCAGCATGTATTCAGTCCACTTCTTCAGCTCATGGGTGTGGTTCAAGCAGCTGCAAAATTAAAAAAGGCAGTTGAGTAACTTTGAGGAAAACACTTAATAACAACAAGTTTAATTCTATGCATCGGACAGAAGATTCCCTGGGATGGATTTACATTTTGAAATAAAGATAAGCTTTTGAGTTACCTTAACATATACATTCTAAAAATAATGTGGTAATGTTGAGTTCTTGTGTTATCTGACTTATAACTGACTTTAAATGTGCTCCCGTCTGGTTTAACTTATTCCCATTAAAATATCCAAACACTTCGCAACTGCTTATACCAAAAACAAACAAACAAAAAAATAATAACACTAACCCTAATGACCAAGGAGAGTATTACTTACTGTTGCACCTCGAACATCTCAAGCCTCTCAAAGAACGGCCACATCATATAGTCGATTAAGGTTATGGTATCACCACCAAAGAACATCGTCTTCTCTTTCACCAAGCGCTGCAAAAATATTAAGATTACACGTTACTGTGTCCTCAAAAATTGAAATATAAACAAATATGGCGAGAAGTTCAAGGGCATGAGGTCATATAGGGCTTCAAATCATTTATACAACAGATGGCAAAATTAAGACATAACAGCATTAATATTGAGAATCTTTGAAGAGTACTTGGATATTTAAATTAATTAATGTTGTTGAAAATTATGCTCAAATATTGAAAAAACTTAACTGGAATAAATCCACAATTTCACAGCTAAGATATTTTAGACAATTATAGTTATATGTGTCAAGGAAATTATAAAGAGGATTTAATAACAGCCCCGAATCAAGATAAAAAGAAATAACCATTCACCAGCTCACATTTTTCCCTCAGAAGATATTCCTACTTACGTTGTTTAGATCAGTAAACTTCTCTTTTAACTCAGCCTCTAATCCTGACACATCGTCACCCTTTCTTCTTGCTGATGTGATCTTGAAGAAATGCGGTATAATCTACAGAAGACAGTAATTTCTTTCTTTAATCACATAGTTAAAGTCAACGATTTAACTCTTTATATGGAATAAACACCACAGATTTAGCTGATGGGGCTTTTCATAACAAACCTTGGAGAAATGTTCCAGCATCATTCTTTGTTTGGCTTTTCCAAAAGGAGTGGCTGGAAGCAGCTTCTTCTCAGGGTATACTTCATCCAGGTACTCAGAGGTGATCATGGACTCAAACACCACTTCACCAGCAGGTGTCTCTATAACAGGCACCAGACCATATGGGTTCTTCTCGAGGAACCAGTCAGGTTTGTCTTTCAGGTTGATGTTGATGGTGTCAAACCTAAAACATTTACAAATATCATCAACACAAGGATTAACCATATTTCTGGTGTGGATACAAGGTTTCTTGAGTTTTTGTTTACTTGATCCCCTTGGCATGCGCTACTAATCTGGTTCTCTGGGCAAAAGGGCAGAATCTCATGCTGTAGAGACGCAGCCTGTCCTGTGGCACTGGACCAGGCGCAGGACTTCCTGAAATACATTAAAATAAATCCAATTTTTTATTTTTTTTTTTTTTATTCGAAAATGAGGTGTACTGATTTGCATACTGTACCATAGAACATGGTCATAATCATCATCATCATCATCATCATCATAAGAGCAAAACATTATCTAATAGTAAAATGAGCAAATACTGAGGAAAAGATAAAAAAAAGAAAGCTTAACTGATTTGGGTGTTGTTGTAGCAAAGTTAAAGGAGCAGTAGTTTTTATTTTTTTTTTCTGGCTTGCAATGGCTGTCTAAGATATGATGAAACCATTTATTGCATTCTTTACATGTCTGGGTCACAGGGTAGGAGGCCAAGACAGAAGCTTTTTTTGCAAAGAGAAAAAGAAACATTCAACCCTGGCTAGATTAATAAAAACAACTTCACTAAAATGTTTTATGATTCAACAAATCTATTCAAAAATGATCCAATGCTGTAGAAAAAAAGATATTTGTTGCAAAAAAAACAAATCTCTGTATCATCTCACATTCCACCATTAATGGTGCAAAGTTAGTAAATCTTTCCACGTGTTGCTTAAGACCTGTATGGGCATGCAGTCTCTACTTCTTTTTAAACAGTAGGTTTTTTGTTATTTGACCTGATTTAGAGATAGCACTATCTTTTCACTCAGTCTGATTGAAACCTGTTTACGTTTGCTCTCCCAGAGCTGTCTGACAGGACACATAATGGCAAGACGATGGATATTTCACTTTCAAATTGGACACTGGCAGGTGAGGTGAATTGTACTAAGCCAAATCAGGGGTATCAGGCACTTTGGGGTGTTGAGATTATTTATGAAATTTCATTTAGATTTTTGGTTTAAACATAAAATACAAACTAACCAAGACTTGGCTCTCAGATTGCAGTACATCATCATTGCTGAGATGTGGTTTTAACCTAAACACTGGATATATTTGCACTTCCATTTACAAAAAATGGAGAAGTTGCTCTTCTTGCTCCATTGCTCAAATCGCTAAACTACAAAAATAACCCCGCCCAAACTATTTTCCACAGTTAAGCAGGGTGGTGGCAGTATTGTGCTTTCGACCAATTCTATGACCATTCTTATAGTAGAAAACACAAAATTTGCACCTTACAAAATAATTAGAAATATTTGGCAAACCGAGGATTTCTTTTTTAATTTGTCTATTATTTTTCTGTTTACAGTACCTCAAGTTATTTTATTGCATTTCATAAACTAAACCACATGGAGAAGAAAAAATCTCTCAGTCCGTGCTCATTTGTTATTTTGTATTATAGAGCAGACAGAATAAAGGTTAGTTCATATATTCATTCATTGAATTCATTCATTCAATTATTTAACATCCCTTCTTTATGTGCTACTAACAGTAACCTGTCTAAAAACTTGATTTTTTTTTCTGTTACTATTAAGCAAACATATGAATCTTCTTTATATCAATGTACAAAGTGCCATAACAAACAATAATAAAGCAGTGTCTCACCTTTAGCGAAGCACTTTTCTGAGGACATATTGTGATATAACCTGTTAACAATGGTTACTACCCACAGTACAACGCACTGTCTTATTTGCCAAGTTCCCTCCGGGGAGGGTAGGTCAGCCAATGAGGTTAAAGGGTGTTTCTAGAAAGCCTATGGATAATAAAAGAAAAAAAAAAACAGAACAGCCCACTTTTCTTTGCACTCTTACACACTCATGAGGCTTATCTCTTTGTCAGCTCATTAATCACACAGGTGTCCTTGACAAATCTAGCTACTGGTTCAAACAAAGTCAGTAAAATAACATACAATGAAAAACATTAAGGCAGCAACTCATTCTACAAGAGAAGATAACAAATTGCAGCTATAATGCATTATTTTTTGTTCACTTAAATAATTAGAGCCAAAAAAATATCCCATAATATAATTTTAGTTCTGAAACACATTTATTTTCCTGTAATATTCTAATTCATTCAGATTTACTTCAGGTTATCAAGAGAAGATTACAACAGGGAATACTGTATTTTAAGCAATCTCTTCTTGACACTTCAATTTAATGATATTGTTTTAAACTTCTTGTAAAAAATGTGCATTCACAATCAAATAACTGCTTAAGAGAAAGCTACCTGAAAGGAAGGTTTTGTCTTCCTAAAATGCATCGTCACTGGAAGTAGATAAAAGGTCACTATGACTCTGCACTTTGACCAAAACACACCCATATTCAGAGCAGCCCAGAAAACCACTGACTCATACAGCATACACTGTGACTCAACATTTTGTCCTTAGCTTGAATGATTGTTAATAAAGATAAAAATTCATGAGACAGACCTGATCTGGAATTGACAGATAAAACATATCTCTGTAAAGATGTTTTAATGATTAGATGATGTAGGATAGTGCATGGCTGTTAGTCCCATTTTTCCTGAGAATAGAGTGGCCTTAATTTTGCTCACACTGGGGGAATTATTTTGTTAACAACACTTGACTACAAAATTCATTCAATAAAAAATAAAAATAAAAAAAAATGAAGGAATACAATACAACAGAAAACAGTCCTGTCACATTCATTGGTATGAGCAGCAAAGTAACAGACAAAGGGAAGCTGAGTGACATGAGCTTTAATGGCCTCAATAATATAAACTATCATGGAACATGGAGCTAACACAGATTTTAATTTGTTATAGGAATGTAAGAGATTTATGATGCCCTCTGGGGTGTGATGTGATGCATCAAAGATTCCAGATTGGTTTTCCAGAATGAAGGGAGGCGCCTTGCTGAAGGAGGCGAGGGAATGCTCCAGATAGACCAGGGAGATGATCACTGAAGGCCAGCAACTCAAGTCTCAGAACTGGGTTACACGGTAAAGATCTGCACAGCAATCCTGGAAGGGGAAGAAAAGAGATAAGATAACTTGCATAAACACTACAAGTATAAGACAGAGCTGGAGCCATGGGGTCCATCTGATTACAGCGAATCAGTATGGATGCTTAAGCCAAAGCAGAAGTGCTTTAACCATGATAAGCGCTATTAGAATAATGCTGGCAGTCAGGAAGAAGGTAGGAAAAGGAAGCTGGATGCTTCTTATCGATAGTTCTCCTGACGTTCCTATCCCACAATCCTTTTCATGACAGGATGTATGGGCACAGCCCATCTGAACATGGTTCAACAAAAACACATTTGTTCTTCACATGTACTTTATCCAAGACAAGAAAATGTGCTCCTTCATATGTTTTGAGTTTTTTAATAGAGAGCTTCACCCGTTGAGTTTTAGGCTTCCCTTTGCCTGTCAAATCAAATTAAACATGTATGTATGTATGTATGTATGTATGTATGTATGTATGTATGTATGTATGTATGTATGTATGTATGTATGTATGTATGTATATATGTATGCGTGTGTGTCGGTGTGTACCTGTCTAGCCCTCAGAGTGAGGACCAATTTTTCTATTTCACCATCAGATTGAGGACCAGTTGTTACAAAGTGAGGAAATTTTGCCGGTCCTCACAAGCTATTTCAGTAATGGTTAGCTTTAGGGCTAAGGTGTCAAAGGGTTAGGGTTAGGGTGAGGGTGACATATGCATTGGTAATGGTTAGGTTTAGGGTTAGCTTTAGAGTTAGGGCAAAGAAGGGTTGAAAATATAATAATAATAGCAGGTAGACCTAATGTGATGAAAACACATGTTTTATTTGTTTGTTTATTTTTTCCAGGGAATGCACCATGGACATTAAGTGGAACTTAAGTGGAACTCAGGAAGCTCCTCGCTTCCTGAGTTCTCAATCACAGTATGGTAGGCAAATATGTCATTTAAATTTATTCATAACCTCAGATGTAGAGACACAGTTGTTTTTAAGAACTTTTTTAAGAACTATTATTATTTGTGATTAGATGAAATGTTTTGTCTTTTTGTCATTTTGATTTAAGATCAAACACCATCCTTCATTGAGAGTTGGTTTTTAGGTTAAATCTGGTCGGTCCCTCATAGTCTTGATTTAGTCCAAAACTCATTGTTGAAAATCAGGCTGTTTGGTTGGTCTGATTCTGTCCCACTTTAGTCAAAGAATAAATGTTGAACGTCTTTTCAACGGTCTGAAAATGTCAGGTCTGCCAACTTTTCACCAAACCTTGGAGTGAGATTTTGAAATAGTTTTGACAAGCAACCCTTGTCAGGGTTAGATTGAAATGCTATGAGGACAGGTGCAGCTATAGGTTGTATTTTTTTGAGGATTTAACTGAAACAAAGTGGAAAAATTTAGAATTTTAAAGCCCAACCAGGGACGGAGCTAGATCGGGGGCCAGGGGTGGCCAAGGTAGACCCTTAGCCAATCATTGGCCACTACTACCATTTTTTCCCCCTCTAGCAGAAATACTCTCAAGTTGAATATTCACAACATTTAAATTCTTCATATATTAACAAATACTTGACAAAAAAAACACTGTGGTTAATAATGCACATCAATATACTAACATTAAAGAATTCATGCTCTTTTCCGAACTAGATTTTGTGTCATATGGGGTAAAGAGAAAATTATGTGTCTCTAAAAGGCATCTAGGAGTCTTTAGTGAAATCATAGATAAATAACTATTTTAATAAAAGCTTAATAATCAATTTATGTATATATTAGTACCTGTAAATAACAATTGTATGCAGAATAATTGTTGATATAAGTAGGTAAGTAATGACAAACGAAGAGATGTTCGCCCCAGAACTCAAACCTGAAAGAATTTGATCCACTATACCTTTTATCTGGAAAGCACAGATATTTAAATAAATGTGTCTTTTTGTTAGCAAAGGCTGTAGAAAAGTATAGTTTGTCTTTATTTAGAAAATATGGATGTTGTGCTCATTAATCTTCCTGTTGCAATAGCGTAGATTGACCCTGAGGTTCTGGTGCCTACCCGCTTTTGGCCCCCCCTTAGTGTACATTGGTTATTGCCTGGCCACCCTTATAAAAATGTTCTGGTCACGCCTCTGCATCCAACCAATTTTTGCTCTGTGGGATTCTCTTTTCTGTGTTTTTTTGTATGTTTGTTTGTTTATTATGTTTTTTATTTCAGAAAAAGTTGTATTTTTGTCGATTTTTTTTTTCATTGTAAGTATATTGTTGATTGTATTTATGTGTGAATCGAATGTTGTTGTTTTTTTATTTCTTGAAAATGCAGCTCAGAATTAACAAGATGTGGTCTGGCCAGCAAACTAACCACTGTCTCCTCTCCGATTTTAAGTTGCACAGTGCTTTAGCTTGTATGCCCAGATTTATGGAGCTAGAAGGGTCTCAATATCCACAAATACACAGCACAAGAGCCACGCATGCATAGGAAAAGATCCACACATGAACACCAGATCCCCACATATGCAGAATGAAATTCAAACAGATTCCCCAGATCTGGTGTCTGTAGCACATGCATTTGTATGCAACTCCTCAGTTGATCATTTAGAACCACCTGCAATGAACAGTCTAGATATCAAAGTTATTAATAATGCTCAAGCACAGTTACACTGAATAGACAGTGTTTGTGAACAACATTTTTTAAGGGGAGTGGGGGTCCAGGGATAATTATGTAAAGTACAAACTTCTTTCACCTCTTTAAAACAATGACCGCTGGCTATTTAGAGCACGTATAAAGGCTAGTCAAAACCTAAACAGAAGAAATTTTCCTGAAATATAAATGGAAGCATGCATTCCTGACCCTGAAGGAAACTATCTGTATACTATGGTGCTTCCACCACCATGTGCAGATTTTGTTATTGAGTGATGTTCAATGTTAGTTTTCCTCCACATATGACCTGTCTGTTTTTTAATCTCATCCATGAGACCTTTAGAGAGCAGTATTTATTCTGCAATGAAATGTGTTATCTGATATGATTATTATCAGAGTTGATTGGGCTGCACACTAGCCACCATTCTGCCATCAACCCAGCAAGAATGAACAGGTACTGATGAGTGATAGATGGAAGAATGGAGGAAACGATTTGTATTTTCCTTCATCTTTACAAATATGTGTCCCTTTGTGTTGGCCTATTAAATAACATCTCAAAAAACATTTGAGTTTGTTGTTATAACATGTGATAAATAAGATGTGAGGACACAGATGCCTTATACATTGTAAAGTCTATACAAATGAGATAAGTGGAGTAATTATGTGTGTGCAGGAACTGGGAACCTGCTGAGGTGCTCTGTACACAGTCACAAGGAGGAAATTATGTCATTTCTTTACAGTTCAACCCCATGAACTGGCTCCAGCATTGTGCTTTGGGCACCACAACCGTCACTGTCTGGAATATAGAAAGATGTGGGAGGTAAAAATCACACAAACTGCACAGTAATGCATCCATCCTGTAAACTGCACCATTTAGTGAACGGTTCGGGAATATACCCAGTATCTTTAAAGGTGAATAACAATCAATGTATTCATTGCCAAAAGGGTATTTATATGGTAAAGCTGTCAAGAGGATATAGTTGGTTATATGGAGAGAATGTGCTTTTATCGTGTTACAGCATAGTACAGCTTCCAGCAACCGATGGCTTTTTGGCAGAGGACCTCCATCCCCGTCCAGCCAAGAACCCAACCTGCGTTGTTCCAGACATGCGTGTTATACTAACCAAACAACTTTCAGCTGAACCAATTGTCAAAATAAACTATTCAGCCAAAAGACTGATGTTGACTATAGCTTATCTTGTTTTTTAATGCAGTCCACTGCACACCAGAGCCACGGTGACACCATCTTCCCTATGCTGGACTGCAACATTACAACTTCATGTAGGCTGTTCCAAAGGTCACCTCCTCCTTGTTGACTCTGAAAGCCTTTTTGTCTTTTGTTCTTTTCAACCCTGCAAGTAAGCTAAAGTAAACACAGCCAAACGCGTTGTAACAAACCCTCCTGTTATGTATTGTCTTAGATGGATATAACCCTTTTTCTTTTGTTTGTAGCTGCTGATCCCATACCTGAACTCCAAAATTTTTGTTTTTTTAGTAGGGAAGGTGGGTAGTATAAAAACTGCAGACTACTGACAATCTAAGATAATTTAAAAAAACCTAAACCCTTCCTTGTGTTGCAGGAGAGTGTGGTCCATTGTCTGCAGATCAGACGACGTAAGATCCACATCACCCAAACATGGAAGTTAGAGAGACCCATTTCCACAGCAGTACTCTACCCTGAAAATAAAACATTACTTCTATCCACCAAAACAGTAGGCACCTAATGTGCTTTATTCTAAACATGGTGTTGAAACAAGATGTTACATATGACCTAAATCTAAATATGTTTAATCCAAAGGGGCAAATCTATCTGCTGAACCTGGCCAAGCCAGACCAGATCGAGGAAGCCCTGAACGTACTCAGAGGCAACCTTTGGACAGCTGCTTCGTGTCAAACTGACTGACATTTGTGTGGTAAAGAATTTATGTTGTTTTGTGAATTACATCTTCAATTTACCCCTGCGAGCCGCTGTGTGTATGTTTCTACTAACTTCAGTCCTTAAGGGAGGGTGGAGTTCTGCAGCTGTGGTCCTCTGATGGCACCTGCATCAGCTCACTGGACCTACAAACAGAAGTGAGTTTGACAAGCAGTCTATCCATGAAAATTGTAAAATGACTCATCAGAAAAGTAATCTATTGGAACATAATTGAAGGTAAAGTGTCATTAACGTCCCTTTAGGCGAAAAGTCTTGCCTGCCGTCCCATTGCGAATTATGCAGCAGTTGAAACGGCTTCGGGAAAAGTCCAATTCATTGACTTAAACGACGAGAAGCAACTTCGCCTGGTGCGTGAAGTTTACCTCTACCACACTGCTGTGGATAATCTAGTGCAAGTATCCTTCATCTATACAAGAGCATACACTTTCAGATGACCTGTCACACAGACATTTTTAATTTAGTGCCAGAAAAATGAAATCCAGATGTGTTTGTTTTCTTTTTTTTTTTTACAGCTTTGATCAAGAGGGACACTACCTTCTCTACAGTGG
This sequence comes from Cyprinodon diabolis, assembly GCA_030533445.1. NCBI lineage: Eukaryota > Metazoa > Chordata > Actinopteri > Cyprinodontiformes > Cyprinodontidae > Cyprinodon > Cyprinodon diabolis. The sequence goes on along the minus strand of CM060083.1, from coordinate 19,933,046 downwards.
ATTGGATTTACATTTATATGTGCTGAACCCAGGAAGGTTTTCAGTAATAGGATACATTAGTAAGAACTTTTCATGAAGACTGAAGCAACACAAAATAGTATGTGTTACAAAAATATCGCTTATGTGTATTTGAGTGCCGTGTTGTTTTTTACAGATGTTCCCGGCCACATTTTATCCCTCTCCACCCTGTGCCTCTCAAACTGGGGAATGATCATGTATTCAATGCCTGTTGGTATGACTGAAGGTAGGAAGCCAATAAATACCAGCTGCTTAAAAACATGAGGCTATAAAGTGATAAACAGATTTAAATAAAGGATAAGTAAGTTTTACAATAGAAAGAGTGGATAAAGAGCAGAATATATATATCATGCCACCAGCAGCTGGTTAATAATGTTATGAGAAATGTATGGGATGATTGATCAGATTTGGAATGAAACTTTTAGTTATCTTAGTATAAAAGCCTTCAGTAATTTGTTGGTTCTTGAAAAAATGGCTAAACATGATCTTTTTAAAAAACACCTTTGATTGATGAACAGCCAGTGCACCACACAATGACACTGCAGATTTAGAGCTTAGTAAAATGACTTGCAATAGATATTGTTCAAAAGGAATAAGAATGTTTTGTCTTTTTAACGACTGCAAATTTATTTCTAAAGCTGATAACACTAATGTGTTTTTGCTGACCTTTAGTGTCAGGTTTTGTAGACCGTAATGGCTGTCTGCACATCCCCAAAATGTTCACATACAAAGTGCAACCTCCACTGACTTCCTGTTCTCTTGAAGTTGACGAAGTCTTTGCTTATTGTCAAAGTAAAAAATCTCTTCAGAGATTTCAGCTTCCCAAGGTTTGACCCTGGCACCCTTATCATCATAGTTCTTAAATTTTTTGCAATACTGTTTACACTGACAGGAATTAAACTATTATGTTTTGTTCTGGATTTGTTAATTTACAGATGATCTATTCAGCCAGCAGATGATCCAGCTGAAACCAAAGGATCAGGTGAAAGGTCACCCACTGGGGCCTGCCTGTGTTCTTCTGTGTCCTGACAGCTTGTGGCTGGCCTCTGTTGGACAAGATTGCTTACTGCGGATCAGGCCTACTGCCTCTATGGTAAATGTGGATTTTGATTTTATTTTCATAATTTGCTGTATTTAAATTATTCAAAATGATCCATGCTTTTTTATTTCTGTTTTTTCAAACCAAAATCCCCAAAAGTCTGCTATGCATTTGTATTAAGCCCCCCTAACTCCAATACCTCCTAGATAGATACCAGGGTAATTATTTAATGTGTGACCAAAGTCAAACAGTGTTTTATAAGTAATTTAACCTCAGCATAAATGCTGCTGTTTTCTTCCCAACAATAATATTGCAGTTTTTTATAGACTAAAAACAGTGAAACCGATAAAGTGCACAGGAAAAACAGATAAGATTTGCATACACAAACAGGACTGGCTGGCTCCACTTCACAAAAAACAGAGCATATTTGTGAATAAAGGTTTTAAATTTTAATACTGGACATGTTGAGCTTAAAAACATTTTAGTGACCATTAGCGACAAAAAAAATATTTTTGTCCTGCCCTCACTCTTAGCTTAGCAGGTAGATTACCATCATTTCCAATAACCACACCGTAAGCCTTTTCTTTGGATTTATTGGCTGGTATGGATGGATGACTGAATGGTAAAACTGCAACAAAGAAATAATGTGCATAAGTCTTTGTGTAAACAGGCACAATTCCAAATAAACAGGCACAATTCTCCTAAATAATAAACTCAACATATTCCCTGAATATGTACAGAAACACATAATGACAGAAACAACATGTTAACATTAGCCGCTAGCTAGCGGCATCGCTAACGGCTAGTTAGCGCGTATGCTAGCGTCTTTTTAAACTTCTCTTCTCGGTGACCTTTCTTGCAATTAACCTCCAAACACAACATGAAACATAGTACTAAATGTACATAAACGAAATACACAATTCACATCAAATTACATGATGTACTGGCCAAAAACGCAGCACAGTGAGAGCAGATTCAGCTATGCAGTGTTTACTCGTTAAACAGGAAGACACCAACTACTCAACTTCCGGTGCTTTCAAAATAAGACTATATCAAATATTATACATAAGAAAGCTTATAGTATATAACTTAGAAACAACACGAAAATATGAGCAATGGCTTCTTAAGGAGCCAGAACATTGTATTTAATTTTTTTTTTTTTTTAAACAATTTAAGACCGCCCTTAAATTTTGCTTTTGAGACTTTCAGGGGGTCTCATGGGTTAATCGGGGGGGGGGGTCGAGCGCCCCTGGACCCCCCCTATTTCGCACCCTGGCCCCATCACTAACACCTTGTAGGCCCCCTACACAATAGTAGACTAGGAAGTGTCTTTGCAGATGTAATGGTGCGAAAAATTCCTCTTAGACTGTCTTCTGCAGGTGGGGGGCGGGGGTCGATTTGCATCTCCCTGAAATTAGTATTTGGAACTTGGGATGTCTGTAACATGTGGTGGTGCACTGTCACCAATGCTTTCATTCAAGGTGCGCAGTCACTATTTTTCTGTGTGTGATGTGTGATCATATACCACTGAGAATTGCATAATGGTTCTCGGCCGATTTATTAAACTGTCGCCGGATCCTGAACCTTTATGATGTGTTGCTTACGGGCCTATTGTTGTGTAGTTACGCCATCGCACACAAAGTATTACTATTCTTGAGTTTGCTAAACAAATAACTGATATTAATATACTTCAAATAATCTGTAAATATGTAGGTTAGATACTATAAAGCAACGGGAGTTGCAATGTTCATTAATACTATTCCAAAGTAGTGTAAGTTTAATGCTGCCAATTCCCTTGCAGGGACAGTAATGTGCGCTGTGGTGTCATTCCTGCCGACTCGGTGGACTTCGGACTGTCTCCTTCTGTGCAGACAGTAACACAGTTTCCACAACTGGCTTAAAAGACTGTTCTCTCTAGTGCACCAAGCTCAGATAACAATTATAATCATCTTATTTGCAACTTTGAACAGCAGAGGGTGCCCCTGCTTGCAGGCATACAGCATGTCACACCTACAGCTTTATATAGCTTTTAATAAACTATGCTGCTTTTATAGTCCATCTGTGGTGCTGGAAAGAGGTAAATAAATCTGATATAATGTGGGTGGTATTTTGAGGTCATATAGAAATAATGAGCCTAAACTGGAAAAAACAAAGATGTACTGTTGTAAAAATCCCATTCAAGCTCTAAAAACCTTCCCACTCACATTCCTCATCTGTCTGCTCTTCCAGCTCCTACACAAATAAGTCTCAGGTTCCAAGAAGTTGTCACCTTTCTTTTTAGGTATTCTTGTCTTGACCTCTGATGTTTTATTATCACTAATTCTTTAATAATGCACTTTAATTAAAAGTACTCTGTGCCGTTTTATTGACAGCCAATGCACTACCATGGTTCAATAGATAAAATAAGAATGCTAATGTGATTATGTTGCATTTCAGAGAAGACCAAAGTCAGTAAGAAAATAAAGAGAAATTATTCCCTTCTGGTGCAGATTTTTACTGAACACCTGCAACTACATTAAGATAATTTGCATATTTGATTTTTTCAGACTTTCATACAGAAGTGAGGATTCATACAGTGAAGAGAATAATGATCCTACATGGAATCGTGATATGATGCCTCTGTCCTTGAAAACTCCATTCATTTCTGAAAACCCTGAGCTGAAGAAGTTTTCTGTGTGGGTTGAGGAGACTCCAGAGGAAGATGCTGTAAAACTGCTCCATTATACTCAGCTTTACTGTGACACTGTTTATTTTCTCTTTTATGTTTTGCTTTAGATTAAATGATCCTTTAATTCTAGCTCTACATGGCACTAATTACCAAAAAACAATAGTGTTATTAGTTGTTTGTTCTGCATAACTGATAATAATAAGAGTTTTCTTTAGGATTATGTAATTCATTCAGATCCATTTGTCACAACATATAAACTGTTAAAAGTTATGGATCTATTTAAGATTTCAGAACCCACAAATGATTTTTAAAGCAAAAAATAATAAACTGTCCTCCAGTCCAAGTCTATCTATTATGTGGAAAGGTTGGAATTTGAAGTTCAAAGGAAAACAAATCTGTGTTGTAGGAAAAAAATAATGTGGATTTAAAAGCACTGTCAAATATGGAAAGTTTAAAACCACCATGCAAAAGTATAATAAATATAAGTTGGTATGAAAACTTTGGCTGGACTCCATATATTCACAAATATATTGGATATTACTGAATATATACTAATATATGTTTAGTGTATATGTATAATTTCTTAAATAAAATTATTATAGTAAGCAAAAAGGCAGGGTTTAGATAATGCAGGAAGAAGAGGTGAAGATATTATAAGTTCAGACTTCTACCGGCTGCTTTGATCGGCCAAATTAGTTTCCATCCTGTGTGTGTGTGCGTCTGTGTGTGTGTGTGTGTATGTGTGTGTGTGCTTGTATTATGGTTGCATGGCTGCTTATAAATGATAGAATGGGTCAAATCTAAAGCAACATGTACCTTCTCAGATTTTGATCGTTCCCAAAGGAAATGTGCTTAGCTACTCTGCATCTCCAAAAAAAAACCAAAACACTGCATAATATACCACATATATATTTAATGCTCTGAACTTCCATATCAATGCATTATTTTTCCACCATGTTTTTTTCTCCTTCACTGATTACATTTGATCATTGCTGCACTTTAAGAAATGGAAATTTCATAAAAGCTGTACAAAACAAAATGTTGTTTTTTATATACTCTATGTAGACAAAATGACAATAGATATAAATAAAAGTCTAATCTCTGACTTCCTATATAATGTTTACGTTGTAAAGGTCAGTTGTGCAGCATCGATTGATGCGAGGGAGAAAGATGCAAGTTACATTTCCCCTGCTTAAAACTCAAACTCAACCTGGCTGAAAAGGAGACAAGAAGCTGTGAGTGACACCCTGTTATATTGGTGATAATGATAAGGATGTAGATCATGTTAAAATATGTTTAGATATTTATCTTTATTCTTAACAGATAAGCATGAAAGGGCCTGGCCCGCGAGTGTTACTTAAGAGAGAGCGGTTTATTGTTGGCACTCCCTTTCATCTTGTAGTAGTTTGATTTATGGTTCTTTACAGAGTAGGAGGGACTAGTAATTACAGAGGCATTAAAAGACCTGTTTGCACGTTTCCACTTGACAAAGGCTCAACATTAAGGTAAACTAATAATAAACATGTGGGAGGTCTTGCTATATCCTATGTAGGGGAATTTGCAGAAGCTTAAAAGAAGGTTCTTTCTTGCTTTAGTGGTCTTCAGAACAATTTATATGTATGTTTCCTATTATATCTAACAGATTGTAAAAGAAGACAAAAAGAAAGTATGCAGAAACAAAGACATACCCGAGAGAAGAGATGAGAAGGATATGGCAGGCTGTAAGTGGGTTCTTTGTTGCTATTTGTTCTGTATAACATTTTGTTCCCACACTTAAAGATATACTCATCAAGGTAAAATGCCATTGCAGAGACTAAAGAGAAAACTGTGTAATAGGTTTTTTGATTGAGGCAGTGGTTTTGCATCTAAAGAATGTATATAATGGGGCGACAGTGGTGTCGGATGTAGGGGTTTGCCCTGAAATAGAAGGATTGATGGTTCAAGCCCCGGCTCCGACTTTCATTGTCGTTGTGTCCTTGGGCAAGACACTTCACCTGCATTGTCTACTGATGGTGGTCAGAGGGCCCGATGGCGCCAGTGTACGGCAGCCCCGCTTTGTCAGTGAGCCCCAGGGCAGCTGTGGCTACAATGTAGCTTGCCACCATCAGTGTGTGCGTGAATGGGTGAATGACTGAATGACTGAATGTAGTGTAAAGCACTTTGGTCAAGTCTCCTGACTTGAAAAAGCGCTATATAAATACAGGCCATGTACCATAATATTTATATAGAATATTAATGTGTGTAGCAGTGATTTACAAAACTATTTATATCAAATTTTCAAAGCTTATGTCCCAAATATTGATCCTTTTTTTTTTTCAATTACTGCATCCACGCCTATGTCTTTTGTTGATGAGCTTTAGACCAAAAATAAGGCCCATTCAGTTTGGATGCAATGAATGAAAGAAACGAAAGAAAAAAAATATAGGATTTTCCAGTATCTGATTTGCTAGTAAATAATCAGAGGTTCACAATCGAAAAACAAACAATCTACATTTGAATTTGATTCTTCTCACTGAACATGTGTGAAATGTGCCTTTTTCTTTTGCTGTCGGCTTCAAAAACTGATGCGTGAAAATGAACACGTCCCTATAGAAGAGTTTAACTTGGATGTGGAGGGGCAGAGGGTACTGGATGCCATGGTGGAGGAGGAAGCTGAGAAGGTCTTGCAAGCTCAAATTAACATTATTGTCATTGATCCTAAATAATCCTTTCAAAAATGATCTTTAATGTCGCTCCATTGTGCAGGTGAGAGCTGAAATTCAGCTGGACATTGCAAAAAATCGTCACCTTTATGATGATCTGAAGAGGGAATGCTGGGCTTCCTTTATGGTCAAACCCAGGAGCATGATGGTCAGCTCTTATTAAATAAGACCTTTTCTCAGATCTCTTAGCTTTAAATTAAGAGTTTCAGTCACCCACAGGCCTTCCACTCTGAAATGGAAGCAAAGAACTATCCCCTCAAAGAGAGAGTAGAGAAGGAGTTGGGGGACCTCCATAGGGTTCAACATATAAGGAAGAATGAAATGGCTGCAAACAGAGTTAATAAAACTGCTGGCTTAGATTCTATTTGACGAGGCAAAGCGATTCACATGTGATGAGTTAGATAATTAGAGCCATGTTTGCTGTTGTGGGTGTGAGGTAAGAATGCAATGTTTTCTAAACAGAATAGCAGGGAAACTTTATTTCTATGTCTCTCTGGAAAATCGTTAAGGCAACATGATTTAGGTACAAGCCAGTCTGGTTTGGAGAAACAACCTTTAGCTTTGAATCTCAACCCTTTCTGAATTGTCCCTGCTGCAGCCTATTTGAAATACTTGAACACACGCCAGTCCAAGGCTGTTGAAATGTTTGGAGATTTATAGCTGTGTGGTTGAAAGCAGGCTTCTGAAATCCTTCTCTTAAATGCAGTATTCTTTGAATGTAGTTTATAATCTTCTTGCCGCAAAATCGGAGCTCATGTTTTGCTATACCATTTGTTGTCCCACAACTTTAACCTGCAGCTGAGGAGCCAGAAGATAAGTAACAGCGAAGAGGAGGAAGACCCTGGGGCAGAGAGCAAAGCTCTGAGGGGAAGCATTTCAGCCCAGTTAGGATATTTCAATCCTTATCTCTACATCCAGTTCAGCTTGAAAACTATCGAACAAAGGAGCAATCAGATTATATTGTTACAGGTCTGCCAAAAGGGCATATTTTTCATTTAGATTCTGCAGTGCTTTCTGAAGCTAGTGGCAAACATCCTGGAAAAGGACCAGTAGTCATCGTTGGAGATAATGTAATATTTAGTCCGTATAAAAAGACGCAATCTTTTATTTTCATTTATTTATATCTTGCAAATTATTTTCCTGCTTTAGGTCAGTTAGGTTTACCTAAATTATTTTAATGCTCAAAAGGTGCAAAGAATATCAGGAGTTTTTCTGTTTTCAAAATTTTTCATTTTATTTTTGTACATTTCCTTTGTATTTAGTTAAGCTGCTTTTTAAACTGTTTACTTGGGTCAGATGGATTGGGCTTCCTACAACAAGATTCTCACAACATTTTCAAGGTTTAGGGTTATTTTATCATCCCCAGAGGTGCAATCTGTGTCACAGCAAACAAAGAAAATAGAAAAAAAAAGCCCAACAGTCATCAACCATAATACAATGGTTGACCAATGGAAGACTGATTTGAACCCAATATCAAACTTTCTGGTTAATGTCTTAAGATGTTCTCCACAGACTGTTCTTTCCTTGTGATGTTATCTTTGTTATGAAGCGCACCAGTCCCTCCTTTACCATAAAATACCTATGATATGCTTTTTTTTTTTAACACACGTTTCTTTCTAATCAAACCACGCAGGATCTTAGAACCTGTCTTCTTCCTGAACATTTTATTCACTGTGTATACATAGTAGTTAAACTTGTGGTTTCAAGAATGAGTCAGATGCCCAGCTTCAGTTTATTATTGTTACTGTCCACATCCTAATTAGAAATACATTCTTTCTGTCACCTCTGAACTCAGGATTTGGTTTATGACATCAAGATGGATTTCAGCTCAGATTTCGAAGCTCTGCACAGGAGGAAATTGGAAGTGCTCAGACATGTGAGGGACAGGAACAAAAGGATCCGGGAAATCATGCAGAAACTTGACATAGAACAGAAGCTGTGGGAGCCCAGCCTGACCGACAGCGAGTGGCCAGAGAGTCTGTTCACTCTGGACGACTCTGAGGTTACTGTCCTCATTTAATGGTGCATTTAAAGTTCAACCAAGCATGAGGGGCTGTAGAACTGCTCTCCTGTGCTGAGATGTGAGCTGCTATGTAATTGTCGTCATGAGATATTGCCTTTGTCCCACTCGAGATTAAAGCAGAGAAATACCTCAACCTGGAGCAGAAAGGAGAAGAGAGGCGGAGGTTCGCGAGGGAGAGCCACCTGATTTCACACGTATGCCTTCATGATAAACAATGGAGTTTTTTTGCTTTTTTTCTACTAATATTTATAAAATTCTTACTTTTATCTGCACTGTTCAAATAGGCAGTTTATTTTGCTCTAGTGTTTTCTGAAGGGTTCGTTCCTTGATCTCATCATCCTGTGGAAGAGGGACAAAAAAAATCCATAAACTAGGAAAATTTGAACTTTTTAATCATTACTTTTCCTGTACTTTATTGTGATTTATTTATAGTGGTCAACAGAAACTGCATATCTGAAAGGAAAAAAAGGAAAAATTAGAACATTTTAGAAAAGGTAAAAATGTTCTGTTCAATGAGTCAATCAGTCCAAAGCAAGTAAGATAATGTGCCTTGTAATTTCCTCTTAGCTTTAAGCATTACATTTAGAAAACATTTCAGAATTAATCTGATTTCTGTTACACAGGCACTCATAGGTTAAGTTTTTCTAAATGCTTTAAAAAACATCTAACCTTATTATGTTAATGTTTCTTTGAAGAGTGAATGGCTTTTATTATCTTTGCAGCATAGCATTACAGGTTTTAGTGTAGCGTCTGGCTTAAATTGATCCAAATGGGCAGAAATCAGAGAGAAAACTGAATTAATATATTCACATGTAAATGGTACATGAGGCCTCTAAATGAATCAATGAACCACATTTCAAATTATATACTTCTTATTATTCCCTATGGGCTAAAACTGCTCATTTGTTTTGAAAAACATTTCAACCTTTTTCTCTTTAGGCTGTGTGAGCAGAAATAGACTAAACAGCATGATGAGCCCATAGTTTTTTATTTTACTCCACAGGAAATGCCTCCTCCTGAGTTTGTTTTGACCAAAGCTGAAACTCAGTGTAGTATCAAGGAGAGAGAAGTCTGCAAAGAATATGAGAGGAGCTTCAAAAATCTTGGTGAAGAAAATGATAAAAAGGTAATGAGAAAATATATGCATATAGTTCTGCTTGAGCAAAGTTAAGCATTTGGAAACTCTTCTTTGGAAACTGAAATGGAAGCTCTGCAGCAATCCATCAAATGTACAACTGAAAAGTTTGACAAAATGCTTGCAGAGCTTGAGGAAAAGAAACCCAAATGCACATTAGCTATAGAGCAGGTAAGTTTTTAAAAAGTGTCTTAAAAGTGTTCATCCGTCTGGATCCATTCCAAATTTGATCCCCATAAAAAAAACACGAGGTTCAATGTCTTTTATCCAAAAGCGGTTTCATTGCCACGAAATCTCTACATGATTATCAAATCTTTTACAACCAACAACTGAAAAGTGTGACCTATATATGCATTCAACCCATTTCTGATGTTTGATTAGGTTCTGAGTGTGGTTTTGACAGGAAGAGATGAAGATCGTTAACATTAATTTATAGCGATAAAGGCTGAGCAGTTGGACAATCAAGAGCAGAAGCTCAAGCTAAAACTTGAACAGGCGTTGGCGTACAAGGTTGAAAAAGTTGCACACTAATGCTGCAGGAATTTATTAATTGCCAGTGCTAGAATCAATTTAAGAAAATTGGCAGAATTATTTGTATGCATTCCAGTCCATCACCTTAGTATCCCTTAAAGGTAATTTGACAATGGGATGTGTAGCAACAGGTAAGGTGTCAGGCTGACTGGCCAAAACTATATTTTTCTGACGGATGAAAATGGCAATAGACTTGAGGACATATGAGGAGGAGGTGAAACTGTTTAATTTGAATATGACAGAACTGTAGCTGAAGACAAAGTAAGCCTGTCAATAAAATTATAGTAAAAAAAAAAATAATAATAATAATAATTAGTCCTAGTTATAATTGGATTTTATTTCATCATCCAAAGGTTCTGGATAAAGAGTTTAGGAGGGACTTTACAGACCTGCCAAACGACACGGTCAAGCATCTTTACAAGCTGTTCAAATGTAGACCAAAGTGCGTATGCAACCATTTCCATGCGTCAGCTGTCTAATAGAGGTTTTCTTTAAAGTTGTGACTGTCATGACTATTTTCAGGGTTCAAATGTTGAGGGCCCAGACTGGAAACCCACCCAACTTCTTAAAGCAGCGTCATCTGACTGACTCCGCTTCTCCTGATGGACTCAGTCAACTGCTCAAAGCCATTGAAAAGCTGGATGCTCCAGAAAACATGCCAAAAGGCTGAAACCATCCATCTGGAAAATATTTTGTCTTGTGCGTATTATTTCTTCCTTGGTTTCTTTACGGTTTTACAGATTCATAGAAAAGCATTACATCTCGCTGAGATGCAGGCCTTTCTGCACAGAAGAAAAGACGAACTTCATCTAGTAGAAAAAGAGATCCGTCAGATTCGTGACGCCATTCTGAGGTAGCACTTCTTAGTTTTTCGTTGCAACACTGCATAAATTTTGACCCAAAGATTTGGCTTAATTTTAGGTATATTTTATTATTTTTCTGGTCCATATGCAGTACTTGGTGTTTATTGATGCTTGGTGAGGCCTGCCCTTTTAAAAAACATGTCTATGTAACTCAAAGGGGTTGGATCCATGATTAGTTTTCTGATCCAGAGTGCAGCTTTAGGGCAATCAGAGCTCACCTTAAATAGATCTAACTAAGCTTAAAGTAGTTGGGCCACAAAACAGATACCGACCCTTACCTGATCAGATGTATTTTTTGGTTCTCTGATGTAGGATTTAATACAGAGGAGTGAATGTGGCCTTGAATTTAAAAGTAACTTAATCTTCTGGTCCAAAGTGGTCTGCTATCACATTCCAAAACATAGAAAGCCTGTTTAATTTAAAAGTATAGTGCTGCATTTTGCTTTCAGGAAGCCTAAACCTAGAAATGATAGGTCCAGTGCACCTAGTGGTTAGAAGTCACACCATATTTAAAGATTTAAAGCAGTAAATAGACTATCAATTTTCTGCAGTTTTTATTTTTTATATATATAATTATTTTCAAGTTATTCAAACATAATAAGGAGTTTGGTTACCTTGCAGTGTCAGAGACACTTTAATTCAGTAAATGGCCTTATTGAATTACTAGTCGAATTTCTAGATCGCAACAAAAAGGGAAATAAATAAAATAACAAACCAACACAAACCACCAGCTATATGGAAATTAAGCCACCATGCGTTATTCTATTCTGAAGTATTTAGTCAGTGGTTTTTGTTTTCTGTAGCGTCGTGGATGAGAAGAACAAGCTTCTCACTAACTACATGGTCCAGGTTGTATATGGACAGGTGGAGCCTACAGTTTTGTCAACCAATACACCTGGGGAGAACACCGCAATCGTCCATAGAAGTGTGGTAGAAGACTTTACAGTCTGTCTTAATCATCAAAATACTGACAGTACATTTTTTCCTAAAAAAAAAAAAAAACATATTTAATTTTGGAATAAAAGAACAAAAAAACATGTCTGTATCGTCAGGCACTCAAGGAGGCAAACACAAAGGACTATAAAAACATCTGGAGTGGGAGAATCGGGTATTGAACAAGAAGTTGGAGATTTTAAAAGAGCAGAAGAGGGAAATCAGGTTGCTTAAACTCTCAGAGGAGCAGAAGGAAATGATGGTAATCTAGTTCATAATCATAACTTTTTTCTTTTGATTTCAGGGGAACTGTAATCTGCTCAAAGATGATTACTGGAACTTCTCTGATGTGGTAATGATATGTCAGAGCTTTTCAGAAAATCGAGCATCCGGTTTAAATACCTATGATAATAAAGAGAAAAATCTGTTCATTGTGCGAAAAGTTAATTCAGTTTGCATGGCTGGCCAAATTCCTCCCTGCCATATCCAGGCAGGTTTTTAGGGTTTTGGCACAGTGGGTTGTTGTGCAAGCAGAAAATTGTTTCCATCTCCCAGTGCACATGGATTATCTTTTATAGAAAGCTCACACCCTCTTCCAACAGCCTCCCCACCCCTTGTTCTTTCACTTCAACACTTCTAAACTCCATTTATTTTGGCTATATGTAAAATCTTTTCACTTTAATTCTCCTGATTAATTTCTAGCCTGTTTAAGTTTACTGTGGTGTGAAACAGTAGATTTTATACCTGATTTACGTAAAAAAAAGATGAACAAAGTTATTTATAACAGTTCAAAAAAAGCACAGAACATGCACTTCCAAGTTTTTATGCCAGTTTCCTTTGGCAGTGGGTTCCAGTAGCTCTGCTGCTGTTACAGTAGCTTCCTGTAATTGTTAAAGGCCATAAAACATAAAGGAAGAAAACAGTGAATAGAAATATAACTATTCCTCTGACTTATAATATTTCCTGATAAAGAAGCTCACACATTTGTTGTGATATTTTTCTTTAAAATACTTCTTTATCCCAGTTTCTCAGCAGGAAGGATCGGAGCACTCACACAGAAGAGGAAATTTTTTTCAAAATGGAGAAAAGTATTGCTTTAATGAAAAAGGTAACTGATCATTTTAATCTAATCTCAAAAGCCAGAAAGACCTTAAATATTTTAGTAATACACGGCATTCCCATTTTCAGAGCCACGAGAGAAACATTGAGCAGCGCAAGAAAAGGTTGCAAGGGGTCTAATAAAAGATGGCAAAGATAGCACAGAGCAATGCTGATCTAGAGAAGGAGCTTCCTCGTGTTCAGAAGACTGTTACAAAGCTGAGACAGATCCATGAACAAGGAGGTAATGTTTACAGACCAACAGGTCTATTTCTCTTATTTCAAATATCATCGAAAAGTCGAACCCAATCACCGCTTGGACACCGCTTGTATGTTGTGTGTCAATAACCATGTCCAGAAAAAACTAACAGTTGTGTATTTTCTTAACAGAAATACTATGACATGTCTGTATTAAATATGTATTTACTGCTCCTATGTAACAGAAAATCATTTCCAGAATGGCAGTTTATTATTGGCTACAAGTCATAATCCTCAGGTAGTCAGGCTTAAAAAAATGAAATGCATCAATCTAAGTAACTTTTTTAAATGAATAGTTTTCAATCTTTGAATAAAGTGGCCTGAAATACAAACTTGTATTAGTTTACTCTCTGAATTGCACCAGTTATTTTGTATGCGGAGGGGATTGTTTTTTTTCCAAATGTAGTTTTTAAAACATTTTAGCATTTTAGCTGGAACAGAAGATGAAGACGCAAAAAGAGAGGAGCGCTTTCAGGAAATCCGTAAGAAGGCCATATAGGAGAGGCGTGCAAGCGCTCATTCAGAGGAGCTGAAACGACTCCAGAGAGATCAACAGCATCTAGGAAGAAAATAACTTCCCGTATTCGACTAGTTGCAGTTCAACTCATGAACACAGTTTTATTTGTTTACTTTGTTGCAAACGGGCATAAAATGTTAAGATGTAAAAAGATAGATTAGATCTTTATAGTGTCTTACACACAATCTTTTAAGTAAATGTATTGTTTTTTTTTTAACGCAGTACATTTTGCCACAGTATGTTAATGTTGTTACCCCTGCTGTGAACAAGAACTGGAAATAAATACAGTTAACTGTGTTAACTCCTTTGTGGTGTCTGTTAAACTTAAGATACTGCTTCAGGTATTAAGTAGTGAAATCCCCCTCTGCACGGTCAAAGCGCAGAATGCTGTCATCCAGACCGAAGAGGTCGATGAGCTCAGAGAGTTCAGCTTTTCTTCCCTCTATGGGGATCTCTGACTGGAGCTCATACAGAGCAGCCTGAGCACAACTCCGCCACTTCTCAATCAAGGTTTGGAGCTGCATCAAATCATTCTGGGGAAAAAGAGAAACACACTTTATATATTACTATTTTCAGGAGTCCGAACCCAGATACTTGGACTCTTTAACTAATACCTTGCTTCTGTACATTTTGACCATCTTTAGCCGACGCAGAGTCTCAGTTTTCTCTTTCACCTCCTTCCTCAGCTGCAGAGCTAAATCTTCTGAGGAGATCCGTGTTGGTTGAGGAGGCACAGACTGTCCCTCACTGCCCAGCATGGTTTTAGTCCTGTGTGCATTCTCGCTGTAGCTGTGGATCTCTGAGGTGTCTGCAGAAACTTGCTTGCTGTCCTCCTCTTCTTCTTCGTTGTCAACACAAAGGCGTTTGGCCACAGAGAGGGGTGAGATGAAGGAGCGCCGTGTTCTCTTCAGCCTCTCCCTTAGTGAGGCGCTCAGCCCAGAGCGATGCTGAGGAGAGAAAGTGGAAATGCTTTAAATGATGATCATCAACAACCCAGTATTTATGAGAGCATGGACGGAGATTGTACCAATATTTATTTCTTAATGTCCTTCTCATCCAGATCACTGTTTAATTTTAAAGTCAACAGATGAATGTAAAAACAAACTGATCCACGGGGGTGGGGGATTAGTAAATGGACAACAGGATGTATGCTATTTAGAAAAAAAGGACAATATCATTTAACGATTTATAGAATGGTGGATAAAATACATTAAATGGAAGGAAGTGCAAATATGCTGTTTTTTTTCTTCCATATTTCTCAACTGTTTCAGGCTGAACACCTTGTTTGTAGTTCTCTGGTTACGTTATTGATTTGAATTCAAGTAAAACTGATGAATATTAATAAAGTTAGCGACACTTACTTTATATTCTTTGAATTCAGAGGGGCTTGACTCTACTGAATAACAAGGCGATGAATGCGAACATGGTAGTTTGTCTGCTTTGGGGGTTATCTCCATTGCTCCAATTCACTTTGAGTCATCAAATGTTTCCGTCTGCTTGCATATATTTCTAGTTATCAACTTTCGGGTCGCTTGTCAGAACAGTTTTCAAAAACTTCCCCTACATAATTGGAAGAGACCGTTTTGTTTTTCCGTATTTTTGTGGCGCACTGCCTTCCACGGATTTGATTGGACAGAATTTGATGACGTTTAGCCGAAGAGAATCTTGGGGGTTGTAGTTTCTTCCGTGAGCGTTAGAAAGGCCTTTGAAATCAGGGTTTTCTTGTGTTCTGCTTGAAGTCATAGCAGCTTTTGTGTTACTGGTGACAGTCCAGCGGGCAAAATTGTCAAAAGAACTCAATATTAAGTTTTTTTGTAATTTTTTTTTATCTTTTTCTCCCCCCCCCTTTTCCTCTTTTTTCTTTTTTTCCCTTTTTCTTCCCTTTTATCAAATCTTTTTCTTTTCTTTTTTTCCCCATTTTTCTTCACCATTTTTTTCCCTTCCCCCCCTTTTTTAATCACCTCTAAGATTTATCCAAACTTTAAAGAGCACTTTTTAGACTATATTAGATAATAAAGTCACACTTTTGATACTTCCCAATGCAGACTGAAAGTCCGATAAATAATAACAATAGGAATATCTGGTAGGAATATTCAAGCTATGTATCGCATTTTTCAAATGTTAAAGAGGGTGTCATATATGTTATAGTGTCGTAGGTGACAGTATTTATTGGAAGTTTTTATGCACTGTTCTTTTTTAAACATATGCAATGCCAACAAAAGATTCATATAAAGTTCCTTAAGTTCTTAGATTTATGGAACCTAAATTTCTGTTCATAAACTAAACTATTATTCTAATCTGTACTTAAGAAATAAACTAAACTGAATTGCTTTGAAAGTTAAAAATTTGATCTAAACTGAAGTGTTCCAATTATGAAATGTTTAAAAAGGATTTAGGAAATTAATCACTAATAGTGAAAACTTTCAGACACACAAATAAAATGCAGATGGTTTCTTAATTTTTCTGAATTAGAATAAGTATATAGCTACAGATTATCACGTGTGATCAAAACTTTTATTAGTATGGGGATAGTGTTAAATAGACATGTTCATGATGGGTAAACAGAGAAGCCCTGGAAGTTAACCCAAGCTCTGTCCGAAAATGATTTATCTGAGCTTGCAGGCATGTGTGCTAAATGTCGGGCCTTGTTTCTACGACTGAGTCACTTTGTGAATCACCTCTTCTCACTTGCTGATTCATGTTCTTTAAGAGATCTATTTATAAACTCTTAAAAGAAATTCAGAAGTCTTTTCACGCCTGAATATGAAGCTCATGTTTTGTATGTCTGTTGCCTTAAGGAGTGTGAAAATGTTAAATAAGAGATTGTCTGGACTTGATTTTCAGTGCTTAGAAATGTGATATTACACACCCTAAGGAAATGGTTCTTTTTTCTTCATTTTATAAGGATGAATCTTGTAGGGCTGAGGGTTGGAAATAATTACTGTGTTTGTTAAGACTCTCGTGCTGTGCTCTGTTTTTATCATGCAGAGCTGAAATGCTTTTCTCTCTTCCATGCAAGACACATGAACAACTGGTCTGAGTGTATAGAATCTAGACGCAATAGGAGACGCTCTATGTTAGGCAAATCTTTCAACAGAAGCACAAATGGGCATCCATAACTACATAATTATGCCATGTTTGGACATGTGGTTACAGCCTCTTAATGTTTATTTAGCTTAATGTGAGGAAACGACTTATAAGTCAAACAAAATGTTTGGGGGGGAAAAGATCCAGATCCCTCACCTTTTTAGTGTTTCTTTTTTTGTTTTGGGTTGCTTTAATTTCCAGTCAATGTGCTCCATTGTCTGTTTATGAGCTCCCTGCAATTTAATTTGACTGAACTGTTAACACCTTCTTATGCTCCAGGTTAAGAACAGCATGTCCACAGAAACAACAAAATTATTACTTGATGGGGCAATCATTTTTATTTATTTTGGGTGCACCCTGAAGAGAGCAGCTTTGCTATATTGTCTGTTATAAATGGGTGAAAAGTAGTTTTAATATGTTTTTAAGTAAGAAAGTCCATCTCAAAACATTGTCTGTTCATTCAGTGCATCAAGATTGCAACCCCGCCTTCAATTATCATGTTGCTGTGCCAGCATGAAACCTCCGTACACCAGCGGTGATCTGTCACTGGAAATCCCCTTCAACAGAAGCTTCTGGCCTTGTCGGCATTTGGGGCTTTTCTGCTACTGTTCGTGGCAGGTTGGAAGGAGATGTTAGCTGTTTTCATGTATGTAATCCAAACTGGAGGCACCAGCATAATAAAAGCGAAAATATTTTGCGGAAGGTTTTGACATTTTAAGTTATTTAGGCATTAATAAACTGTTTTAGAGGAGTGATCAGACTTCTCTGCATCAGCAGCGCTGTGTCTGTCTCCTTGCCAGCCTCAGCTTCTCTCATTGGTGGATGTGGCACATCGAGCAGCTAAAATAAAATTTCTCCAACTCCAGCAGCTGCTGCTTGTGAAGCGCCTCATGCGCATCACATACTCAGAAGCTGATGAGACGCTGCTTCAGATGCTAAAATGCATTAAGATGCAAAGACCTTTTGATGTGCATCAACCTTTGACTTTGCATGTAAACCAGGTGCTTCTGCAGCTTTTATCACGTGCGGTCTGAACGTGGCATTAGGAAAGTGCCCATAAGGACTGTTTTTTCTATAAATCTAGTTTTAAGGTAACCAATCTGGTTTAAGAAATATATCAATGTATGCTTGATTTTTTTTAATATATATTTTATACTTTTGGTTATATACTGTAAAATTTAATAGCTGTCCAGATTTAATGTATATGAGTTAACCTTACCAGGTTACAGTTAAGTAATTCTGTTGTGAAAAATTCCTTAAATTAAGTTTAAGGTGAATTTTCTTTTATTAAGAGTTAAGCTAGTCAATCCCCTACACTGCAATTTGGAGGTTTAAACTTGATAAAGAAAAAAAAGGAAAGCTTTTACTATTTTTATTTTTAATTAGAGTATTTTTCATGTTTTATATTTATGTATGCATATTTAAGATATTTTCTACGCTTGTTTTATAAATGCAGTTTGTTTACAAGGTTTTAGTAAGTAAATACGTTTTCTGGTCAAAGAAATAAAACTAAGAAATTCTGAATTCTGTGTGAGCCCAACTTCAATAAGATGGGCCAACAGTGATGCAGTTTGTAGCACTGTTGTCTTGCAGCAAGAAGGTGCGGGGTTTGATTCCTGTGCAGATACTCCAGCTTCCTCCTACAGAACATGACTGTTAGGTCAATTTGCACCTCTTGTTCCTTAAGTGTTTGTGTGCCTAGTTGTATGGCTCTGTGTTGCCCTGTAGCCTGCCTTTTGATTACAAACTGGTGGAGATAAGTAGTATTGAACCGATACAAGTATCGGGCAGGGCCCTGACGCAGCACTAAAATTGTGGTATGTGTATCGGTGAGTACTAACAAATAGGGCATTGATACCATTTTGAGAGCCAAAAGTTTATTCAACTATTGACATCCATTCCAGGTACATGTAGGCAATAAAAAGTTCTACACTTTGTGTTAGTGTTTTTCCTGCTTCACAAAGGTAGGCAGCAGCTTGATAAAGCCATGACGCAATTTTTTTTACATCCAAGTAGTATGCAGTTCTTCATATATACACACAAATCAATTTCAAACAGATGGTATTGGTATTGTATTGGTATGGACCAATACTGCACAGCCAGGTATCGGTATCGGGGCCAAAAAATGGCATCAGCGCAACACTAGAGATAAGCACTGGCTCCAGAGCGACCCTGCTGGACTTAGTGGTGGATGATGATGGATAGATGGACTAAACAGTTAAATTTCCCATGCAATATTAAATAAATTAAAATTTTTATTTTGAGCATTCTTAACTAATATATTGGTATATCTAAAGGAAGTTATAAAGTAATAATATTTTATTATTATAGTTGGAGTACTGTATAGGTGTACCCTACAAATAAAGTTCTAGTTAGCACAACCTAAAATACTTGTTCACTGTACTTTTTTGGTGATGAATGATGACGAATATGATTTTACAGTGTAGGTTTTATGACAAAAAATATAACTAGTGCTTTTAAGATGTTAAATTGTATTAGAAAGACATCAACACCAAAGAAAGTGCTCTGAACTTAAAAGCAAGTCATTAAAAGTGTTTTTTGCCTAACATAATTAGTTTTGTATATCAAGACAAAGTAATAATTGCAGTTTAAAACAGTTCTCTCTCCACAGTGTGCATGCACTTCCCCTGAGCAAGTGCATGCACACTAAGTGTCCAGCCCCTACTGGAATGTGTTTATCACTGTAGAATGGTTTGAAAGTTCGGCTTGGAATAACATATAATATCCTGGCCAAGTTGGAAAAAATTATCTTCTCTTTAGATAGTTAACAAGATAGAAAGGTCTTCTAACCATAAAATTTCCTTTTTTTGTTTGCTAACTAGACAAGTCATTCCATGGGTAATTTCAGGACTTTTTATACCAAATAAATAAAGCAATTGCATAATGTTAATGTTAACCCCTTTATCCCTTTAACACATTTGTTTAGGATTGCCTTCGACTGTTCTAGTTAAACAGTTCAACTGAACCATCATTAGTTCAACTTTTTTATTTTCTTTAGTCCAACTGTTTTTAATGTTCTTTTTTGTTTCTGCATTTTTCATTTTTTTTCCTACTTGCTTTGATTCAGTTTTATTTTTCTATATTTTAATCTGTAAAGCACTTTGCATTGTCTTTGTACTGAATTGTGCTATACTAATAAATTTGCCTTGCCTTGCCTATTGTCCCACAATGTGGAAATTTACTCTCTGCATTTTGACTCACCCCCTTTGGGGGGGCAATGGGCTGCCATTGTGTGGCACCCGGGGAGCAGTGTGGGGTTAAGGGTCATGCTCAGGAAACCAGAGTGGAGGGTGTGGGGATCAAACTGGGTACTTGCAACCTTCTCAGAGCACAAACACACTGCTCTAACCACTAGGCCAACACTCCCCAAGATAGAATCAGTATGATTTTATTGTAGTGGGTGGTACAAAATGATGAATAAAGTCACCTAATATATTTTCCATGTTTATGTTTTTGTGAGCGCGATGGAAACTGCTGCTGACTTTCTCTACAAACATGAAATCTTATCCTCAGAAGGTCTTTGACACCGGAGGAATGTATCTGAAAAAGGTCTCCGCTCAGTCAGCTCTGTTTTTTTCCTTTTTTTTTCCACCAATGTGTTGCTTTCTGCTGATGTTCTGCCATTGTCCAAACTCACACATGGATGTGAGCAGAGAAAGTCTTCTCCATGGGGCCATTTGTTTTCAATCCTTTGAGCAGATTAGAGTCTCACTGGCTCTGAGTCATGCTTTGTGGGCAGATGTCTCTACTGGGTGTGGCGGGTGAAGGGAACCTGCGGATGCTTGCGGCTTCCACTGGAGGAATAAAACTTCTAATTTGGCAACAAATGGCATAAATGTAAATACGCAGATTGGGAATTTGTATTCTGATTATAGATTTAAAAACAGATCTTGTGTCCTCTCATTTGGCAGATCACATGCAGTGAGAAAAGGTTCACACTGCTGCTTTGGAAGAGAATCCTAACTGTCACATGAAAAGTATCAGTCCTCCCTAACAGAACTGTAAACAGGAAGACAGTTCGTATGAATTGCAGCAAAACAAATAGCTGTCAGTTAAAGTGATGCAGCATTGTGGAAGTTTTCACACCCCTTATTTTTACCCATATTTTGTCACATTAGAGCAAACCAAACCTCCACATATATCATTGGAATTCTATGTTAATTTTATCATCTAATGTCAGAAAAACACAACAAAGCAAGTAATTGTAGGCTAGGAGGAGTTTTCAGCAAAGACATGCATTTTTTTATATATATATTAATCCTACCCCAGGAAAAAATCCAAGTGCAACCAACTGTCTTATTATTTCCTCAACATTTCTTTTTATATCAGCTATTACACAAAACAAAGATTCACCTAAACATTGTCTGAAACCCGAGTCTCAGCTTTCACTCTCATGATTCTATGTCACTGAAAAGGGAACTATGAGCCCTTTTAACTAGATCCAACTAAAATTACATTAGAGAATAAGGGGTGTGCTCTAAAAACAAGAAAAACAGTAAGATTTTTCTAGATTTCTTTGTCATCTATCTAACAATGTGTTGGTAAACGTACCCCAAAATGTGGTAATTTGTTTGAGTTGATATTCCCTTTATTCAAGAATCCTTTTGGGCAATACATTGTATTGTTGGAGTGATTGTGTTTTTCATTTTAAATGGTGCAACATTTGTGCTTCGAGCAGCAGAGCTGCACATGTGGATTGCGCCCAAGATTGACTTGCCAAATCCCAAACTGCTTATTCTGCTACTTACTCTAGAACATTTATCACATCATCTAAAACAATAGATATGAACACAAATCAAATCTCCTAAAAAAAAAAAAAAAACATTTAGATCTTCTTGGAAAAATAATAACCTGACCATCAGATGTTCTGTAAAATGATCAGATGTCTTAGAAAAAACATTAGATGGGAACCATTAATCTAAGGGTTTTTTTGTGGCAAAATAATAATCCAAACTGTGAACATACCAGCATGGCATGGAAGTGACACTATTGCTTAAAATTTGGAATGATTTTTGTTCAAGGAAGATGATAAAAAGTAATGGTAATATAGATGCTTATTAAAGTTTTCTGAGAGAAAAACCTTTTGGAGGCTGAAAAAGACTGAGGTTCCTCTTTCAACAGCAAAGTCCCACATGTTTAACCAATTAGCTTCAACTTTAGATAATTTTATTTTTTCACATAGATCTCTCCAGTCCAACTCTATTACCAATAACTATTAAAAAAAAATCTGTGACAAGACTTAAAAGAAAGATTTAAAAGGGAAAAAAAAGGTCTCCAGATCTGCAACGATTTGCAGCAGTTCCACAAAGGTTTCCAGATTAACTTGGAGATATTTCAATATATTAATCAACCATTCAACTTTACAAATGTTTTCTACTTTGAGTCACTGTGAATACATTTGGAAATTGTAAGACTTTTATTTTTTTTTAGGCTGGGTAAATATTCAGCTATATACTGTCTAAAGCCTATGGAACAAAGGTTCAGTTACCTCTTCAAATATGGAGTCCAGATGTGTTCCAGCTGCTTGAGGATTTACTGCCCACTGCAGATCAGCACAACCTGAAAAAGTCTCCTCCCTCTTTTTTTTTTTTTTTTTGAAAAACAGAACAAAAAACTCCAAATCAAACTTTTTTTTACCACCTCCACCGAAAACTTGCCCACATAGTGAAGCAGTAGCTGGAAGAGGAGGAGTTTCTCTCTTTTCTTCCCCCTCAATCTGAGTCTGCAGGGGTTAAGAATATGAACTGGCCCTTGTCCTCCCCCCCCAGGCGCTGATTTCTCTTTTACATTCAGTTTCCCGTGCCGTCACCTGCCTGCCAAGCTGCTGCTCTGATGGGCGCGGCTGGGACCAGAGCCCAAAATCTGTGTTTTGACTCGCCTGGGAAAGTTGAGTGAAAAAAGGGACAAAAGAAGAGAGAGGAGTTTAGGGAACATCTCCGCTCGCTGTGCGCGTCAGCTCCTCACTGACGCATTGTTCTTCCACTGGATAAGACGCTGCGTCCCCAGAGGAATCTGACCAAGCTGTCTGCTTGAAGGTACGGATTATAACACTGCACAAGGAATTATTTCCTTTCTCATTTTTTAGAGCCTTTGTTTAGTTTAAAACTCCTTTTTTGTGTTGAATTTGTGGGAATATTTCTTGCACCTGGCTTTGCTTGCATCCCTGAAGGACTGCGCTCTGGGGGTTTGGAGTTTGGTGACGGGCTGCAGTGATAGTTTTTAGAAACTGAGTAACTTTAACTTCCCTTTGGCTTCCCTAGGACGTTTTCTGTCACAGTGCACCCTCTTTTTTCCTGTGCTATTCACATCCATCTAAATATACACTAGAGGACCTGTGGCATCAAGCCTTCATAATTGCTCCTTAGATCAGTTACAGCCTATAACAGGCAGGATGAGTTTATAGAAGGTTTAATAAGATGATAATGAGGAGTTGGAAGGTATTGGTTTTCATAATCACTTTCTGAAATGTATTTTCTGGTGTTTATATTACATAGTCTCTTATTGATTGGATTTAAGCATGGTATACCCCAAACAAGAAATATGCATGTAGTTAAATTGCCTTATCTGCCAGGGTGTGGTCATGGCATGGTCTTTCATAGTTGTGCTCTGATCTGCCTGAACTCCTTTTGTTTCTTTGTTGTTTCTGTGTTCAAAAACACAAGCGTGCTCCACAGATGATCCATTATAGCTTTATGGTGGTTTTCAGCTTTCAGATGAGAACATGGCAGGAAAAGTTTCTTCATAGAGGGGAGTGTCTTCAGCCTGTTTCAGTTAATATAACTGGAGGCCAATGTCCAAATAAAAAAAAAAGCCACAGAAGCATTTGACTGTGATGCTTAATATATAATCATGCGACTGATGTGGGGGATTTTTTTTCTACGTTTAAGTCTGGAGGAAATTTAAATGCAGTGCTGTAAACAAGCAGCCTTGAAGACCATAACCCCTTATTTCATTCCAGGACAACTTTCTCCTTGTTCTTCATCAAACAGCTGTTGAAATCTTGTTTTCTACACTTAAAGACATGCAAGGATGGTGGTCAATGTCTCTTTTCTTCTTCTATCCTCATCTCACCAGATAAGATGGAATGGACGATTTAACAAGGCAGATGGAGATTTCAGGAGAGAAGGGTGAGAATGTTTGATTTGATCAGTGTTTAAAATTAGACAGGAAGAAATTCAATGTGTAAAAACACACTTCTATAAGAAAATCAACTGCTGCATCCTTGCAGAAACGTCCAAAATGAAGAATTTTGAAACTTGTCTGAAAGTAACTAACATCTAAGATCATGCATGAATTTACTGGTTTCCTACTTAATTTCTCAAAATTCTGCAGCTAAATGAAAAAGTCAACAACATTTCTGCTACAGCAAAAACTTAAGTATATGTTGGATGTTAGCTGTGGGGAATAAACAGCTTCTCTAACTTCTCTTTTTAAATGGCGGCTAGGATTCTTACATAAAGCATGATATAACAAAGCACTTATACAGTTCTACGTTTTCAAAAGAAAAGAGTGAATAAAATGTTTTTTTTGTTAACACAAGACATTTCTTTGATATAATGCCACTTTTCCTTTTGCATTATTTTTGACATATAGTGAATTTCCATGCATGGTGCAATCACTTGGCACTTTTAAAAACATAATATATATACAAGGAGCATATTTAGCGATAACTTTACTTGATACATCATGTTTTTGAGGAAAATATGAATCTTTTCTAAAAGATAGAGCTTTCATAATGACTTCTAACAAACGTGATGCATTTTCAGTGTTTAAGCAAGGAGTACAGATAGTCTAATAACTCCTAAGATCAAATAAATCCCAACATGCATAGATTTATTTCCCTTTAGTGATTTGAATGGGGTAAAGTTTTAACAGTGCAAACTTACAAGGAAGACAGATTTTTTTTTTTTTAGCACTTCAAAAATGCATGTTAAGAGGAAATATAAGAATATGAAATATGAGGAAATCCTTTAAATAGTGGCCTGATACTGAAACTTGCTTTTCAATTCTTTGTTTACAGAGAAGCCGAGACCAAAGCCTTAGCACTAATATACAAATCCAAGATGTGCTAATATGGACATTTTAAGTGCTATGCTCTTACAAAAGAGAAAGTAAGAACCGTGTGCTTTGGCTGATCCTTATATATGATCCGTGTCAGGACTCTTATAGTGAAGAAACAACAGTCTGGTTTTGTTTTTAAAGTGAAGGGATAACAGCAGCAGAATAATGATCAGGTTAAGCCTTCACTTTAACACAGACTGAGATCCCAAAAAGGAAGGAGAGCAGGAGGACAGACATGGAGGCGGACATGAAGGCGGCATGAAATCTAAACTGAATGATCGTTATCTTTAAGCAAAGCCAGTAAAGCACAGCATCCTCAAGTCAGACGTCAGAATACTTACTGAGAGAAGAATAAGGATTTTCTGGACCCTGTAGTTACACAGAAAATATCAGACACATAATGATTTTTGAAAAACTTTAAATTCCTTCCATGATTTTTTTCATTTTTATGAAACCAGAGTTCTGATGCTTGCTGCAAGCATGTACACAACCGAGTAAGGAGTGTATAAAAAAGGATTGTTTGTGCATAGCACTTTATTAGAGTCATTCTGGAGAACAAGTTCTGTTTAATGTAGTAGCCTTTGCATAATAGGCCTCTACTGTCGTAGCCAAATACTAGGCAAAAGGACAACCAAACAACATCTCAGATGCACTTTAACCTTAACAGACTCCAACAAATCCTTAGATCCTTAAAAGAACAACAGCCTCTTTAAAAGAAAGATGAGAGAGCAACTATTTATTATTAGAGCCGACAGAACCTTTCTCAATAACAACATTCTTAAACATATTTCCTCATCGCGCCCTTGAAGTTTCTGCCACTGGAACAGCTTCAGTGATAGACATTCAAATCCTGGATGCACTAAGGAGCGTTATCACAGGTCCTTCCTCTTGCTGCTGTTAGACTTTAATTCATGCTGTTGTGTGCAGAGATTTTCTATTTCTATTAAATAGTTTGTTTTTTGATTATATGTTCAAATATGTGCAATTTGTACTTTATTTAAAATGATTCAACTTAGTTGCATGTTTCTTTAAATCTGAGTATGTTTTTTGTTTATAATCATACATTATTTTGCTTATGTTTTCACTTTTACAGTCTTTTTATTCCTCTTAGTTTCTACCTTTGTGTGAATCTGCATGCATCTGCTTGCCTTACAGCCAAATATCACAGCTCTATTCTATTCTATTCTATTCTATTCTATTCTATTCTATTCTATTCCCTCTTTAGCTCATCAGCAAAAGCAATACATATTCTTCTTTCTTTTCTTTTTTTTTTACATAGACTGTCTATAGTTTATGGTTTATTAGTAATATTCAAATTAAACTAAGTACTTCACAACATGTTTTCTTAATGAACATATTCAATCCATGTAGTTAATTAAATAACTACAGACACAATACTATTTACCCGACCTATGTAAATGGTTTGGCAGTCAGGTATACATAGTTTTAATCTACACTTAGGTGAACTGTTAACAATTGTAAATTTCAGGGAGAATAAACCTGTGGTATCATATCATCATCATATGGCTATCATTTAACTATTATTATTCAAATATCTTAATGCATGATTTTAACTACATCTGGGTGTTGATTTTTATACCATAGATTAAATTTAAATCATAAAGATAACAATGGCCTTTAAGTTTAGTATAAAAGGCTGAGATTTGAATAAATTATTTAGGAACCTGTTTTATTGTCTGCTCTTTCTGAGGATTCCAGTACTCATTGGGGCCCCTTGTGTCCCAGGATCCCTAAGCACTTAAATCACTGTGTGCCCTAGACCTACTCTGCCCAGCAGAAGAGATTGACATGCCAATCTATTTTATAATTTAGTTAAATCTATGATTTAATCTAACCCTAACCCTAGAACTTTGGTTTATCAATTATATTTCTTCAAGTCTTAAGAAGACTAAATCTATAGGAAACCCTGTATTTTGAAGATCAAAATTTCAATTATATTAAAAAATTAAATTTAAAAGACTTTTTAAAAAATATATTAAGAGAAGTCATAAATAAATGGAACAAACTAGTGATAAGAAGGCTTTTGCTTAAAAAAAAAAATAAGAAAAAAATCAACTGAAGCATTTCTTAAAACAAGTTGTATTAAATCTGTTTTTTAATAGAGACAAAGCCAAAATCTATTTGATAATCCTAACATAAACAAGCTTATAGTAGTTATTGTTCTCATCTGTGTCCTGCCATTCATCTATAAAGCATTAGTCATATTTATTGTTTAAAGATGAATTTTACAAAAGAATATTGAGAAATCTGCATTAACTGAAAACAACAGTTATGAACATAAGAAAAAGAATACCGAAATAGATAAAGCAGAATGCACCCAGTGATAACTGCTTGTCATTTCAGTTTTGACAGAAACCGTAACCTCCACAACCAGGCTGACTTCTCTCCCACCCAGTGAGTCTGCTTTTCCCTTTCAAATTGTCTTCAGTATAAACCAAAGGCACATTATCATAGTTGTAGCTAACTATTTCAGGGAAGTAGCTGATGAGTAACAACTTCTTCTTGTTTTGCTGTTTGTCTTCTCGTTGCTAGAGGGAACCAGTGGATCAAATCACAGGAATATGTCCAGTGGTGCTGGAGGGCTGGGCTTTGAGAAGAATGTCTTAACGCAGAACAGCAGTGGAACCTACTTCTCTTCATGTGAGAGCAACTTTCCACTCAAGGGCTAAGTTGTGGGAAGTTGTGGGTTTGTCTCTTAGCAAAGCTTGGGGTTGTTACATTCTTAACAACAAAGATTTTCGGGATTTGTGCAGCGGAGCAGCTTTAGAGCAGAGAGGGAAATTTAAAGGAGAATTAATGTGGAAATACCACAGAAGAGAGTAGGAATAAAGTGGCTGCTTTTTATGTACATTGGAAATTGTATACTAGTACATCAAACCATTTCAACTGTACTTCCAACAACACATCAGATTATTTGCACTAATTTATGCCAAAAAAATGAAAAAATGTCTCTGATCTATTGGAACACCTAAATCTTTATAACATTTTTCTTAAGCTTTGTAATTTTATGCATAAACTATGCTCAGCTGCTCCACTACTAGAGCTTCCTGAGGATGAGTTATAATGTGGAAAAAATCCTCCAATCACAGGCAGACTTCAGATGGTCATATTGCTCTGCTACAGAAAAGAAGATTATGTTATTATTCCTAAAATACATTATATTAATACAAAAGAGAGAAGAACAACTTCAATAGACTTACATTGGAAATGCCGTTATCTTGTGAATGGAGCCATTTTCACTGTATTCACTTTGAATAAAATGGACAGGTTTACATTTCAGAATTTTAAACATTTACAAACATTTGAAACTATGACTAATTATGGCCGATTTTAGAGTTTTTCTTAGTTTCTAAACTACTGTATATGATGATCTTATGGGAGATCTTAGACAGCATAGATTGACAAGCATTCAGATTAAACATTTATAATTTGGACATCCTGGTAAAATGTTTTTGTGACTAAGCTATAGGCAATCAAATATCATTTGAGATAACTGTAAAGAAAGTAGTTATCAGGTTTTCAGTGTAACATTAAAATATACAACATGTTAAAAGCTTCACTCCACTCATACATTATGTACAGGGCCGGCTCTAGGTTATTTGATGCACAAGGCGACCATGCCCCTTTGTCACCCCCTCATGTTGACCTTGCACTCTTCCCAAAAAGCAACTCCACAGCTATTAGACAATTATTCCTTTTATATTTTAAATGTTCACAAAAAATGTTTTAAAGGCAAAAACCTGAAGAATAAATATAAGTTTTGAAGGATAGAATTACAATGTAATAATAACCAACTACTTAAAATTACATGAAAATGTGATGAGTGCAAAATCAAAAGCATCATAAAAGAGTGTAATCAAAAGAAATACTAGAATATTAAGGTTAAGACAACAACTTTTAAAGACGACAGCCAAATAGATTACATTTTAATTTGAAAGATGAGTTCCCGAAAAAATATTACAATAACAACAACTCAAAATGCCCATCAAATGTTGTGAAAGAAATATTTATGCTTTCCATTTTGGTCAACGTTGTTATAAATATGACATAAGAACATTATGTGCAAAAAAAAAAAGTTTGTGCACAGTTTTTGCACAAGGAAAATACATTTTAATTTCTTTATTTAAGGTTTGGGACAAGTTGGAAAAGATTTGGGAGTATTTCCACAAAGAGACTATCTTAAACACCAAAACATTCCTAAAATTCCCAGTGTTGTTGGAAAGCATAACTTCCTAGTAATGGCCTCCATGGTTCATAATTCATATATTTAATTCTTTTTTTAATTATTATGTAATGTTGCTCTTTGAGCAGCAGATGGCGCTCCAGGCAGCTGCCTGTGTCTCCTGTCGGCAAAGCGGGGCCTGATTATGTACCTACTAAGTTACCTACGTCTTTTATATTTTAGTTATCTGAATCTATATTGTTTTTTCTTATCATCTGTCCAGCCTCTGTAGGTGTGACAAGTAACTACAGCTCCTCCTCAGGGATCTACCTTGGAGGAGACTCCTCAGGTGGAGGCGAGGGAGGTGGGAGCTACATAGATGGAGAGGGTTATGGGAGTGGAGGAGGTGGAGGAAGAGGGGAAGGAGGCAGTGGAAGCACTTATCTTGTGAGCTCCGTGTCAAAGGTCAGGTCCAGCTCATCAGGCGGTGCCAGGAGAGCTCAGAATGCTGGGTCATCAGTTGGGCTCTCACCAGGTTTCCGCGAGAGGAAGACCATATCCAGCCGCTCGGGAGGTTATGATGGTAGGTTCCGGTTGAAAATAAGACAATTCAGAGGTGTCCGTGAATAAAACCAAAACCAGAGGCACTCTGGCACAATTCTGGGCGCTGGAACTGTTTATATGCCTATTCAACATTTATGTTTTGCTTTCAGGGAGTTCCAGTGCCAATTCTTCACCAGAATTTCCACGCAAAGACTATGGGAACTACTGTAAGACAGTAGTCAGCGTAGGGCTAATTGTTTTGTTATTACACAATATCTTTGCATTTCAGGCCTGCAAATGTGTTTGAAGTTTCCCCTCATTTTTCTTTGTAGGCTCTGGTGCCACAAGAGGGAGGAGCGAAAGCAGAGGTCTGTCTTTTTTTCCTTTCATTATTTACGCCTAATCTGTCTGAGTTGTCTTGGCTTGCTTTTTTTTTTATTAAATCAGGATTCCTTGATCCATTGTGTGTTTTTTTTTTTTTCAGAGAGTGAAATCAGAGCCAGGTTACAAAGTGCCTCCCCATCTGCCGGAAGATGTAAGACCAACGGAGACACTGATCCTTTGGCTGTTATGCAACTCTTCAAAATGCAGAAAATATGTTTCTGAGAGTCCTTTCAAAGAAGGACTTTGCTGTTAAATGATTTCAACTGTGGGATTTTTGTTTTTGAGTTATGTGGCTGTCAAATGTTTTGGCCTAAAAACTGCATTCCACACAGTCACACTCCAGATCTCACATAACTCAAAATTTAGTTACATGTGCAGTTAGGCTGCTTTACAAATACATTGGAGATCTTTTTAAAACAGTGACAGCTGTGACTTAGTTAACACTATAAGATAATGTAAAAAAAAAAAAGTAAAAGGACCAGATCACATTGGCAGAAGTGGTACAAATGAGTCACTCCTGGTCTTGAGACAAAATTGTGGAGAGGAAAAGTACTAGTTGTTACTCCTCCTGATGATTACTGTGTGGAACTGCTGTTATTCAATCAAAATTACATAACTTTAAGTGCCACCTTTTACCCTCTTAAAATGGGTCTCCAACTTTCCATTGTGGTGATAAATGTGTTTTGTTTAAAGTTACACAACACAGGAAAATCATTGCAAAAGTGAAGAGTCTAATGTAAAAAATGTTTTCTCTTGAGATCGTCCTCCTTTTTTAGTTTTCATATATATATATATATATATATATATATATATATATATATATATATATATATATATATATATATATATATATATATATATATATATATATATATACAGTACAGACCAAAAGTTTCTTATTTTCATGACTATGAAAATTGAAGATTCACACTGAAGGCATCAAATGTGTCTAATATTCTAGGTTCTTTAAAGTAGCCACCTTTTGCTTTGATTACTGCTTCACACACTCTTGGCATTCTCTTGATGAGCTTCCAGAGGCAGTCACCTGAAATGCTCTTCCAACAGTTTTGAAGGAGTTCCCAGAGATGCTTAGCACTTGTTGGCCCTATTGCTTTCACTCTGTGGTCCAGCTCACCCGAAACCATCTCGATTGGGTTCAGGTCCGGTGATTGTGGAGGCCAGGTCATCTGGTGCAGCACCCTATCACTCTCCTTCTTGGTCATATAGCCCCTTTCACAGCCCGGAGACGTGTTTGGGGTCATTGTCCTGTTGGAAAATAAATGACGCAAACCAGATGGAATTGCTGTGGTAGCCATGCTGGTTCAGAATGCTTTCAATTTTGAATAAATCCCCTACAGTGTCACCAACAAAGGACCCCCACACCATCACACCTCCTCCTCCATGCTTTACAATGGGAACCAGGCATGTAGCGTCCATCCGTTCACCTTTTCTGCGTCGAAAAAAGACACGATCAAATTTGGACTCATCAAACAGATTTCCACTGGTCTAATGTCCATTCCTTGTGTTCTTTAGCCCAAGCAAGTCTCTTCTCCTTGTTTCCTGTCCTTAGCAGGGGTTTCCTAGCAGCTATTTTACCATGAAGGCCTGATTCACACAGTCTCCTCTTAACAGTTGTTCTAGAGATGTGTCTGCTGCTAGAACTCTGCATGGCATTGACCTGGTCTCTAATCTGAGCTGCTTTTAACCTGCGATTTCTGAGGCTGGTGACTCAGATGAACTTATCCTCTGCAGCAGAGGTGAATCTTGGTCTTCATTTCCTGGGGCGATCCTCATGTGAGCCAGTTTCTTTGTAGCGCTTGATGGTTTTTGCAACGACACTTGGGGACACTTTCAGAGTTTTGCCAATTTTTTGGACTGACTGACCTTCACTTCTTAAATTAACAATGGCCACTCGTTTTTCTTTACTTAGCTGCTTTTTTTCTTGCCATTCTACACATTCTAACAGTCTATTCATTAGGCACATGAACATATAAAAATGCCTTAATATTTTGTTGGATTGAGTTAAATGCAGAAAAACATTACTCGAACAATTTTTCAAGGCTATAAAGTTGTATAAAAACAGAAAAGCTAATAACACCTAAGCAAACTGCACCAATTAGCCTTTGGACATGTGAAATACGGACGTAAAACAATCTAAAACTTCATACTGATAAAATAAGCTTTCATGGTGACTCTTCTTACAGCTGGTTTGTTCTATCACAGATTTGCTGTCTAAGCTTTTTGAACAGCATTTGTATAACTGGTCTGTTAGGGGCTGAGCTGGAAGACGTGAAGAAGCTGCTGAAGGGACGCTCCAGCAGCGTCAGTCCTACCCGCTCCTCCAGCGCCTCCATCACGCTGCCAGTACCAAAAAAAGCCAGTGCGGAGAGCAAGACCGTCTCAGTGGCCACTCAGTCGGGTATACACTATACTGTTACTAGAGCTGCCAATATGCATGTGCTGCACATTCATAGACATTTTGTCTGTCACCCAGATAGTTTAATAGAGAATCCTAAATGTCCCACAGCCACTGCTAAGCATCTGGTTTATAAAATCCAGGATTTGCATGCTCCTTTGGGATCTAAAAACCCCAGCAGTGCCAAATACTCTAAGCCTATATCTAGATTTGTTTTCTATTCTGAAAAAAAAAATCACAAATAAAGTTTTGATAAATTATAATGAGTTTATTTATGAGTGAAACCACTCACATCAATTATGACGTGTAGTTTATAGGTAGAAACTTAACAGACTACTATTTACTATTTTTTAAAAGAGATGCACCAAACCTATATTTTTCCTGGCTGATAACAGTTTAAACTATGGACTATGAAGCATAGTAGGAGAGAAAGTTCCCATGAATCCTTGGATAGATGAGGTGATTTTCATCCTTTTGAAAATTATATAGCAAGGCTATCCTTTTATCTCCTAAGCTTCTTGAGTTTAACTCAAAGCCAAACCAACTGCATGACGGTACATGCTGTCTGTTGCTGCCTTTAAAGATAAATAATATAAAATAGTTAAAGTCTCTTTTTAGTTTTTATGGTTTTATTGAACGGGGAAAGAAAATTCTAATCTTCCACATTTTTTCCTGGCCATCCCTGGCCACGGCCTTTCAAAATAAAATTTTCCCATTACAAACATTTATTAGTTTCCTTTTTTTTTTACTCAAATAAAGTTTTTTGACCTAATTTCATCCTCAGAATAAGACTTTCCAAGGGTTTTTAGATTTATTGCATACTGAATTTTAGATAACTAAGTATTTAAACTTTTTTAATGTCTTACTTTTCTTTTTCACGTCTTTCTCTTATCCTTATTTTCTGGTGATTTTTCCCCTTCAACAGTTTCAACTTTATTTGAACCTGGTGTTCAATCAAGCGGCTTCAACACCATTGATGTGTCAGGCCTCTATGACGACAGACTGACATCCAGGCAGCGTGACACTGGCATCCAAACAGGCCAACATGCTGTCACTGTAAAATCTTGCCACTGCGACGCTGGAGTCAAATCCAGTCAGTATGACGTCAGCTTGGGTTCAGCTCAGTATGATACTGGTCTGAAGTCAAGCCAGTATGATGTTTGTCTGAGTTCAGCTCAGTACGATACTGGTGTGAAGTCGGGAGGATATGACATGAGCCTGAAATCAGGGAGATATGATACTGGATTTAACTCTAGCCAGTATGACACCATTGGGAGATCAGGCCAGTACGACACCCTGGATTCAGCCTTTCCCACATTCTCTTGGTCCACCACCACCCTGCCCTCTTCAGCCACTGCCGTCATAGCCGGAAACTCTGGCAGTTACACCTACCAGCTTGGCCAGGTCAGCACCAATAACATGTCAGGAGGCTCGCCGCCTATCAGCCCCGCCCCAGCACCATCTCTATCAGGTCAGTATCATCCCTCAGAGTAAAACCTAAAGTATTCTGCAAATACAACAGAAGGTGCGAAATCACAGTTTTAATTTAAAAGTCCATATTTTCTTTAACCAAAATAAGCGGAAGAAAGAAAGATATTTTTAAAAGTCACATTTTTAGAAGCTGTTGTTATTCCTGTTTCACAATTTTCCAAGTTACTAAACGTGTTTCTATTTAAAGTTTATGGCTTTCAGAATAACCTGGCTCCCACCTCTGCTGCTGTGCTCTCTACCAATGCCGCCAACGTTTCTTCTAGCATGGGAGGTATGGCTGCAAGTCAATGTAGTATCAAATACCTTTAATTAGGGTTGGGAATTGATAAGATTTTCACGATTTCGATTCCCTTATTGATCCTGTGAAACGCTTCGATTCCTTATTGATTTTGTGAAACAATGAACTTGGTAAGTGCACGGTGACATTCGTCTACCTTCGCCTGGGACATTCTATTTCTGCCTGCCTCTGTGAAAACCAAAGGCAATGAACGGGATCTGCCATCCTCTGAGCCAGCCAGGCTACCCGTCTCGTCACAGTCATCTAAATCTAATGGAGAAAGTATCCGTTTAATGAAAAGGCATTACTGTACAATTTCAGGAAATAAACTCATCTCCCCCTGATTTGAATAAACAAGCGTCACCTTTGTCTCGCTTCCTAAACTGCTGAGCAACTTCGTAGCATGTTTAATAACCCCAAAGAGAGGTAGGAAATTGGTTTATTTCCACCAGAGTTGCCTTCCATGCTGGTCGTAACTTTAGCTTCTGTCCGGAATCTATAAAAACACGCCATTCGTTTAAATGTATGCCATGTTGTGTGCGCAGGTGTTTCTACATGTTGGAGTATTTCCTCCAGCGGATGAAATTGCCACTTTAAAATGATTGCAAAGTGCGTTGTTGCCATCTTTCTCTTCCTTAAAATTAAGCCAAACTCTTGATCACTTTGAGCACTTTTGTTTTGCTTTTTTAGACTTACACCTGGTCACGTCGTACTTGCTGACTGAATGCCATGTGTGTAACTTGCATAAAAAACCTAATGTAAGTCGTGCTGCCCAGCGCTAGGCTCTGGTGCTGCTTAGAATTGATAAGAGAATCGTTAAGCGAGCTGCCAAATTGTGCCATGGAATTGGAACACACGGAACCGGTTCTGAACAGAAACCTGTTTTCGATTCCCATCCCTACCTGTCATGCTTTCATAAACCCAAACAGCAGTTTTATTTACAAAGTGTTTAATTCGACAGGTTATGGCGTCCAGAAGAATGTGTCAAATGGTGGTGCTGCCATCAGCTCAGGGTTCTCTACAGGTAATGAATAAGGAACAAACAACTGTGCAGGAGACTTATGATGTAACTGAACTGCCCTATCAATGTGTTGCCACTTTTTCAGCTACAAGGTCCCAAACAGATGATGCCTACAAGAGAGATTATAAATATACTGTCTCTGAAAAGGGGAACGTTCCAGCCAGGAGGGAGGGGGAAATGCTCATCCTGGCAAAAGACAGCGGCAAACAGTTTACCACCAGCAGCAGTGCTCAGGTTGGAGGAGGTGAGTGGGGGAAATTATCGCCCTCTCATGGAGAACAAGAGACACTTCTCATGTTTAAAGAAGATCCCCCCACTAAATGTTCCCCCAAGATTTCACGTATTTCAGCTGAAATACCTGAAGTAGGTCAATACTTCTTTTTTAATGGGTTATTTAAGATCCAAGCCCTTTAGGTCATAATAAAAGGCTCTTTTTTCATTGATAAAAGAGAAAGTTTCACACTTCTAAAATGTTTTAAAGAATTCTTGTTGATAAATAATAATTTTTAATAAATCTATATTTCTGTATTTTACGCTAAAAGGGATCAAATGCAGTTTGGATTATTTAAAACAGTTATTTAGCCTTTTAATTTAACTTTATAATGTAGGCTAAGATTACTATTTCAGTCTAATTATTTCTTAAAGTACAAAAAAGAGAGTGCCTCTCTCTCATTGTCCAAATATGTGTAGATAGGCAATATCGTTTATTTTCTCCTATACTTGTGTTGCCCTCAGACACAGTTGCACCATGGGCAGGGAGCCATGTTGCCCAAATTAAGAAACTGCTACTGGCAGCAGTGTAAACCAGATCAGCCATCTGATATGTGCAGCAATATTTTTTTACAATGCGAAAACAGCAAAGGGACGTCCACTATCACTGACATGGCTGCATTGTGAAAAAATCAATATGAGTTATTGCTGATGAGTTATTGTTTCACATTATCCTCCTTGCAGGTTCACTGTCAGGAGACTCCTTAAAGAAGGAGAAGCTTATTTCCAGCTACATCGACACAGGAACCATGAAAACAGATGCAGGCAACTCGTACTGTGAGCAGAGATTATACACACTATTTATATACTTTTCAGAAATTTTCAGTGTAAATGTGTGATACTCACCAGTTTTTTTCTATTAGATGGATCATCTGGAGTCCTAATGAAAGACAAGGCGACATATGCAGGTATATCTATAGTAACATTAGCCCTTCATGTGGCACTCATTGAAATACTTTGAAAATCAAAATTTTAGCTTAGAGTGTTATTGAAGGACAGGAGAAGACCTTATACCTTTTGTAACATTCAAAACTATGTATATTTTGATGGCAAAAATTAAGGTCAATGTAATAACAAGAAACGGTCACTTGCTCTAATATATTTAGAGAAATAATAAAAGTGCTTTTATAAACAAAAATCATTAAAAACACTCACAAAGTGAAAGAAAAAATTATTTTGTTACAACATAAGTAAGTAAATAAGTAATTTTTTTCTTAAAATAAGTTAACTTTTTCTGGGATTGAGGAGAAAAGTGAGATACTTTTCCAATTGAACAAGAAAATTAACATTCAACATAAGAAAAAACAATTGCCTTGACTTATTTCATGTGCATAATATCTAGTTATCTTATTTTAAGAGTAAAATACTCTTTCCATTGGCAAATCATCTTTTTTACATACTCAAATTAAGGCGACATACACTTAATTTAAGAAATTTGTATTTATTTCTACTTAATTTTTTAAGTGTAGAGTATTAATACTGATACAGGCAGTTACATTTTTTTAAACTCTTATCAATATCTAATTGGTCAATTGCAAAAATAACATGTAAAGCCACATACATGCGTATCATTGCTGAATTGTTAAATATAAATCTTGTGCTTCTAGACCTCACTGAGGGATAGGGGGTTTCCATTTGTAGGTGATATGCAAGTGATCTAAAACTTGCCTTATAAAACGGTTTATGCATTTTTCAATAAAGATTCAGAGAATTGTTCAACCTTCAATGGATTTATTTATTGTGAATTGTGAAAGATTCCAACATGATTAAATAACTGATAAATAACTCAATTAAAGACACCTTAAGCGTCTCTTCTTTGTTTTTAATAAATAAATACGTTGAAAAAATGTGCGTTAGTGTAAAATGTCAGAGTAAATTCTTGCAAAGAGAGGGTTTCAGTCTTCAGCTAAATGTACTGTTTTCAGAGATTCATAGGGACAGCGGCGTCTTTGGAGGAGGAGGATTCTGCTGTTGCTCTGACTCCTGCTGCTCCTGGTGGAAGTGGCTGCTGGGTTTGCTGCTCCTGTGTCTGCTCCTGCTCGGGCTCCTGTTTGGCCTCATTGCACTGGGTAAGACTGGCTCATACAGCACTATTTGAGTTAATTGAAAAAGAGGAAAATAATTTTTTTTATTTCAGCCATCCTGAGGGTTAATAACCTCAGCAGCACAAGATGTTGGAGGGATTTTAGACTTTTAGCTTTTATAAACTAGTGAGCATGCTCTGTGAGACAGTACATGTAGGCCCCTTCCTGGAAATATGATCCCTGCTTGGCTCCCTCTCTTTCATAAAGTCTGGCTTTCATTGTCCATGGAGCAGCTTTGGAAATATTTGCAGGGTGACATCACATTACACTACATATAAGTCAGTTCTCTGTGCAGTGAAAGAGTCAACAGTCTGGTTATATAGTGATAAGACTGGGATAAACAGACTGGTAAAAACTTCTTCCTCTAAAATAAAGTGTATTGCACTGCACCGTAAAGCAATGGACACTGCTATTGACAAAATCTTCATTGAATTTCTTTCACAGCCTTTTTCACATTATGAGTGACATGTGGTCAGTTTTTCCTTTATACAATAGAAAGATTTACTCTGAAGATTAAAAGTTTAGTTCTGTTCCTTTAAGAAATGTCCAGTTTATTTATTAGTGAGCATTTGCTGTCAGTTTACTTGAGTTTAGACATTCGGTTCCGCAACCTCCCTGTTTGTTTTAGCTAGTATTGTACTTATATTATTTCATGCGTTTCTTTATAGCTACATGGTTTAAGTTGGCAGGCGCAAAAGACACCAAGCTCTGTTTATTACTTTCCATTCACTGGGTTTCCAACAGCAACAGTCAATACTCCACCACCCAGTACCATGCAATTGTTTATTATTTTTTTGCTTTATATTCTTGCCTAAATCAAAAAAGCAACATCTAAAAGAAAATCTAAAATACTCTTTTAAGGAATACATTACATTAGGATTACATTTCTCCTGACCTGCTTTGCGCATGTGTTGTGCGGCACAATGGCAGCCCACTGCTCCTCAAGGGTTAAATGCAGAGAGGGAATTTTCCCTATTGTGGGACAAAAAAGGGATTTAAATTAGATTAGATGGTAACACCCTACATTGTGATAGCACCCACACCCTCCTAGAAGCCCATCCCCGCAAATAATGACTTGGTAAATACGGTTATTAACTGAATTATAAATATATATGTATATCCCCTTATTTAACCCAGCAGGGGCATGGTAACGAGCCACTCATTTGATTCAGTTGTTAAAAATGGGGTGCATCAAAAAGTAGCAGGATAGCAGCTGTTAAGAACTGGACTTGAGCACCCCTTTGCTAGAGTATAGGGCGATGCACGCTCTTTTGACAGGGGAGGTAATTCTTGGCATTTATCCACCAAAACTACATTTTTGGGGATTCATGCATAATAAATATGAAAACATTAAGAATATGTTTCAAAGTTCCCTTTTCTTTCATATTTCAATCCATTTTCTCATCAGTGTGCAAGAGGGCAGGTAATTCTTGGCATATCAGCATCTTTCATTTCTAGAGCTAAATTCATGTTAAATTTTTAAAAACCTCGGGATCTTCACATCACAAGAGACATTCTAAACAGAGATTTTATATTACCCTCAAACGCTGTTGCCCCAAAGTCGTATTTTTGGAGACACTATATTGTTAAAGTGGGACATCTATAATTGGAATTGGGACACTTTATTTTTCACAGCAAAAACACAGTAAGAAATTAGCAAAAAAGTATTTTGTGACTTTGTCAAAATTTTAAGTAAGAAGATGAACTGAAGTGTGATTTTGCAAAGAAAAAAAGACACTTGGTATTTTAAATTCTGGAGGTAAGCACAAACATATGAATGACTTTGGCAGAATTCAAATGAGTGATTTTAATCTAAATTGATCTATATTAATTCCAAGATTACAGTGAGATTAAACTAGATTAAAAAAAAATGAATCTATGCCCATCAATATATATGCATATATTTTCCAGCTGTACATTGAAAATATAACTTTTTTCAGCTGAGGACATGAGAAGGCTCAAGAAACGGGTGGCAGATCTGGAGACCAAGGCCTTGTTCACCGGCGCTGAGTCTAGTCGGCTGATTGGTGGAGGTGGAGGAACAGGCTCCGACAAGACCTTCATTCTGGGAGGTGGAGGTGGAGGCACTGGCTCTGATAAAACCGTCATTTTTGGAGGTGGAGCAGGAGGTGAAGGAACAGGCTCTGATAAAACCATCATTTTTGGAGGTGGAGCAGGAGGTGGAGGAACAGACTCTGATAAAACCATCATTTTTGGAGGTGGTGCAGGAGGTGGAGGAACAGGCTCTGATAAAACCATCATTTTTGGAGGTGGAGCAGGAGGTGGAGGAACAGGCTCTGATAAAACCATTCTTGGAGAGGGAGGTGGAGGCAGAATCTCTCTTGCTGGGGCTGGTACGGGCAGCACTGGTGCCTCTTTTAACGGGAGTGCCAGCAGTGATGGTAATGGTTTCAACACTGGCACCGGTGTTTGGAACGGCGTTGGGACTGCTGTGAGTGGAGCATACATTGACAGCGTCCTTCAGACAACCATCTATAGAATGTTAAGATCTGAAATGCAGTCGCAGACCTTCAAAGGTAAAGCAGAGTCACACACTGTCCAACTTTCATGTTCTGCATCAGCTCACTAAAAAACTGCTTTCTGCCTCAGCCTTTTTAGCAACCTCAGTGCAGGGAGAGAGGGGGTTACCTGGACCCAAAGGTACCAGTAAAATATGGTGCTTTTAACAGAATCTGATTAAATTACACTAGAATTCAAGTTTATTTAAATAATTATAATCTTTTGCTTTTTCAGGCGACCCTGGATTGAAAGGTTGGGAAACACAATGTTTATTTTCTGCTTTTTTCACTGCAAAAGTTTAATCAAGCTAAAATATCTTTGTGCGTTGCACCATCAACAGGAGAAGCCGGCGTCCCTGGACTTCCAGGTGTGTTTACATTTTCTACAGTTCACTTTCATGTTTGCACTCCTTAGTGAGGTTCTTTCATGATGCCATTTTACAGACTTTGACCTTTGGTTTCAGGTGTTCCAGGTCCGATAGGACACACTGGCCCTGAGGGCCCTAAAGGACAGAAAGGAAGTCAAGGTAAAGAGACTGCTTAAGCTCACCATCAATGATGCTACCTATTGGTTATTATAGACTGATGTCTATATGCAAAACATCGTATCAGGTGAGCATGGAGTAGATGGACCACAAGGTATTAGGGGCCGCGAAGGACCACCTGGACCTAGAGGCGACATGGGACCTCCAGGCTTTGGACAGAAAGGAGATAAAGGTATGCCTCAGCGTAGGAGTTTTAAACTATTAATTTGCTAATTCTGGCATAAATACAAGTGATCTGTGTTCTGATGCAGGTGCTCAAGGTGAACCTGGTTCTGTTGGACCTGCTGGGCCTCCTGGATCAAAAGGTACACTCAGGAATGGTAAAATAAAAATGTTGTCAAACAAAGAAAAAAAGAAATAAAACTAAATGAATATCTGTGCCATGTCAAGTGTATTAATTGAGTAGAGTGTATGAATTAAAGATGCCACTAGATGGCAGTGTGGAATTGGTCATTTTTTGTCTCCTAATGTCACGGGTTCACACCTAAACCTAATTACGTAAAGCTAAAGAAGTCTGTGGTGAAATATGTGTACCGCATCATTGGCTCACAATATATGATGTAACAACTTTATCAACATCCTTCCCGCATGTTTAGATGATGGAAGACCCTTCTAAGCTTGACCTTAAATCTGTCATGAGCAATGAAATCATAGTACCTTCTGGATCTGCAAAGAAAACTCGTTTCCATATAGCAGAGCGGGTTGTCAGATAGGCAACTAACATCAGCCAACAGGTCCTTGATATTTCTATATCAACAATCAACTGAAATAAATCATTGGTGTCCAGACAACACTCTGGCTGAGGTTCACCCAGGTGAAAACATTGTGTTATATATCATGTAAAGAGGGTGATCTGTCATAATTGTTAGTTAACTCTATTTCCTCCACTGGACTCTGCATCTATACAGTATAAGACAGTTTAGATTAATATATTTAGGTATTTGTCTGGTAGGAACATCCAATCAAACAGTATGCGTGTCTCTGTGGGAGAAAGGGATGACCCACCTTAGTAAACTGAAGGGAGAGATCAACATAAGGGTTGAAGGTATTACTCAACTACTGTCTGCAGCACAAAGAAAGCGCAGACAGTGCAGCAGGGGTAGGAGTAACCTGACTCTTTTCACTGCTTCTCAGCAGGTGTTTGACATTTAAACCGAATGTTCTGAACGCTGCAGTGCAGAAATAAATCTGAATGAATATCAGGATCTATTTAATCCTGTGACCCTGCTATAACGGAGATGCTTATAGTTTAGTTATGGTCATTTCTACTTTGTTTTTTTCTGAAGGTCCACAAGGAATCCAAGGGTTACCTGGCCCACCTGGTTAGTTTCTTTCTTTCATGCACATGATTTAGTTATTTCGTGGTTAGTAGAACAAGCTTAAAATGCTACTCAATATGCTCCCTTCTGTTTTACTTGTAGGTCAACCAGGTGCTCAGGGCTTCCGCGGTGAAGCAGGACTACCTGGACAAAAAGGTTGGTTCCACATAGGATCGCTCCACTTAGGATTAAGAGAAAAGAGCACAGTGTGTTATGGCGTGCATGTTCTCAATGATGCTAAGTGGGACCATATATGTAGACGCCTCATTGGACACTGGCCGACGTGGCTAGAGGTGCGGCCATCTTGAATCAGACAGCCACAGTCTGACAGCTGCTGTCAGTAAAAGGAGGCAACCTTAAAAGACCAAAAAAAATTCTAAAATTACCTTTATGTTAGATTACACATATTAACTCAGATTAAAAAGTATTTAAATTGAACTCAAACTGGATGAGATATATGGAAAGTTATATATTTTTAAAATAAATAAAAGAAATATGATAAACACAAAGTTTTTTATCAGTATATTATAAGATGTTTTATATCTTATATATTATCGTATATTATGTTTTAAAATATTATATATCTATATAGTATATTATTATTATTCAGCATTTTTAAGGATTGTTCTTTGGTACTTAGTATTATGATCTATAGAGGAAAATTTGTTGCAATGTGATTTACAAATGAGAGTAATTTTTTTTTAATTTTATGTTGATTTTTATTTTTTGTCAAATTGCAGTGAATCGTAAATTTATGTTGTGTCAAACTAAAGAATTTATGTCCTTTGCTCAAACTTCTTCCAAAACTCTTTTTCGAACTATGTTTTTTTTTATCTCACTGTATTTGTGTATAGACTAGACATTACAATCCTTTTCAACATAAATCTGCTTGGATTCCACAGGATAGCTTCCTTCTTGTGGGTGTTTGTGTG
Organism: Cyprinodon diabolis; assembly: GCA_030533445.1. Classification (NCBI taxonomy): domain Eukaryota; kingdom Metazoa; phylum Chordata; class Actinopteri; order Cyprinodontiformes; family Cyprinodontidae; genus Cyprinodon; species Cyprinodon diabolis. The sequence goes on along the minus strand of CM060083.1, from coordinate 19,890,108 downwards.
GGTGTCATGTATATATATTATATATGACAAACATTAGCTGATAAAAGAACATTTTATTTATTATTACACCTTTATTTTTACAGGCAAGTCATTAAGTTCTTATTTACAATAGCGGCAAATAGCATGATAATAGCAAATCACATTTTAACAAATTTTCCTCTATAGATCACAATACTCATCAAATAGCAATCCTTAAAATACTGAATAATATTTAATATACTATGTAAATATATAATATTTGTAAAACATAATCTTATAATATATCAGTATAAAACTTTTTGTTTATCATATTAATATTAATTGCTAAATATATAACTGCATTTATCTCATCCAGTTTGAGTTCAGTTTAAAAAGTTATTAATCTGAATAAATATGTGTAATCTAACTGAAGAGTAATTTAAAATTTGTTTTTGTCTTTTAAGGGGTTGTGACATGGAAGAAATTATTGTAATATTATATTTTATTTATGTTTCATGGGATTAAAATGAGATCTAAGGCGTCTTCTATTCCTTCTGTCTGAACTGTGGTCTGATCCAAGATGGCCGCCCTCTAGACATGTCGGCCTTAATGCTGACGGTGTCCAATGAGGCGTCTATATATTGTCTATGAGTGGTACTTTTCTCTGTCTGCAGGGGATAGAGGGCTCGCTGGATTTCAAGGACTTAAAGGTTTGTAGATTCTCCTTGTTTCAGAAGATCACATCAATTCAGTGGATGTTTTGAATAAGTTGTATTAATTGTGTATTTTAGGTGAACCTGGTGAAAGGGGAGTCAGAGGTCTGCAGGGTGGGCAAGTCTCTGTTAATTAGGCTGTTAAAAACCCAATCTGCACGGGTTTACTGATCCAGATGTATTACTTATCAGGTGAACGTGGTTTACCAGGTCTCCAAGGACCCGCAGGAGAGAAAGGCTCCAAAGGATCAATGGGTGAGTTATTGGTGAACTGAATCTTACGTCATCCCTGGTTGCTTGAAATCAATAACATGATCATCTTGTTTTATGGTGCTGCAAAGAGCAGTTTGAAACAAACCATCTTACAGCTAAAACCATGTTGTAGATTTGTTTAGGAATAAGAACATTTTTTCATCATTCATCATCATTTTGTCATCAGGACTTTCTGGACAAGATGGTCAAAAAGGATCAAGAGGTAAATCACACAGCATTTGACGAGGCCTTCTTCTAAGCTCTACCATATCTCTCCAAAAAGTGTAAAATGTAATCAACTGGTCATCAGAAATTCTGTTGTTTCTTTGATGGGTTTCAGGAGACCAGGGGCCTCCTGGACTCAGGGGTCCTGTTGGGCCTCCTGGAGATGCTGGACCTGCAGGTGAAATCTCTCTCTATTAATGTTTCATTGTTTGACCATATAGCTATACATGTTTTATTAAAAATAATATTGCACTTTCCTCCTGTAGGACCACCAGGACTTCAAGGAGCACCAGGTAGGACTCTTTTTAAGCATGCAGCCCAGGAGCTCCTGGTCTAAAAAGAGGGTTCAGGCTCTGTTAAATGGCTGTAACCAGTGTTTTTTTTCTAGACTGAGATAAGTTGGTGCTGGAGTCTGATGGTAATGGATAGTCCAAGATGGACCAATATCAACGTAGAGCTCAATAGCTCCAAATCTAATTTAATGATATCCCAGTCTTACTCTATGGATTGTTTTAAAGCATCATCACATTTATAGTGGGTGGTTCTCTTTGGGTGGCAAGGCTCCCATATGTGTCTGTCCCAACTATCCAGTCAGAGTTTCTGTGTAAAGATGGACAGCTTTGTGTCTTCCAGAGCTCCTCTCCTACAAGGGGTCCCTCAGGGGTCAATTAACGGTCCTCTTTTATTTGCCCTTTACCTACTCCCCCCTTTTGCTCTGTTTTAGGAAACACAGCATTAATTTCACTGTTATGTTGATGACTATGCCCCTTCTGCATATAATACTGCAATCCAGAAACTTGCGCGTTGTTTCAAGGACAATAAAGCATGGCTCTCTTAACTTCCTAAGTCCAAACAAGAAAAAGACAGAAGTTATGTCATTTGGTCACAAATCTAGGGATAAAGTTTGAAAGCAAACCTAAATTTAAGAAACAGATTAGCAGTGTTGTTCAGAAAAGTTTTTATCAGCTTCGTCAAATAGCTAAATTGAAGCTAATCTTTAATAGGCCTGACCTGGAGAAAGTAGTCCATGCTTTTATGACAGGTTGTCTGGACTGTTGTAATGCTTTTTATGCAGGCATTAGTCAGATGTCTCTTGCCCGTTTGCAGGTTGTGCAGAACTCTCCTGCTTGTTTGATAACTCACACTTGGAGGTGTGAGCATATTTTCCCTATCCTGGTGTCCCTCTATTTGACCCCTGTTTATTATACAATTCATTTTAAGCTGTTATTTGTTTTTAAATATCTGAACAACCTCACTCCACCATATCTATCTGAGTTGCTCCTTCATTACTGCCCACCTCGATCACTTAGGTCTGCTGATCAGCTTCTTCTGACTGTCCCTAAAACTATGCTGAAGCTAAGAGGTGACAGAACATTTGCTGTAGCAGCTCCTACATTATGGAATAGGTTGCCGCTAAGTATCCAACAGGTTTCCTCTTCACCTGTCTCTAAATGTCTTTTGAAAACACATTTCGATTCCTTTGCTTTTGATACTGTGATCCAGTTTTGTATATCACTGCTCCTGTTGTGGATTGATTGATAGATATTCTTGCATGTGACAATATGTGACAATATCAGTCCATTTAAATTGCATGTCAGAAAAAAAGCACCAGCAACTAAAAGCAATACACAACAACACCAAATGTATTTCTCAGCTCTGTTTTTCCACAATTGCAAGCGGTAAGAAATGCCAATGAATAGGTCACATCCGAAACTATAACCAAGCTATACAGTACAAAAAAATAAATCTAAATAAGTCATTTTGTCTTAAAATAAGTGCATTTTTTCCCTTGAATTAAGGAGATGAAATTTTGCCAATAGAACAGGACAATTTAAACTTAAAATAAGAAGATTATTTCAAGTGCATGTTATCTAATTATCTTATTCTAAGAGTTAAAAAAAATCCTTCCATTGGCAAATCATCTTATTTGCCTACTCAAATTAAAGGAAAATACACTTAATTTAAGAAATTTTATACTTATTTATAGATTTTTTTGTAGTGTAAATCAGTAGACATATTGGATACTTTAGGCAGGGCTGTTTAGCTAATGAAGCTCAGATTTTTCATGTTGGACGTTCAACTTCAGGATGTGTTTTTAAGACTAGGAGCTGCTACATAGAAAAAGCGACAATTATATTAAATCATGAAATTAACAGAGTTGCGCCGTTTAGATATTAACTGCTTGATCCCCTTACAGAAACCTGTCTTTAAAAGTTCATATCCATCAATATAATGTTAACCACATGATCAAACATGATCTCTGTGTTGCTAGGCATCCCAGGAAATCCTGGTCAACCAGGAATCAAAGGTAAAGCCGTTGTCAACCTTTTTAATTGTGTTTTTCTGTCGCATCCTGCTGCTCAGTGTTCAACATGTGTTTGTGTTTTTAAGGTGAAACCGGCCAACCAGGACGAATCATCAATGCAGGTGAAAGAGAAAATATGATAAAACGTTTTCCATCCTTTTTTATGAGACAACAGCCGAAGATGCAATGATCTGTTTTTATTTCCCAGCTGGTTCAACATCCATTGGCATCCCAGGACCACCTGGTCCCCCTGGTCCTGCAGGTCCTCCAGGACTATCAGGTCTCTATCTGGGCAACATTTTCCCGATGTTCACTATTCTAGATATCAGAATCTGATTACGCAGTAAATTCAATCTGTTCAATGTTATTCATTCACGTCCTCAGGTCCGATTGGCCCTGCTGGTCTACCTGGTCAACCTGGTAGGTCGGCTTTTTATTTGGATTTTAAGTAGTTTACTTAAAGATACGTAGTTTTATAAATTGCGTGACACGTAAATCTTGTCTTTGCAGGTCCTAAAGGTGACAGAGGAGAGATGGGAATAACAGCAAGAACCAGCGAAACTGTACATTTATCAACAACAGGCAGTAAATCCTTTTATATTTTTTGACAAATAGATGTTTTAACAGATGAAATATTTAATAGTCAGACTTCATAACAAAATTGATTAAACTAAATACGTTATATCCTGAAAATAACTGAAAAAGACTTGAGTCTGGGTAGAAGTTCAGCTTCCAATAAAACAGCAGCATTTATACATATATTGAGATTTCGTAGAATTGTTTTGATCAAAGCACACTCAATAAAATGTGCTAGTCAAAGTCAAGACCTAAATCCGACTGATAATTGTAGAAAATAATTGAACACAAATTTTTATACATTTATGGAAATCATTGACTCTTAGATAACCTGCATGCATGTTAAAAATTGATTTAATTTAAATCAGTAACCCCAAAGCTTTATTTTGATAGTGTTTAGAGGTGAATACTATATTTTTTCATGAATTTGTCAAAGCATATTGTATTCCTTTTCTTTTTTTTTTGCTTCAGGTCAGTACACTAATGGAGGAAACATACATGGCCCACCAGGTCCACCTGGGCCTCCTGGACCTCCTGGACGTCCAGGTGAGAGATCAGCTTCCTGAAGAGTCAGACCAAGTCCAGAAATCAGCTGGGTTATATAGTTTCTGATATTTTGATCTTTCATAAGGCGACTCAAGACAAGGACCTCCTGGACCTCGAGGACCCCCAGGAGAGCCAGGCAAGTATTAGGTTAAAATATGAATTCACATTTAGTTTTTGTGGCAACACTTTTAGACATGATGGGGACACGGTTAGGGTGTGATTAAGTGCCATTAAGTATTGTTCTTTAGGTTATGGAAGACCAGGACCTAAAGGAGAAAAGGGAGATGCAGGCTCTTCATCAAGCTCAGGTAACATCGACTTTCGTCTGCATTTAGTCTTTCCAAGTTGTGGTAACAGACAGATTTTAACGCTGCTTTGTCTACAGGAACATATTATCGTGGACCACCAGGACCTCCTGGGACACCTGGTCTTAAAGGAGAAACAGGTGATATGATAATGCAGATCTCTCCCTCTCTACTCCAGTTTGAGGTGTTGTCAGCACTTAATCATGTTGTCTCTGTGTTTATGTAAGGTTCTCCGGGACCCCGTGGATACACAGGTATGTCTGACATTGAAAATTTCAGACATCAATAAAATTTTGCTTGGATCTAAAAAAAACAGACGAAAAGCGACAGTCCTTTTTACAGCTAAAATATGTAAAAGTTATTGCATGTGTTTAAGGTGAACCAGGCCCACCAGGTAGACCCGGAAGCTCTACTGGTTTTGCAGGAAATGTGATCCCTGGACCTGCAGGTCCACCAGGACCTCCTGGAGTCCCAGGATTACCTGGAGTGAAAGGTAACCCTGACAAGCTAAAATGCTTGAGTCTTCTTTTGCTTTGTTGATTGGTTTTGCTGGAAGATTTAGCCAATGTCACATTCACATGATGACATGTGTGTGTTTTTTGTTTTCATTTAAAGGAGACACTGGAGCTCCGGGAATACCAGGTACGTCAAAAGATGGAGATATTTAAAAATGTCCTCCTAATGGTGCTGTCACACCTTGACGATTTAGCCAACGCATGCTGACGTCCAAGAAACTTCTAAAACACTGGCATACACTGAACTTTCTATGTATTTTTTCAATTTTGACTGTATACATAGAGTGCTCATAAGGACACCAGAAATTTTGTCCAATGACAGCCTAACTTATGGATAACGCACAGCGGCGTAATGCCCATGAAATGTCACGAGCCAGTGTCCTAAAAGGGGACAGCGATACACCCGGAGTCGCCCTGCCTGCATTAAAAAGCACAAGATTTCTCTAAACTTCGCAGTCACGGTATTTACCTAGCTGCTGTTTACCGCCCGCCAAAAATAGATAAATAAATAAATTAAAAGAAAAAAGAAAGAGAGAAAGAAAGAAATAAGCATCATGTCTGCTAGGAAGTGGGCGTGAACATAGGGAGGATCCATCACACTCAGCTTCATGCTCACCCTATGATGGGGAGATATAGTTTGGATAAGTGTTTGCATTTTATTCTGGTAAAGACACCCTGACTTTCTTATCTTTTTAGGCTCAGTGACAGTCACCTCCAGCCGTTCTGGTCCCCCAGGTCCTCCTGGTCCTCCTGGCCCACCGGGCAATTTTGGCGACTCCACAGAGATGCGGCAGTACATTTCAGACTATCTGAGTGAGTGTCTTAAAAAGCATGAGAGAGTTGGATGATATAAGAGCATTAGAACAAATATTAATGGGTTTTTTTTCTGGTCCGCACAGGTAGGTACAGACTGAGTGGTATGTCGGGCCCTCCAGGTCCCCCTGGGCCCCCAGGCCCTCCAGGCCCCTTAACAGGAACTATACAGGACATCTCTACTCGTGTCATTGCATACCTGCGACGTAAGATCTGATAATAATCATATGAAGAGGGACTGCTCATTTGTTGGTCACAGCTAGCTGTAGGTTACCATGTTTAATTGTTGCGTAATTCCAGGTTCAGATTCTGGCTTCAGCTTTGGAGTTCAGGGACCTCCAGGACCACCTGGTCCTCCTGGACCTGGCTCTGGATCCCTAACTGTCAATGCTCTTATCACCATGCTTCAGAGTGAGTACATAAACAGCTCCCAGCCATGGTGGAAAAGTGCCTAAAAAAACATGGATGCATTGAATCTGCTTAGTTTAATACATTGTTTTTTAATTCCTAATCATTCATAATATTTTTTCAGTCAAGAACCTATTGTATTTCCCAGAATAACCCATAACTTACTTATTGGCCCATTTTTTTGTGCAAGAAAATATTTCTCAGATTTTTTTCCTCAAAACTTGGGATGTCCTGATCCGATATTAATATTGGATAATGGTGTTATATTAGCCAAAGAACTTAGATCAGATTATATCGGCCTTCCTGTCTGATATTTTATGAAACACTTAAAACATTGTTAAAAGTTTCTGTCACTTATTGGTTAATTTTACATGGGTCAACTGTTTTCACACCTATTGTTTTTCACTTTTGTTCTTCGTTTTAGTTATATCACTGGATCAAACAAAAATTTGACAGTACAAACAAATTAATAAAAGCGTGTATGATTAGTGCTAATATTGTATCGGGTCACTATCGGCATCTGTCGATAGTCAAAACTTCAGTACCGGTATTGTATTGGAAATAAATAAGTTGCATTGGGACATTCCTTCTCAAAGCATTGAACTGCAGCATGGCATCTTGGAAATAAAGATAAAAAGGCTTTTCATCTTCATGCTCATAATTTGTGTGTTTCCGCTTTGAAATGACTAGGAGATGATGTGAGAAGGTATTTGTCAGGACCTCCGGGGCCACAAGGACCGCCTGGACCACCGGGGGCCTCAGGAGAACTTACAGGCAATTACAGAATAGAGGAGATAGCCATGTATGTCTTCAATATCATGAATGGTAAGAGCAGCTTACAACAGATGTTAGTACCAATGGGAAGTGCTGTCAGTCATTAACTCTACCAAAACCTCCAGAGAGGGGGATTGCAAGAGGTCCACAAGGTCCTCCGGGTCCTCCTGGAGCTCCAGGTATAGGAGGCTCTGGCATCAACACCGCTATAATTGACTACTCCGAACTCATCCGCAGTAAGATGACTCATCAGTTTCACCCATCTTTAACGACTCGAAACTAAAACCTAATCAACGTTTTGGTTATATTTCTAACCACTCAGATGCAGATTTCCGCTCCTGGATGGCTTCTGTTATGCGGCAGGGTCCGCCCGGTCCACCGGGTAGGCCAGGGCTGCCAGGTCCTGCTGGTCCTCAGGGGCCTCCAGGGGTCTCCACATCCACTGTCTATGGGTCGGGCAGTCGTGGCTACAGCCTAGAGGAGATTCAACGCTACCTGCAGGGTGGGTCAGAATATATTCCCCTTTTCTGTTTGTCCAAACTCAGAGAACTAGAAAAGACACAATAGATAGAATTAGTGAAACATCTATTATTACTAATGTTGATAATGGGAAGCAGGAACATGTATATCTGAACCCATTTTCTTGCTGACAACATACAATACGCACTTTAATAATCAAAAAATATAAAAAAAAAATCTGTTCCCCTTTTTTAAATGCTTTTAAATGTAATCATTTATAGATAGATTGCTAGGAATGGGAGTATTTGAAATGTTTTCCTAGCTAAGAATAAACAGCTTCAAATACTCAAGAGCATAAAGCTGAGCTGATTTCATATCTTGTTTACCTTAAATATTTAACAGGTATAAAAAGGCTGGTCACAGCCATAAATAACAGCCTATAACAACTTTATCTCAATAAATTGAAATTGTATTAAAAAGTGAACTTATTTTTGTTATTTAATTGAAAAATTAAATTATTGTGTTGTGTGCCTTTGACATCTAAGAGTATATTTCAACCATTTAGTTCTCTCCGTTTGGATGATTAGATTGAACAGCTAATTAAAAAAAAGTATCTCATATATTTAAAACTGAGTTTTACAAATGTATAATCAGAGTCATATATTGTGGTTTCTGTTCATGTTAGTTCTTGTGACAATAAAGATTATGACTAAATAAATTCTAGTAATTCTACTATATTAATAAACATAAGTTGCGGTCTGCTGTGTCACTTCATATTGCTGTGTACTCTCTAAGGTTCTGGGTTCCGAGGTCTTCCTGGCCCCCCTGGTCCTCCAGGTCCCCAGGGACCACAGGGGCAATCAGGCGCTCTCACTCGATCAGTGTCCTACAGTGAAAACCTCCCTCGGGAAACCATCCGTGCTGAAATTCAGCAGTATCTGAACAGTAAGTATCCAACAGCTCACTCTGACACATATACATTCATGATGAGGAAGCCCACCCTTCCTTTAGTTCCCGTTTTAAGATGTAATCAGAAACTAGCAGCTGTGAAGCGATTGAAACACATGTAAGACGGAAAACAAAATAAATGTAAATGAAAATCCAACTACGTCCTTTATTCAACTACCGTATACAAATAGAGAAGACACTGAAAGTAAGGAGCTGCTTGACTATTCATTATTAGAAATACACTAATTTAGAAATTAGGTAATTCTCATCATAATGCCAAAGAAGAAAAATAACCTGAAAAAGAGTAGCAGCTGTTCTTTTCACGGGGAAAGCTATTAACAAGGCTGTTTACAAATAATAAATAAGTTATATATATGTCTTATAATTTCAACAATGACTCACAAGAGGAAAGTATTGAACATGGGGTCCCTCCTCTTGTCCTGAGGACAGAATCAATAGAGGAATGGATTTTGAAATATTTGGTAAAAATTGATATAACAATATCTCTGATACAGACCTGATCTTATGTACTAAAAGAAGCTCAAGAAGGTATAGTTACTAAGAGAGAATGAGTATGGCTTATTTGCAAGGTTTCAAAAAACAACCAAAGGCTTATACTTTTCTAAAACTTCTGGATCAGTAGTCCCCAGACAAGCTAGACCAAAATGGAGATATATTTCCTTAGTAGATGCTACCAAATACACCAGGCATCCCCAACCTCGGTCCTCGAGGCCCACTGTCCTGCAGGTTTTAGAGGTTTCCCTGCTTAAGCACAGCTGATTATAATGATTGCAGTAGACCAAAAGCCTGTTAATCAGTTTTCAATTAAAATCAGCTGTGCTGGAGCAAGGAAACCTCTAAAACCTACAGGACAGCGGGCTTCGAGGATCAAGGTTGGGGATGCCTGAAATAGACCATATTAGCTCAGGCACCTCAAATCAATTGTCTAGTCTGGTGGTGGAGGGTTAATGATATCTTGCATGGACATCACATGGAAACAAATGGAGTCGCTGTGGCCTCCCATGTTTGTTGGACAGACAAAGCTCTGGTAAAAGTCAAGCTGCTGATTAAAATTAAAGGGAGGTTTAGAGGTAACACCAAAAAAAAAAAGTTCAGCAAAAATTTTAAAACTAACTTTTTGTTTCTCTTTTCACCCTTCCTGTTGCCATCTGAAAGCCCTGCTCTCTCTCGCTCTCTAGCAGCCTAAAATAAACACTTTTCTCAACATGTCTTAGAAAACATAGTTTACTTCTACAGTGTCTTTAATCTCTGGGCTACTTCTGATTATTATTATTATTATTTCTTATTGTTTAGTACGGAAAACAGCCGAATTTGAACATCCTGTATTGACTTTCACTCTGAAGAACAAAAAACTCATACAAATCATACAAGCAGTGCTTATTAAAGCAATTCTTTTAAAGCTTAACTGCTGAAAAATGTTAGTACATGTAAACAAATCAAACCAGCGATAATCCCTTGGAAACCAACTTCCCTTTTTCCCCCAGGTGACAGTGTTCGGCGGACTATTGTCGGACCTCCGGGTCCTCAAGGTCCAAAGGGTCAGAAGGGGGAGCGTGGAGAACCTGGCTACTCCCAGAGCTTCATACAGACCCAGAGTTACCCACAGGGCGACGCTCGCTACAGCTCCCATCAATTTGATGTCAACAAGCTCACTGAGTCCCTTGATTACTCCAGCGTTGCGATGAAAGTTACAGACTACATAAAGAGTGAGTGAACAACAGCTTCTGTCTCATTAGTCCTGCTTGTTGCAAACTCTTAGGCAAAATGCTCAACCTGGTTCAGTTTTAAATAAAGCTCATAAAATGTATCCGATAAAAGGTTAGATGAGTTTTTTTGTGTCTTTTTAAAACTTATCTCATTCAATGTCAAACTTTTGACTTGTCTTATTTAACAAAATAACCATTGAAACCAGATGTTTACTTGCTCAGCATAAAATGACATACTATATTTTTTTCCTCCCTGACTTTAAATTAAATGAAAACTTTCCCAGTTTAGGTCACCAAGCTGATTTCTAATTACTAAATGAAGAACAATGTCAAAGTCAGATAACATACTTTACATTTACTTAGCGTTTAGCTGAATTACTTTTAAAAACACGATTTATGCTAAAATGTTTTAATTATCCTTCCATGCTGTTGCACAATGGTGTGGTTGACTTTAGGCCCATTTCTCCAGACAAAACGAGTTAGGTTGTTAAGAGCACCTCACTTACATGGACCTTTTAAGCTCTAAGTATATTCCGTAAAAGTTTAAAAAAAATCCACTGGACTTGGTTTTCAAGATTTGAAGACGTTTCGCCACCAAATGTCAATTTAAATGTCTCTAAGTATATATTTTTCTTTTTTGTGGGATTGGGATCAGCTTTTAGAGAAATAGCTCTGTTCTTTACCAGTGGCCTTTTCAGCTCATTTTGGTGTTACACTTGCCTGAACTGTGGATAATAGGTGTGTTTCCTTTACAAATGGATGCAAGACATTGCCAATATTCCACTAATGTCAAAAACTACAATTTTGCAATTGCTTTGTGTCTATTAAATAAGAAATACAGTTAAAAATCCCATGTAACTAAATTTGTTCCTGAAGTAACTATTTTAAAAATCATGCCACATTATCATCCTACTATCTTTTTTCCCCTACATTAGAAGTAACATCCGATTGTTGATCTTGTGACTCATTGTGTAAAAAAAAAAAATTCCTTTGTGTAATGCGAAAAACACCAATTAGATACAGCCAAAAAAAAAAAAAAAACACTTCATACTAGTGCAAAAACTTGAAGTAAATTATTTATCTGAATTGCAATTTGCACGATTTGATGGACAATATAAAATGCAGCAAATGCCTCCTAGTGCCTAAGCGCTTATATCCACCAAGCACAGTTATTCCATGATTTCCAGCATTTAAACACAGGGAAGAATGTGTTTCAGATGTGCATTTATTTAACTGAGATACATTGACTAACCATTTAAACTTAACTTGTCAATTGGGTAGTTTTCTTGGCAACTAAAGACTTCTGATTTTTAAGAATGAAATACCAACTATTTTAAATTATTATCAACCTAATGGAAATAATTTAAGAAGTCTTCACTGACTGGAAACAGGAAAAATTCAGATTTTACCATCATACAGAGGGGACAAATTGGTTTTTGCCTCTTTTTTTATTGAATATAAAATGTTTGGTCTTAACTGCATGTTTTCTTACTGCAAATGTTTTGCAGATCAAGGCCTGCTGCAGCGGTACATCTCTGACGGTCCTTGGAGGACAAATGTCCGAGCTATTCAAGGGCCTCCAGGTCCCCCTGGCCCTCCGGGACCTCCTGGTACTAGCCGCGTGATTGGGGCATACGGAAATGTCACTGCTGACCTCATGGACTTCTTCAGGAGTAAAAATGGAGTTCTACTTTTTCAACAATCTTCCTCAGAAAGAGGAAGGTATAAGTTGAAAAGAGAAGAATTGTAAACGACTCTATACTTTTGATTGTGTGCAGGACATGGCACCATTCCCGGACCCCCAGGAAGCCCAGGACCAAAGGGAGAGAGAGGGTACCCAGGACCCAAAGGAGACACGGGTACATCTCAACAAACCTGATGTAACTCTGCACTTTTTAAAGTTGTTTTAACTATATCTGAGGTTTTATATGATCGCAGGTGATGCAGGACCTCCAGGTCTACCTGGAATCCCAGCACCCTACACTGTCCAAATACCACACAAAGTGCAAAGGCGGGAAGCAGGTAGCTTTAGTGGAAACATCTGAATTTGTTTAATAAAAGACATGTGTGCGCAACTAAACCATGTAATATTTAGACCCTTATTCCTTCCATACAGGTGATAAACCTTCGGTTCGTCAAAGACGTCACCGGCGCCAAGCCACTGGTGGCTGAGGGGTGTCCTGCTGCAATGTTCCAACTCAGCTCGTTTTTTTGTTTTTTTGTTTAATATTAGTGGTTAAACTGTAAAAAATGTGCTCTTTATTTTTGAAGCAAAGGTTGGTTTTGGGGAAATAAAAATGCATGTGGTTCTTTACAAAAGCTTCTCATAGATGTGTTGGCCTGAGGTTTTAAAAGGCACAGGCTGCAATGCTTAACATGCGGGTGTAAAATGTTTACTTTGCTTAGTTAGAAGATGGCATTCCCCTTTTTTGGGGAGCAGCAGTTTTTAATGTCAAATGCGAGCATCTGCCGCTACTTTTTATATCTGCTATAGTTTGGGGGATTATATGTATCTATGGACTATAGAAGTTTTTAAAAGCATTTATTACACATTCAACCAATAATAATATTCAAAACAATCAAGCCTTAAAAAGAATAGCAAAGCTTCATGTTGACTTTTATCAGTCTCAATCAAAGTGAGAGTCATTTACTTGCAAAGGTTTTGTTGGTATAAAGAAGACAAATATAATTAGAGATGGACTCAGATGATCGGAAAGACATGACTGATTTAATTGTATATTTTGTGTTTAAGCACTGAATTTGATATTTTACTTGCCTTTAAGTGTTGGAGAGAATAAATTATAAACATGGTTGAACCTTTTCGATTACATTATTTGATAAGCCGAAAATAAATGTATTTTTGGATTTGAGAGTCTTTGTGTTCTTATGACTACTTAAATACATTTCACTCAATTCTTCAAATAAATGGTCAGGATTTTATTTATTTACAAGAAAAAAGAACAGCATTTTATAAAGATGCATTAAATAGATCTGACATCAAATATGAATACAATAGAAATATTCATGGTCGATTTTTTTTCGGTAAAATTATGCAACGAAATAAAATGTTAAAAAATGATAAGATGGAGAGAAAAAAAATCCAGCATTCATTTAAAAAAAAACAAAAAGATTTTCAAGTCAGCTTATAGAAAATATACCATGGAGCAGCAAAATATACTAATATATTGATTTAAAATACAGCGGAAGGCTTTGGATGCTGAGATTCATACAGTAACAGGACCCAGGCATACTGTGAAAGCAATTACGGCATCAGAGTGGAGAAAAAAAAAACATTGGAAAATATATGAAGTTGTATCTGCAAAAAACAAAAAAAATCAAAATGAAACTAAAAGAAAAAGCATTACAGTCATTTTGGAGTTTAGATAGGCGTCTGTGAGGCAAAGTCTCTGAACCTGCATGGATACTCTTTAACTCAAGTGGCGACCTAGTGCAGTTACATTCCTTTACATTTCAAACTTTCAACAAACCGTTTGTGCGAATGCTGATCTGAACTAGTGAACGATGCATTTTCTTTTGGTGAACGGATCAGACGTGTTCGTAACACCTGGAGGGTGTGGAAGGAAATAACAGTAGGTGCTAAATAAATACAACGTTTCTGGAGAAGATAGTTGCTCTTTACTCTATATTCACACTAACACAGTACATTCTTTTTCAGGAAACAGCTTTATGACACTTTCTTGATGTCCTGACATCAGCGTAAACAGTTTTCTATCTTCTCCCAGATCTGTGCCGCCGATAGGATTTTTTTTTTTTTTTATTTGATCACCAAATTATGTGATGCGAGAACGATGACTGCTTTAAGTGCAAAACATTAAGGGCTTTTTATTTACTGCAAGCAGTAAAACGTCAATAAAGGGGGTCATTATGGGGGGTGGTGGTGATGGTGGGGGAGGGTGTTGGTTGACAGACATATGAGGCACTGGAGATAATTTATCGTGTTTCAGGCTGTGCTTTTAATAATCCGACGAACATGGCTGATCTTAGCTAACAATCGCAAACCTTGGAAATCTTCACATGCTTAAAAAAAGTGCATATAAATCAATATTTCCCAGCAAACTGAGAGAAGTTTTTAGGTGAGGGGACGTCATGTAGGCACATTTAGTAAGCTCACTGACTTTAAAACCAAGCAGAAAGTACATTTCAATGTTTTTATTGGGGACTTTAAAAAATAGCTCAATCAGGAAGAAGGGAGGGTGACAAAGAAGTACGACTGCAGTTTCGTTTGAAGGAAGTTAAACAGGAAGCTATACACCAGAGTTCTGCAGGTTTGGGATGGGGTAGAATTTTGAAACCCGACTTTGGGTGGTGGGATTAAGGCATTCTGATTCGCCACTCATTTTGAAGAAAACTTCTTGCTCCTGGAGCTTCCTTGTGAATTCCTCCTCCAACGCCTATAGAGAGCAGCAAAAAACAGAAACATCAGAATGAAAAAATACTGATTTTGCTGCACATATCATGTAGTGAGAATCTTATTGACAAGTATATGAAGCATAAGCATGCCTTCTTCCTGGGTCTCAGCTTTTCCTTCCAGTCTTTCATCTCCTGGCTGTGCTCCTCATCCAGCTCCTTCAGCTTTTGGGTCTCATGTTCAATAAGAAGATGGCATTTCTCATTCTAAAATAGTAAAAAGAACGGTGATATCAAAATAAAGGTCTGATGTTTTTTTAAATCTGCTCTGATCACTACAATGAACTCGATATGTCAGCTTTTCTATTTATCTGTAGTACTACAGCTTTGGAGCTCATGAGAAAAGGGGTTTCCTAAAAAGGACAACTCTTCCCTTATTCATGTAAAATTAAGAAAAAACAACAGGATGCTCACATTTCCTAATTTGTATCAAAAAAAGTTTGGAAAATTGCAGTTTTAAAGTTGCAAACATTTATGTCAGACTATATAATTAAAGCAGCGGCCTCTTAAGTCTCTGATTGCATGTCACAGTTGTCAGACAGAAACCTTGCAGCCCCAAAAAATAAAAATGAAAGAGGTACCTTTTCAGAAAAGCAAAACACATCTTACTTCTGAAGGCCAATTCATATTTTTTCTTTTCCTAACTACAAGCTCTTCCTGATTCAATGATTTAACTGCATCAACTTTTTTTGAAATGCAAAACAAATGTTAGTTGGCAGGTCATGCTACGGTATTTAAATGGATAACGGTAGCAGTGCTAGATAACTTAAGTTGTCCAGCAGGTGGCACTGCAGGAGAGGCTGTATGTGGTTCATCTGAACATCTGCCAGCAGGACTAGCCAAACTGTTTGGAAGCATCTTTGTAATTTATTCATTTAAGAAACAAATGACAGCCAACACCACAACACCTCCTCCACCAGGAGCTGTTTAGCACTTAAGTAGCTGAGCTGGAACCTAAACTGCATCACTTAATGGGGAAATAAACATTTCAAAGAGCAGAGGGTACGTTTCTGATAAGTATCGCTCAAACTTTATATTTCTGTCAGACATTGAACGTGTTTTAATGTGACCTGCAGCTGCTGCAGCTCGCGGATGTTGGAGTCACACTGCAGCTGGAGATCCCTCATCTGGTTCTCGTGTTTCTGGTGCTGATGGATTCTCTCATTCTTCTGCCTCTTGTCCTCCTGTGCAGCAAACTAGATGGGGAGGGGAAAAAACAGCAGGAAAACCCATCAGCCGGTCTGTCCAAAAATGAATATATGGAGTGGATAAGAAAGGGGGCATCGCTGCCATTCTAAGATAAATCCACCTGTTTGATGCGTTCCCGCTCCTGCTCTGGGGTCAGAGGTGTGGTGACAGTGATGCGGAGGCTCTTCTTGAACATGGCCATGCGAGTCTTTGCCTCGCTGCGTTGGATTTTGGGCAGGCGAACCCTCTCCTGGTTCTGTTTGTTCTTCAGCTCTTCTATCAGGCGCTGGTTGTAGCGCTGCATCTGTTCCATCTCCTACCACCAGCAGACACCAGCAGGCGTTTACAAACCAAGCAATTCTGAATTATGACTTTCTTATATCTGGACGTCGTCTCTTATAATCACTTACTTTCTCGTGTCGTTTCAGCAGCTGATGTCTCTGCATGAAGTACTGGTCTTTCAGCTGCTGCTTCAGTAGCTGGTGCTTCTCCTGTAGGTGGCGCTCCTCCAGCTCCCACATGGCTGCCTCTCGTGCTGCAGAACACATGGGAACACCCAAGAGTTAAAGGAAAGGTGGCGGATGTGTCAAAATTAGCAAACATGTTGGGTATGACTTCTTTTAGGACAAAGAGGCGAGTTGGACAGGCTGCAGCATGTCTGCTCAAACAGAACCAATGAGATCCCAGGTGGCACAGGTCACCGGTAAAATAAACCGAATGCCAACAAACATCAACACAAACAGGTAGAGCTGCAGTCAAACTACACACCCATCTAAGGAAATTAGATTAACATAAGAAAGTTAACATGTCTCTTTAATTCTATTCAAATCATTAAAAAAAACATGAAAATAAAAATAACAGAATTAGTTTCACTGATATTTAACATAAGGCCAAAGGAAAACTGGCTTTTATAACAGACCCCTGGGGTTACAGCCAGAGGGCTAAAGATGATGAGACACAAGGGCTCATTGTTTAAGATTCTGCCTGTTTAAGGTTGAATGGAAGGAAAAACTGAAGGGAAAAGGTGCACAGGTGAAAGAATAATCAACTGCAGCCTCGAGTGGACTGTATTTAGGAATTTCAGAGCGACTAAAGCAGTATTTTAGACCTACCTTTTAAATTCAACAAGAACTTTAAAGCAATTCCTGCCTCCTTCTCCAGAAGGCTTTATGGAGATGCTGATTTTAATTAGTTTTCGGTAAGTCTTGACCTGCCCACTCTGCTAAATATAACCCTATCTGGTTTAATGATCATAGTAAAGCTACTTAAATTACCAAAATCCCAAAGAGAATCTTTAGATTATTTTCATGCAACTTAATTATTTTTGGATAAAAAAAATACTTTAAGAATTGCATTTATAATTCTTATCATATATGAAATATACATTTGCTTTTTAGAGATATTAATCAGGTTCTCAGAGAAATTGGGTTATAGGTTTTATAGCTGCAGGATAAAAATCAAAGCACAGAAATTAATGTGAGAAATGTTTCACTTAATCCATAATGAATCTAGAGAATACAAGATTTGTACTTTTTTTAAATTAATTGTACAATTGATACACATTAAGGAATTTCCCATTTACTGAGATAAATCTGTGATATCATGTATCATGATAATCATGTAGGTCAGATCAAACTCAGACTGTTTTGTTAGGAGCGGTACACTGGTTTCATTGCTCCTCCTCTGTCTCCTTACCTCGTAGTAACTGCTGTTTGTGGTTGAGGCAGTCTCTCTCAATGGTGGCTATTTCTAGTTTATGCTGCTGGATGATTTTCTTCAGAGCGCCATCCAGCTCCTGCTGCTGCTTCTGCAGAAACTCCTGCTCCTGAGGAGCCATGGAGAAGAGGGGAAGCAGTGATGAGCAGTCAGACGTGGTCATAAGGGGGAGACAGCAAAGAGCCAGAATAAAAATAGGTAAAATGAAAAAATGTGAGTCCAAACACAGATCCAAGCTTTACAACACTGAATTATATAAAACCCACATCAAACTTAGTCCAACACAGAGGACAGCTGTGTCACATCAACAACTGGACTGAAAGGAGGAGATGAACATTATGGATGACAATGATCCACAATGAAAGGGAAGAAAAAAGCTCAGAGGAAAACATCTAAACTGATGTTTACAATGTCCGGGACCCAGCAGACGCTTTACACTGTGGTCCATCATCATCATCATCTACGGACCAACCACAACTCAACTTTATATGTTCTCTGACCAGTGAACGCACCTTATATAAGCAGCCAAGAAGCGGCACATATAGACGGCAGTCTTAGCTAAGGAAGTTAGTCCTAAAGTATAAATTTAATGATTTAAAGTAAAATTATTTAAAGAAGTGCTAAAGCACTTTGCTATACAATGAATAAAGGCACAAATGCTGTTTGTACCAGTTAAGAAACTAGGTTAGGTGTCAACTAATAACTAGCCTATTTTACTCTGAAAGAAAAAAAAAATCTAACACTGTCTGTATTGAGACAAACAGAGCTGTTTATAGAAGTTGCAATAAAGTTCGTTCTGTTACTAGCCCAGGGGTCAGCAACAGTTGCAATTCAAAGAGACAGATATTGGTTTTTTTTTAATAACAAAATTTGTCAAGAGCTGTAAAACCTACACAACCTTTTATAGTTTTGTTAAAACCTATTGTATACATTTGTTTTCCTTTTTTTAATCCAATTTTACAAGTAATAACAAAAAAAAAAATTTGTTTTATGGAAAATGAAGGAAGATGAATTTCACAACCTACTGACAAAACAAAAGTGAAAATAAAAACCTTAAAACTATTGAGGTTATTATGTTAACATGACCTGGAAAAAAACACCAAAAAACAAACTCTGGTGATAAAATCTATTAGTGGGGGGGGGGGGGGGAAATCCAATCAGCGGCACAACAAAATAAAACCTTCCATAAATGGAAACATTAGGCTTTTTATTTAAAAATATTTCTTAAAAATATTTTGCAAGCTCCATGGCTTTTGCAGAAGTTTGCCGCATTTGGCAACAGCTTTAAATGACACCAGCGGCACGCACCTGGAGCTGAATGTCTACTGATGTCTTTTGCAAAATGGTGGCCGAGACTGAAACAGGTGAATAAAGGCGTGCAGAAGAAAAGAGACACCTTTCCAGCATGGTTTAGAGGAAGGCCTGATTCAACAAATGATTGAACGTTAAAATGCCTCTACAGAGTGAGGAGGTGATTCAACAATCTATTGGCCTGATCTTCAAAGATTCAGAATAAGGTCTCTAAACTGCATGAGACACTTTTAGTGTGTGTAACCGATTGGTTTCGCTCATAAAACAAGCAGATTGTCTGCTCTACACCAGAGTGAATGTAAGGGAAAGATGAGGTTCTAAGCCATGGAGTTGGAGGTGATAATATTATAATACAAAATAATTTTTATAGAGCATTTAACAAAGGTAGCCTGAGTGTTATGAAAATAATTGAATTTATGAATATAGCTACATTTATATAGTAAAAATTTAAATATAAAACATGAGAAAGTTGTCTTTGTTGTTTTCTATTTGGTTTAACTTTATACAGATTGTCTGCCGTCCCGAATATTTATTAATATTCTACTATTTTTATCTTTGAGGATCTCTCTCGCCATTGTCTAGCATCGTACCAATATCTCCTTTGTGGCCACAATGACCAGATATTTTTAGATGTCAGTTTGCACGAGACCTTCAGATGTACTGAAAAAAGGAAAAAGAAGCTGAAACTGCAGCAGCAGTTGATTTTCAGATTTGGAAAATTGTTTCCACGTGGTAAATGTTTATTTTTGCATATCCTCCACCCATGAATTTGCTCTGTTTGACCTTTAAAATAAGATCTACATCTGGATGAAGGCTAACACTATCAAATCAAAGGGTCAAACTAAGAAAAAGAATTTGTGAATGGAAATATGGAGTCAGTTTTGTTCCAAATAATGCTTCAAGCAGGGAACATGTTTTATAAATGAAACTTCAAAAAAACATGTTAATCAAAAAAGAGGTTTACTATGTTGTTTTCTCAGATTTTGTTTTTTCAAATTCTTTTTCCTACTTAAAAAAAAAATTTTTCTTCAATTTTTCTTTTTTCAGGCTGAGTTTAACAAATTGCTGGCTTAGTAGCATTACGCTACTACTTCTACTGAAATGAGGAGGAATGACATTTCTACTCATCTGCATGGATGTTGGTAATGTTTATATTAGGTTTGAAGTGAGGAGAATGATCTGTAAAAAGCTTTTTGAAAAGAATGCAATTTGTAAAATAATCTGAAAAACTGAAATTTGAAAAATAATATTTAAAGATTTTAAAAAATTAAAGTCTAAAAAAATTACAATACAAAAACTTTTATCATTTGAAAAGTCTAAGAAAACTAAGTCACTAAAAATCTTTTTTCTGGATTTAATTTTTTTCACACTTTTATTTAATAAAGGTGATCTTTGCTTACAACAATATTGAGAAAAATATATATATCACACTATATGAAAATTAAGCCCAAATTCAAATTGGTGGATCTCTTCTTTTGATTCTCTCACTTTGCTTTACCAAAACTTAATTTCCTCTTATATACAGCATTCAGTTGCAGCAGAATTCTTCATGAATCCTCTCCTAATAGTTTTTACTAGTATTATTTTTTTCCTTTTAAAGTAATCTAATCAGACTGCTTTAAACACTGAGTAATAATGTAAAAAATGACTTTCAGGCACCCTCCAGGCTGTCTCCATATAATCGCTCACAGATAAAAATATGTACTCAGACAGAAGAGATCAAAACCCACACTACCAGCAAATTAAGCCAAACACAATCTAGTTTTGCGCACACAATGTAATTACCATGTACATTACACAAACCAGTTATAGGACATCTGTGGACTGGTGAGGGAAAAATACTTAGCGGGAGAGGAAGAAAGGGACCACTGCACAAATACAGTGATGACACTGAAATACAAAAACATCAAAATACTGCAAGCCCAACGCCGCCCATGCTTACATGTGTAGTTCTCAAAGTACAAGTGAGCCACCACAGACAGTCCTGTCGCTATACTTTACACACATCTAAGTATGGGCCAGAAACTGAGAGAAAGTGGGATGGGTGGAGGAGGTTGGGGGTCAACTTACATCCTGCATCTGAGCGTTGAAGAGTGCGCATGAGGATAACTGAAAAGACTGTATCATAACCTGGGCCACTGCCTGCGGAGGAGAGCACACAGCGCACTCGCCTTGATCACAGGAACAGATGGCTCGCAGCAGGCTGAGGATTTCTCACACACACTCACTCACTCACACCGGCTCTTTCAGAGTTATGCAAGACATGTTTTCCACTTTGGGAATGTCAGTCAGCTTAACTTAATGGGGGAGGGGGGCTGCTCTGGTTAAATGGTAGAAGGAAGCCAATTAATTAGTCATAATGGTACCTTTCATAACGGCATGCTTTAAAGCAGCTAATATCTCCAGCATCTTATTTGAATCAATCATGCAAAGAAGCGGGGATGTTTTGTTTTTGTTATGCTGCTGGCTAAAAGCGCATCATAACCAGAAATTTTCATAGGAAAAGGAGGTCTGAGTCTGCTTTGGAAGGCAAAGTTTGGAAAGGATTTTCAGCACAGATGCATCCTCCTAGAAACCAAACTTTAAATCGCCTAGAGCCGTCTATCATGTGAGGCCTACACCATTCTCCTCTTATAACTTGCATTAAAAGGCGTGAGCAGGTCAAATGTGCAAAAATACAGCATTCAGTTTATTGGTTGCTTCTAAACATCTTATTCAAAGCTACAGTAATACTAAAAATAGCATCCAGTTGATTCAGAAGCCAAAATGCAAAGTAAGTTATATTAAAAAGAGTTAAAAAAAACAAAAACAAAGTTAAAGGAAGTTGGCATTTTAAAACTTAAGTAAGGTTTTAAGGGCTTTTGGAGAAGGGGTCCACATCATCACAGGTCCTCCACCATGCTTACTAGTGGGCACTGAGGCAATTTTCCCCCTTTCATGTTCCCTTTTTGTTTCATCCCAGAATCACCAAGAGTGTTTATTTGAAAATCTCAATTTTAGACTCATCTTACAAAACTTTTAAAGGTGCCCTAAAAATTCTAAACCCATTTTTTGAATCCTGTCATCTTAATGTTTCTTGATTTCTTACTAAACTCCAAATTATCCAAGGGGACGAGAGAAATGTGGACCTAAATCAGTGGTCGCTGACCTTGCTCACCTTGTGGACTACTGATTCGAGGATCTCATAAACCAACATATAAATAAATTCTAGATTAAAAAATACAACCTAAATTACAATCTCACATTTAGATGTACTTAAATATGAGATTTGATGTTTTCTACCACTGAAGAACAAGATGAAGCTAGTTTAAGGCTTTTTACACATCTTGACCAGGCGGGGCAATAAACATGGTGAGCACCTTCACTAGGAATCGGAATAAAAACCTAAAAAGAAAGGCAAACAGAAACTACAGAGGAGTGGATTGAGTCAGGAAGAGAATAAAAACAGGAGGAGAGAACAGGTGGCGTCTCAGACGGCAATGATTTACCTCTGCAGTCTGAAGGAGCGACAGGTCCTCTTTTACCCGTTTCATGAGCTCTTTTCGCATGTGTTTGGGTGACTGTCCGACTTCCTGAATGGCCTACAGCGTGAGTATGCAGAAACTAGATGATTCTCTGTTGCTCCCAAAAATCAGACATAGTGCAACAACCGGAGAGACGTGCACAGCCCTCTTTGAGAGAAGAATTCCAGCATCCAACCACCGACAGATTAGATTTAACGCCAACATGCTGATTCTCTGCCTCCCTTTCCCTTCTGCCACCTCACCTTTCGATTCTCCTTAAACCATTTCTTCACATTCAAGTTTCAGCTGTTAAACAATAGGTTTGACTAATGCATGCCAGAAGATGTTAGTCCCAGAAAAAGCTTGATTATGTTTGCATTACTTCCACCAAAGCCACAGGTGTGAATATTCTGAACGTCAAGCTGAAGGAAAAATGGGTGACTGATATGGAATAACTAAATAAAGAAAAAAAAGAATCAATACTGGATCACAAAAGTGTACACACCCCTTTTAAATGATCAAATCTCTTCCATCTTTGATGTTGTTTATATTCTGTGCAACATAACTAACCTGTTGCAGGGGAAATAAAACAGTGTATCATAAGCTGGTAGTGTCATTGCATACACCTTTAAACTCATACTTTGCTGATGTACCTCTTGAGTAATCTCACCATTTAGTGAGAAAAACAGTTTTTTGCATCATTAAGCTTTAGTCAACACAGGCAGTCAGGTTTCAAATAATCCCACTTCATTGTACAAAAAGTATCAGTCAGGATAGGAGCATCAAAAATGTCTCTTGGCATTATTTATGAACCATCTTGGCTCTGATCTTCCAAAATCATGTCGAGTGATTGTGTTATATTGAAACTTTAATGGATGACAATATCGAAAGGTTTGTTTCGCATTAAAAACGACATCCACCAGAACACCAATACCTAGAGTTAGGCACAGTGGTGGCAGCATGATGCTGTGGGGTTACGCTTCCACCAGATGGAACTCAGTTTTAAAAGCTAAAAAATAAAGTAGAAATTGATTTAAGTGAATTGTTACATTTCAGCTGTTTGTTTGATTTTATCATTTTAATCCTTTTTTTTTTAACTACTACACTTGACTTTAGGGGTGTAAATAATAATCGTTTTGTATCGATACATCGATCCAAAAGCCGACAATCCGATGCATCGACACGTCCGCAAGATAATCGATTCATGTTTTTTTCTCCCTCCGGTCTGTTTTTAACCATTTGCTCCTGGGCGTAATTCTCCCTCCGGTGCTGCGGTGGCGCTAAACCTATTTTACCCTCCTACCTTGCTTCCTGGTTATACTCTTACAGCAGTGTGTTGCAGTGAGCTTGACACAGACATTTTTGATTTATCCCGAATATTGAAGCGTAGTCTTCGCTACACGCTGTGGGTCTAGATACGGCCGAGGCGTTGAGGAAGTTGGGGCCAGTTTAGTCCGACGGCGGAGGGACATGAGGGCCAAAAAGAGTGGAGATCCAGCTGGAAAAAGGGTCCCAGCGTTCTCGCGCAACTCGCTCTTCTAGCGGGTCAGACTTCACGAGTTGTTTTCTGCAATTTCGGTCATAAAAACAAAACAAGCAGGCCTCGTGTCTGTGGCACTGTTTGCGGTCAGCTACAATTTGGGAGAGGTGCAGCGGAGCGTCCGCGTAGGGGGGCGGAGACGCCTGGAGCCGAGGTATTGCATTGCACTCGTTGCACTGATTTTTGCAGTATTTTTTGATGCAACTTTTCTACTTCTGTTATTTGCTAATGTTTCTAAAAAAAATGCATAACGATATTACAGCTTTTATTTATTTATTTCAAATTTGAAACATTGTCTAGCCTGTAAAGTGTAAAAAAAAAAAAAAAGAAAATACCAATTAATCGAATCGAAGTGTATTCTTGAGCATCAAAAATAATCAAATCGTTGGGTCAGGAAATCGATACTGAATCGAATCGCCATGATGGATGTGATTTACACCCCTACTTGACTTAAATAAAAGTCCTCAACAGAGTTCACTTAATTGGAGCCCAAAAAGTAGTCTCTTTTCCCTGAAACAGTTGCAGTTTAGTCATATTTGAAAATTTAACAGGGGTCTGTACACTTTTTATGCCAACTGTACTTAGCTAATCATTTCTATTATATCACTAATCTCAATAAACTTAGCCAAACATGGATCAACACCATTTCTATTGAAATATGACCAAGAGTTTGTTAGAACAAGTTAGCAGTAGACTAATTATCATAGACAAATGTAATTCCATATCAGTTACTCTGAAACAGAGCTAGGATTATTTAACCCAAAGAGACCCAACACCTTTAAAAGACATAACCAGTCATCCCATAACCGATGCAAACTGTTACACTCATAAAACAAACATGGTTAGTTCAATACACACAAAATACATGTCTAAGCAAAACATAGATTTTATAAACAAACTACACACACATTAGATATGCAGTAGCTAATAATATGCTGAAATTTAAATATAAAAGGGAAGCAGCACAATAAACAGCAAGTAAAGAGGAAAAGGACTGAAGCCCAATAATAACTGCACTGCGCAGAGAAAGGGGAAAAAAGCTGCAAAAAGCAAATCTTAAAGGCTCTGAGGAGACCTGAAGCATCCAGCAAAGCAAGCACAGTCTGCTAAAGAGGGAGGGAATGACAGTAAGGCTGACCTTTATTAAAAGGCTTTAAAAGACAAATAACCCCCAAGAAGCCATTTCTCTGGAGGGAGCCAGAGGATAGAGAAGCAGCAGCTTTGGGCAGAAGATTGAAATAACCACATGGATTAAGGAGCGTTAAAGGAGAAGGGGAGAGCTGGTGTTTACCAGGAAGAGGACACAGGGGTGTGAGAGCAGCCAGCCACAGTACTCCAACAAGACTAGACAGAAGAGACTACAGTTTAACTAGTTTAGTTGTTAAACTGTTGAAGAAAAACTATAACAAAAGACAGACGGTAGAAATTAGCTGAACCCCTAAGCAAATTGCCATGCAGCTCCATACCTCCTTCTTCCTGTTCTTCAGCATGTTCTGGAACTTGGACAGCTCTTTGTCTTGATCCGCTTTGATGCGTTTGGCTTCGTCTCGGAGCCGGCTCGTGTGATCCTGTTCCAGTCGCTCAATCGTCTGCTTCTGCTTCTTTTCAAGGTTCTCCACCTCTTGGTCATACTGACGTTTCTTTGCCTGTCGAAGCAAATAGGAAGAGATGGCGGTAGGAATTTCAGGTTTTTATACTCTAAAAGGTCCAGATGGGCTACACATTTTATATCAACCCTTCTAATTCCTGAAGAGGTGCCCAGAAAAAGAGGAGGAAAAGAACTGAAGAAAGGGAAAAAGCCCTTGCGGTAGAAACAAAGTGACTCACAGTAGTTTCCTGTTCAAAGCGCCGGTAGATTTGCTCTCTCTGCTGCTGCAGCTTGTTGCTCAGCTGCTGCTGGGCCCTTTGCTCCTCTTTCTGAAGGAGTCGGAGTTCTCTCAGTTCCTGCCGCCTGCAGAAACCGATCAAAATTAGCTTTTAGGTAAGAACAACCTTTACGCTTCATTGCAAAAACTTACAAAAAAATGCAATAAACTGATCATTTGCAAAACATAAAAAGAGATTTTCCTCACCCTCAGTCCCTTTAAATCAGAGCTCTAATCTTATGTTTACCTTGAAGAACATGTATGTAGTTTGAAATTTAAATTTAGATCTTAAATGTAAAAATCAAACTTAAAATCATTTCAAAAAGTTTTGATGACCAACATGAACTAGTGAATGAATATAAGGGAAAGGACACAAAGTTTTCAGTGTATATTTTCCTTCAGAATCTCTCCAATTACTCCAGCCAAATCAGTTCAAGCTCTGTCATTGGATGGAAAAAGATCTGTAAACATCAGTTTTGGGAAAAAACAACAACTTTGGATTGTAGCCTGGATTTGAACAGGCTCACTCCACCACCTGAATATGATCTGAATCATTCAACTGTTGGACTGGCTGCTGTCCAACTGGAAGCTGAACATCCATCCAGGGTTTAAAGTTAAACTGCTTTTCTTCCATCACTGCGTTGCATTTAGCTCCATCCATCTTCCCATCACAAGCTGATCTTCTCTCATTCCCAGACTGCCAGATGCTGCCACCATTAGAAATTATGTTGTTTTTCAGGTGATAAGCAGTTAGGTGTGTGGAAAAAATAGTTTTTGCAACATATCGTGATTTCTGGCTACCTGATTTAATATTGATGTTTTAGTTCCTAGTATAGATTTTTTTAAACAAAGCATTTTTACCTAAATCTGAGGGAAAATGGGCTACCTCTGCACAGGCAGATAGTGCTGTGGAGCACTTTTTTTGTGCGGCGCAGCGCATTATCTGTAGTTGAGACAGTCAAGTGGAAGACCTGAACTGACTCAAACCTAGGGCTGTAAATAATAATCGTTTTGTATCGATGCATCGATCCAACAGCCGACGATCCGATGCATCGACACGTCCGCAAGAGAATCGATTCATGTTTTTTTTCTTCCTCCGGTCTATTTTTATCCATTTGCTCCTGGACGTAATTCTCCCTCCCGTGCTGCGGTGGCGCTAAACCTATTTTGCCCTCCTACCCCGCTTCCTGGTTATACTCTTACAGCAGTTTGTTGCAGTAAACTTCACATAGACATATTGAAGCGTGGTCTGTGCTACATGCTGTGGGTCTAGATACGGCCGAGGCAGTGAGGAAGTGGGGGCGAGTTTAGTCCAACTACAGAGGGACATGAGGGCCAAAAAGAGCGGAGACCCAGGTGGAAAAAGGATCCCAGCGTTCTCGCGCACCTCACTCTTCTAGCGGGTCAAACTTCACGAGTTGTTTTCCGCAATTTCGGTCATGAAAACAAAACAAACTGGCCTCCTGTCAGCGGCACTGTTGGCGGTCAGCTACAATTTGGGAGAGGTGCAGCGGAGCGTCTGCGTAGGGGGGCGGAGATGTCTGGAGCCGAGGTATTTCATTGCACTCATTGCACTGATATTGTGCAGTATTGTATTTTTTGATGCAAGGCCTTGCAGAATCTATAACGCAGGGGTATTATTATTTTTCAGTGAATGAGGTTTTAATAGGAATAAGTGGAGTGCAACTTCTCTACTTCTGTTATTTTCTGTAGTTTCTCAAAAAAAAAAAAAGCATAACGATATTACAGCTTCCATTGATTTATTTCAAATTTGAAACATTGTCTAGCCTGTAAAGTGTAACAAAAAAAAACAACAAAAAAGAAATGAACCAATTAATCGAATCGAAGTGCATTCTTGAGTATCGAAAAAATAATCGAATCGTTGGGTCAGGAAATCGATACTGAATCGAATCGCCATGATGGGTGTGATTGACACATCAAGCATAATGGATAGCAAAGTAACTGAAAGATCATTATCATCTGATAAACTTTTACAAAGGTTGCCTTTTTATCTATAAATTAAATTTTGATAGCAGCAACATATCAAAATATATGGTGATACTGCTATATACTGATAATATTGTATTGTGACACATATTGTATCTCAACTCCCATGCCAATACTCACCCCTATAAGCAGTGTAGTTTTGGGTTTTCATTCAGCCATGACTCTTATCATATCACTCTTCTAAAGAGGCCTAATGTCTGAATTCACCACAATATTCTGGTTAATAAGACTCCCCCATCTGAGCTATGGATCTCTGCTGCTCCTCCAGAGCAAGATTGCAAGAAGAGAGCTTCTCTGAATCTTGCTGTATAAGGCCAGCATATAACCATCAGCCAGCCTAAGGGGGCTTAACATCTAAATAGGCTACATAATACATTTTTTTATTTTTATTTTTTTTAATGTTGAAACCTCTGTTTGATTTCTGTTCTACTTCACGATTAAGCACAACTTGCTATTTTTATAATCCGCATGTAAAATAACAACAGCTTGAAGTAGTTGTGGTTAGTGTTGCACCGATACCAGTATTGGGCGGGGCCCCGATCCAGCAATAAAATTTCAAACAGGTGCTATGCTCGGTATAGTATTGGGTATCGGCCAACACTGCACAGCCAGGTATCGGGTATCTGGGCCAAAAAATGGCATTGGCACAACACTAGTTGTGGTACAAAATGTGGAAAAGTTCCAAGGTTGAAAATGCTTTAGTGACAATGTACACGTTTATCAGACAATAGCTGCACTGTCAGCAGGCTGAATCTTTAAAAGGGAGCAAATTAGAGGTAACAGGAACATAAAGAGGCAGGAATCATGGCAGATAACCATCTGACATTTGTAAAACGTTGTGGGAGTTGGGAAATGAATGAGAGCTATTCAAGGCAGACTGCCTCTTTAAACGGGTCAAGTCCTAAATTTAGGTCCAACAGTGAAGCACGCAGATGGGACACAGCCGTACCTCAGGAACCTCATCTCTTCACTTTTGGTGTCGTTATCCGTCACTATCTTTGACGTCGTCACGCTGACCTCCACGCCATCCACCATAAACTTCCGGGTCTTCTTCAGAGTCTTCTTCTGACGTTTTAAGTCCTGCAAATATAATAAAGAATATTTTACAACAATAACAGAAATAACTTGGTAATAAAGAGTAGGGGAGCAGATCGTTTTACCTGCAGAGACACAGATCCTCCTTCTTTGCTTTTGGACAGGAAGCTAGAGATGGAGAGATTGAGGTCAAGGCTGTTGCTGTCTGCAGCAGAGCTGCTTCCAGAATCAGAATCCTTCTCAGCGTCTGACTTCATCACAGCGGGGCTGCCATGCTCCATCCTGCTTTCTGAATCCGTTTCACTCTCCTGGACAGAGATGCCATCCTGGGAGATGACCTCATCTACATGAGTTACCTTTTCTCCATTTTCCTTAGCAGAGACATCCTGAGAGTTAACTGTTTGATCAGAAACTTCTGAAATGACTTGACTAGATTCACTTGGTGCTTGTTCTTGTACTTCATCCTTGGCTGTGGTCTGATCCTCTGGCTTTGGCTGCTCTGACTCCTTGAGGACTTCGTCTTTTGTCTCCGACTGGTTTTCTAACACAGCCTGAGTGGAAGACTCCTCAAAGCTATACCCGTCTCCATTCACAGTTGTGTTTATTAAATCTGAAGGTAAATGATCCGTGTCCGTGTTTTCGACCGTCTTATTCTTAATGTTTTGGATTATGTGTTCACCTGTCTCCTGATTTAAATCTTTGCTCTCTTCTTGATCATTTGCCTCTTCTTCTGGTTTGGCTTCTCTGTATGCAGCTGTATCTTCAAGGATTTCTTGTGATTCAACTGAAACTTCAATGCCATCTTCTTCTGCTCTTAGTTGATCTTGCTCTAGCTTGTCTTTGTCTTCTTTTTCTTGGGTAGCTTCCTCCTGTATTTCCATTATCTTGGTCTCCTTCTCTTCCTCAGTACCTTCAGCTTCAGAGGAAGATTTATCATCAGGTTCCTCTGGCTTTGACACCTCCTCACCAGAAATCTCCTCAACTTCGACTTTGTCCAGTTTAGCCTTTGCAGGATCTTCTGAAGTCAAGTCGTTTCCCGTCTCTATTGTTCCAGGAACCAGAGAAGCTTCATTGAGCTTCTCCTCCTCCATCTTGTCTACTTCGGTCATTCCGAGTCCTTCATCAGAGAGCTTATCGCTGCTCCGGTCTTCCCCAGGCTCAGTCTCTGTCTTTTCTGTAACAGACTCCAAGGTCGAGGGTGTAGGTGGGACTTTGTCTTCCT
Organism: Cyprinodon diabolis; assembly: GCA_030533445.1. Lineage (NCBI taxonomy): Eukaryota > Metazoa > Chordata > Actinopteri > Cyprinodontiformes > Cyprinodontidae > Cyprinodon > Cyprinodon diabolis. Next base: position 19,859,769 of record CM060083.1, on the reverse strand, counting down.
CTGAGCTGGCCATGCTGACATCCGATGGAGCCCTTTTGTGCCCTGGAACTGCCTGATGGATTAAAAACAAACATACATATATATTTACAAAATGTAACACAGCAGCTAAATTATGGGAACTTTACATTTGGAAGTGAAAATCTACTTTAAAAAAAAAAAAAACATAATGAACCCCGAAGCAAAGACCAGTTTTTAAGAAATAAAAGCTTTTAGATCAAAGACCAGTCCTAAACAGATTTGAATCAGTTTAAACACATTTCTTTCATTCAAGTTTTTGTTTTTTTTCTTCAGTCCATTTTATTTTTTATTTTAACATTTCATATTAATTCAAACTAATTTCATCATTTTAACATTGACATTTCAGAATAAAACCGTTTATTATCATTATTATAAAACCGTTGAATCTATGTTACCAATTTGCAGGTAGAAAGCACCTTTTTTAAAGGAATAGTACATCCAAAACATGATTAGCCTTCATTTTCTACTAACCCCCATGCTGAACAACACTCTGGAGTACTTTTTTGATTTCTCAAATGCATCTGGAGATCTGGGAGGCTTCTTACTGTCTGCTGACATTCAAATAATGGAGGTCTATGGTGCCCGAGGCAGAAAGGTCCATAAAAGTCCACAAAAAACGTGTCAATATTCCTCCATACTGCTCGTCCAATGTATTCCAAGTGTCCTGAGTTGGTAGGGTCCATAATTTACTCGAAACAAAGTCATTTAGAATGTTTTTAGAGCATAAACAGTAGTGTATAGGATTTCCTAAAAGCGCGCGCCTGCGAGTTCAGCCCACGGAAACCGCGGCAGACCAAACCAGATGAAAGTGCGCATTCAGCTCGGCAAAGAACTCATGCTCTTCCTCAACACTGAAGTCCTCAGACATTTTTATTTCGTTGTTTCTTTCTTTGCACAGGTAAACAGCACATTTCTTCTTCTACGCTTGCATTATCAAGAGCAGACGCTGAATGCGCACTTTCATCTGGTTTGGTCTGCCGCAGTTTCCGTAGGCTCGTGAACTCGCAGGCGCGCGCTTTTAGGAAATCCTATACACTACTGTTTATGCTCTAAAAACATTCTAAATGACTTTGTTTCGAGTAAATTATGGACGCTACCAACTCAGGACACTTGAAATACATTGGACGAGCAGTATGGAGGAATATTGACACGTTTTTTGTGGACTTTTATGGACCTTTCTGCCTCGGGCACCATAGACCTCCATTATTTGAATGTCAGCAGACAGCAAGAAGCCTCCCAGATCTCCAGATGCATTTGAGATATCCAAAAAGTACTCCAGAGTGTTGTTCAGCATGGGGGTGAGTAGAAAATGAAGGCTAATCATGTTTTGGGTGTACTATTCCTTTAAGGTTTTTAACGCTCAGAAAAATCTAGACAGGTTTATACAAGTGTAGATATTAAGGCTGCCTGATATTATAAAACCTGCAATGTATGGATCCATTTTGAGATACAACATGATTGTATGACGTGGCTTTAATAATCAAAACTAGTCCTAGCTTCTTTAAAAACAGACCACCTATTGACGCTCTGCATTAAGCAACAACCATTTCCAAAAATATTTCTCATTGAGAGCCTGAATGCATCATCCTTAAATATTTCAGTCAAGGTAGTTTTATCTGATTTTACGGTAATTAATCAGTGATATATTCTGTAGCATGACTTTTAAAAAGCAAGTTTCTGAACCGAAGTCAGTTTAAGAGCCTAGTTTGAATCCAGACCTAAAGGGATTCTAAAGCTAGAAAAAGAGGTTATTTGAACTATTAACTGAATGTCTGTTGTCAGCTGGTAAAAAACCTATGTGATGCACAAATGGGACTAAATCTCATGCTGTGATGCAATATATTATTAAATCATCCAAAAATAGATGTTTTTATTAACAAAAACATGGCGTAATCTCTGCTACCTTCAATTTTTCTGGATGAATTTGAATCTTTTTGTTTTACTTTTGCATTCTAATTCAGACCTGGAAAGGAATACAATCAATTGCTGCAGAGGAAATTTAAACCCATAAACAATAAAATAACCCACCGCTGGAGTATCAGCTTCTTCCTCCTCCTCCTCCTCTTTGCTATCTTCAAGCACTTCTGTGACTTCAGCTTTGGCTTCAGCTATAAGCTCTCTAAGAGGTCTGCTATCGGTCACACTGGCCACAAAAGGATGCTACAGTTGTGACAACAAGAGAGAGGTACAATTAGAAAAAAGACGATTTCTCTGCATGACTCAAATATAAGATCCGCTGAAAATTCAGAGGTGTGAAAAGTAAGTTAACCTGTAGAAGCTGTGTTGAATTCCACCTATTGTCCACATTTTTATCCAGCGCTCTCCTTAGGAAGTCATTAAATTCTGGAGACCTGTTCAAATATATGTGAAAGTATATATTGGCTATCAAATATCAAGACACAATGTTATTCTTTCCCTTGAAACTTTTCACAAATACAATATGAAACGTGATCCTTTATCTTGAATCTGTAAACATCTCAGCGGCACCTCCGTTATCAGAATCAAACCTCCTCACCAGCGAGAGGGATGCATCAGAGTGGGTGGCTCAGACTTGGCTATTTTCAGCAACACCCTCATGGGATTCATCTCGTGGTTGGGAGGCTCGATCTGTGCCAGCTCTATGAGGGTTACACCGAGGGACCAAATGTCGGCCTTGTAGTCGTACGGACGGTCTTTGGAGGTTTCGCACATCACGACCTCAGGCGCCATCCTGCAACATTCAGTCAATGAGTAGTATTACAACAGCAATACTTCACTTTCAACCCTCTTTTAATTTTAATGGTGAAAGAAAACTAAATGTTGAGTCAATGTTTTTCAGTGTGGAATTCCAAAAACAGAAGCTAAAACATTATTTAAAGCTGAGGATGTTTGTCTTATTTGATAAACAAAGCCATTTTTCTCCATCTTCACACATAATGCAACTCCAGGAGGGGAGAAAGTAATCAGCAGTGAAAAGAGGAGTGCCGTCCTATATTTAGGCTGCATGACTCACCAATATGGAGTGCCGATGAAAGAATCTCTTCTCTGTAAACTGTTGGTATTTTTAGCCGAAACACCAAAGTCAGCTGAAAGTAGAATTTAACAGTAAGAGTTTTTTTTTTTTTATGACTAAATCCAACTGAAGCATAAAGTCGAACTGCCATAAATCTAAACAAGAGTAATACAAACCTGCTTTAAAAAGGATTTAAAAAAAATCTCATTTTTATAAACCAAATCTTTGCAGCTAGTTTTATCCTAACATTGCTTAAAAGGATTGTTCATCATCAAGTCTCTGTTGACCAGCTTGATAATTATTGTTTGCCAGGCTAACATCCTGACCCTCTGCCTACAGAACATGAATCATCAGGGAGAAGGCAGCTATGTGTGCTACAGTGGCTACATGAAGACTTTACTTGTGGAAAATGATGTAACTGATTTGATGCATCACCAACTGCAGCACATCAGTGATGTATAAACAATAGATGAGGGAAAAAAATGCAGTTTGAATGAATCTATATAGTTGGTACAGTGTCCTGCAGAGGCAATCAGATATGAACTAAACATTTGGTCCCTTTATAGCCATTAGGGATGCACGATATTGGGATTTTGGCCGATATCCGATATGCCGATATTTTAAAACTCATGTAGCCGATACCGATACTGATGTTAAAGCTGGACAAAAATAAGTAGTCATTGAAAATAGCAGTTTTGTTATCCATTTCTGACACTTTGAAAAATAATATACTCAAATATATTTTCATATGCTGGTATCAAATTGATTTTTAAAAACGCTGTATTGATCTATTTTACTTTCAAAATCTCATGAAATTTCATCGTTCTGTTACAAACTCTCGTGATAGTTTGCAAATTCTTGTGAGATTTTGTTAGTAAAATAGATCGATACCGCGTCAATATATCAACATATAAAAATATGGCAAAATTTCGTGAATTTTCGGGGGATTTCGTAGCATAACGATGACATATAGCAATATTTCATTAGTAAAAGAGATTGATATGGTGTTTTTAAATGGCAATATATCAGCATATGAAGATATTGTGATATTTTAATGTATCAATATTTTTTCCCTCGTCTTTAGAAGTTTTTAAGTCTGTAAAAAAGACGTTTTTGAGGAAGAAGAAGAAGAAGTAGTATTTAAATTTTTTTTAGACTTTAGAAACTCAGAAGCTGATCAAATATCGGGTTAAATATCGGTGGGGTGGCCGATGTCCGATATTCAATTTTAAGGCCGATACCGATAGGGGGCGATTATATTGTGCATCCCTAATAGCCATTCACAGGCTTTTTTTGTATTTTAGGTGATATCTCAAAAACATGAAGTGCATATTTGGGGGGGTAAAGAAAAAGGATTCATGATAATAAACAGTTTTCAAAAATAAGGCATATTTAGAGTCAACCAGCTTTGCACAAATAAAGACTGAAATGTTAGTTCTTCAAAAGTAGCCTAACGCTCAATCTGACAAAATGGAGAGCATCTGTTAGGGAAAAATTAGATCTACACACTGAGGCTTATGACTAAATTGGAAGTATGAAGTTGTAACGTGACTTAATACCAAAACGTTAAAGGCGTGGGAATAGTTTGAGCGTCTGTAAAGCTCGCTGTCCTTCAGATAGAGACTGTATTCACTGAATCAAGTTTAAAAGCTTTGTACCGAGTTTTACTTCTCCATCGAGGGACAGCAGAATGTTTCCAGCTTTCAGGTCTCTGTGAATGACTTTCTTCTCATGAAGGTACGTCAAGGCCTCCAAGGTCTGCTTACACACCACCCGGATCTGGGGCTCAGTCAGGGGTCTCTCCAGTTCTGATGATCAACAACATACACTCTCAGTAAAGTGGGATTCTTGCACGGTATCCAACAGCATATAGAGGACAGAGTGCAACCTAATGTCATCTTGTGTCTACTAAATGCATCCAAGGCAAACTAGAGATATGTAAGACAGTTGAGAAAATATCTACATCTAAATGTAATTACAAATAGGTGGCCTTAAAGCATCAGTGATAAAATTGAGCTAATTTACTAACAGTGAGGGGTGAAAAAAGAAAAGGAAATCCCAAGTGCAATAAAGATCTGCCAGTTGTTGCTTCAGGTTTAAAGACAACAGTATCATTTGGCATTATGGATTTTTTCCCCCATTTCTTCCTATAAATGAGGGACTTACCCAGCATGATGGCATCGACCGCACCGCCAGCACAGAACTCGATCAGAATCTATAGAAAAAAGAAAGAGGTAAAACGATACAACGAGCCATTCAACTCCGAGAACCTTTATTGATCAGCCTGTGATGACATTCTTAGGAGCTAATCAATTCGGTACCATCGGACCACAAATGGCTCCAGCTCTAGACACATTTTCATTTTAGTAGAAATGTGCCGCTTCAGTTATTGGTGCTTTAAAATTTTATAGAGCTTCTACAGAAAGTTAGAGTTAAAGGCACTAAACCAACTGTTACAAGGTTCTGATAGGTTTAGAAAATCGAAATCTCATCTCTAAATCAAATGTTTTGTTGCGACCGTCTGTTGTTTTTACACCATGTTTATAAAAAAAAAAAGGAGTTGCTGAGCATGAAACTTTAATCTATTTGCTTTGATTTTGAATGACGTTGATCCTCAACTACTTTTTTTAAAACCAAACATGTGAAAAAGTAGAGATGGACCAATATGCTGGCTGGCTGATATTTTTAGTCAATATTAAAAGGATTTTTCTTGCATGTGTAATTGCCATGCCTTAGCCTGGAGATTGAAGCACATGCAATGACTCTCCTTTCATTTGCCATGCATTGTTAATGTTTTGTTTGATTTTTTAATACATACTTTTTTTTGGGTTTAAATTGAGACTTGGCTAACATTTGTTATTATTGTGTCAGTTTTATTGTTTAACTTACAGAAGAAAGAGCAATATGGGCTACAATAAAAGGATAGGCTGTCTTGGGCTTCAGTGGAGTTGAAGACAGTTGAAGAAGAAGTTGGAGACACACTAGTGTGGCCATTATAGATGCCTGACTGGAACTCTACTATGGCAGCAGCACACAAAACACTCATGATCAAAGACATAGATGAAGTTAAGACCATTGCCTTAAATCTGTGGGCTAGGCTTTCTCAGGAACGCTGCAAAAGTTGGTACCTGGTTATGAATTATATTTTGCTCAGTGCCAAACTAAGAAGTAAAGAAGGTTGAATAACTGCAGTAGCCATTAATATCAGCATTTGAGGACAAACGGCTCATAGAATCCATTGTAATGAGCTCTGAAATTGTTTATTGCAACAGCAGCTAGTTTGTTTATTTCCCCAATAAAGTAAATCTGCTGAATAATAACACTTAGATAAATGCAGGTTCTTATTTCACCCCCTCTACTGAATGTATTTAAAGGAAGAAATACAGCTTTACAGTGGTAGTCTGGGGGGCTAATTGATTAACCTGGCAACCACTTCAACACCATTAAGCTTTGCTTCATTGTACTTGGCATTATGAGGCACCAGATGGTTTAAAAAGAAAATCTAGCCTGGGATTGAGCATTGCACTCCATGTATGGATCCCAATACTGGAGGAAAAAAGTGGTTAAACCTGTTCTGCATTGGTGCTAATAACAGCCGTCATGCCGTGGCCCTTAGACTTTTACTCAACAGTTGTTTAGTTACAAACTGATATCTGCCATATTAAATCTAGCAGTCGAACAAAGGAATAAATCATAACTTAAGTGGATGAGCCAGACAAAGCGGAGGCAGCTAGGCATTAATCAAGCAGCTTAAGAGACGGACTCCAGAGACATGACCTGCATGCATCTCTGAATTATTCACGGCCACTTTCTCCAGCCACCAAAACCATTCCATTATTTTCCTATAGCTGTGGCCGGTCCACAAGGGGCAGTCACATGACACCATCTGACAGGAGATAATAGGGCTTCCCAGCGCTCACAGAATGAGCTCTACATGGGTTAGTCACAAAGAATGAGCTGATGAAAAATAGAGATCTCAAAGCTGTGTCAGAAAAAGTCAGTGTTTAACAATTTGAACTTTTATGTTAAGTAAAAAAAAAAATTATTAATGAGGATGACTCAAAAAAGAGAAGTAAAATGAAGTTTGAGCGTTCCAGGAAAGGCGTGTACCTTACCCAAAGTTTGCCTTCATAATAAAAAGCATCCAGCAGTTTGACAATGTGGTGGTGATCGCAGGAAGCCAGGATGTCGATTTCCACCATGTAATCCTCCAACTCATCCTCGGTCTTTGTGTCAATAACCTTAGCAGCCGCAAGGGTTCCGTTCTGCTTGTTTTGAGCCTGGAAGCAACAAGAGCGAAACATTTAAAAAGTGGAAAAATACAAAACAGATAAAACAGGAAAGGGGTTGTATTAAACACACATACAGATCTCAAGTTACTTTTCAATTCAAAAAGTTAAACCTACTACTTACATAGCTCTATAACACACAGAGTGGCACATTTCCTCTTGTATCTTTATTTATACCTTTCAGATCAACATTAAATGCAGTTGATCTTTTTTTCATAGATCAAATCCTATGAAAGGGGGCTGTTAATGTTGAAGCGCACCTATTTTTTTCCTCCAAACTTCACCCTTCCACTTTGTTTTCAAAAAAACAAAGAGTAGGCCATAAGATGAAATTTCTCTCCAAAAAAAAAACAACCTTTATAGGATCTGTAAAACCTATCAACTTACTATAACATTAATCAGGCTTGTCTATAGCTCTAAGCCTTAGTTGTCATTTCGTTCTTAAAATGAACAATAACAAGCTAATTTAATGAGAGGCACCAATGCTGTTTAAAGTATTTCTAAAACTAGGTTTTATTGCTACATTTGACTGCAGGGTCTGTGATGTACATCAGGGATTTTGCATCATAAAGGAATTCAGTCTGGAGTTGAACGTGAATGCTGTTTAAAAGAAAAAAAAAATAAATCTGCCCTACAGAGTTTACTAAACACAGTAAAACTATATTTTTTTTCTTCTTTTTTTTTCCTTTGTATAAATAGAGGCAGAAATAAGCCAAACATAAATAACCAAAAATGATTTCATGAAGCTTGTTTCCTTCCTTCACTTTTTTGACACTCAGCTCCTTTTTATTTCCCTTTATTCTGTTACACCTTAGCTAATTATCATCATGCTATCATTTGAGGGCCTAAACCTTCACCTGCAGGATACCCTGAAGATGCTGGTAGCAGAGATGCCCAGGCATCCATGAACAAGCTGAGGCTTTTTTTAAAGCTTGAGTTGATTTTTCTTATGTTTATGGATACAGACAAAGCGTCAGTGGAAAGAAAGAAAAAAAAAAAAAGAAAAGAGTGTGTTAACATTTCCTGCTGTGTCAGACCCTATATTTACACTTTCTGACATGACATGCTCCCCAGCTCTTTCCTTTCATACCAGCTGACGCCTGTTTGACAGACCTTTCCTAATACAGAAGCAGAATCCAGGAAATACAAAGAACTGCTTTGCTTTGGTCAGCATCATCACAGCATTTTCAAACCAACTGCGTTAAAAAAACAAACAAAAAAAAAACGAGTTAATCTACCAGATAATGTTTTTTTTCAATTAAATTTTCAATTTTTCGATTAAAGAATGTGAAACGAGTCTCTGCTTTAGAAATTCACTGTAGGTTTTATAAAGCTCTCTAAAAAAAAAAAAAAAACGACACACCTCTTCACTTTGTAATGTACAATTCAACATGTACTTCACGCATGCCTGAGTTAGGGATGCTTCTCTTTTCCTTTGTGACTCATTTAAACAGCTGATTCACACTTTGCAGGCAGCCAATCCCACCACGCCTAGAGGAGGCAGCCATCAAAGGCCTGGGAAAAACACTGGTGAGAAAAGCATTGTGATCTGAAAAAAGTTAATTCTGAACAGAGAACGTTGGGTCAGGATAAAACCGGATTTCCTCTTTAAGCATCTAAAACTAAAGAGCTCTCCAACTTCCCTGACAATTAGCCATCTAGCTAACAACAGCAGGAAACAAACAAAAGGCAAGTTAAGCTTCAAATAGAACATTAACTGGATTATTTTTCAACAACAGTTTTAGGAACGAAGGATCCACATCCTCATAGAGCATCATATAAAACACGCCCCTCCTCAGGATCTTTCTTGCAATTCATTTGTATTATCTTTCGAAGATGTAAAACAATCTCAGACCAAAACATACCTAAATGGTTAAGCATCCCAAGCAGAGGTCACATGTGACACCCAGGGATATAGCTTAGTGATCAACCTTAAAGTAACAGCTAGATTAGTAATTGAATGGTCAGTCACAGATCGAAAATAAACAATGAAAATCAGCTGACTTCACCTGGGGTCAACATTGTTTCCAACAGAATGTTTTTATCTCCAAATTTATATCGGCTTTAATACATAGACTAAAGCAAATAATTAAACACTTACTTACTGGATACTATTAGTTGCTTATTAGCCAGAATATAACACTTCTCTTGCAAACAATTTTTCTACTCTTTAAGGAAGAAAAAAGATTAACTAGTCCAGCTATTTGCACAAGCAGCCAATAGAGCTGCATGATATCAGGAATATAGTTAATATAAGTCTATTGCAGGAAATTGCAATGGTGATAACATCAACTCAATCAATTAACCTTTTTTCTGACTCTTTTCTAAGGCTACGTTCACACTGCAGGCCTTAATGCTCAATTCCGATTTTTTTGTGAAATCTGATTTTTTTGCGTGTCCGTTCACACTTCCAAGTATATGCGACTTGTATGTGATCTACTGTGTGAACTGAAAGCGTTCAACCGAAGTGTCCCGCATGCGCACTCGAGGACGCAATGACGTCACATGTAGCAAGCGTCCTCAGTGTTTGCGGAAGTAAACATGACTCGTAATACCGCAGCGTATATTGCGTTCTTTAAGTTCTTCTCCAACAGGAGCAGGCACATTACGAACGAAATATTTTTAAGAAGATCAAAAAGAAAGAGAGCCAGATTTCTTGCAATGGCGTTTTGTGGGGCAGTAATAGCAACGTCCGTACAGAGAAGCGTGTGGGTGCGGAGTCGAAGCCAGGAATGGTGGGATAGCGATGTGAGCGGCTTTAGTGATACGGAGTTCCTTCATAACTTTCTCTACATTGACTGCTCTCTGTGTTATCTTCCGCCATGGTTGTTAGTTTTTCCCACCTCCGCTTAGTAGGACGCAGATTAGTAACGTTTAGTAACATTTGTCAAGTATCAATGACGTGTAGGTCGGATGAATGCGACCTGGCCGTACAGACACAGGTCGCATTTGAAAAGATCAGATACGTATCGGATTCAGGACCACATATCCAAGTGGCCTGGGTCGCATTTGAAAAAATCCGATCTGTGTCGTTCAGACTGTCATAAAAAGATCAGATACAGGTCACAAATGGGCAAAAAAAAGCGGAATTGGGTAACTTCAGGCTGCAGTGTGAACGTAGCCTAAGTGGTCCTTACTGCTTTCCAGGATCTTTATTTAATGATTAATTAATTGTTGTGTTGGCATTCACCAAAGTTTGGGTTCATCCATCTGGCCAAATATATTATAGAAGTATGACTGTGTGATGCTTGAAACACAATATCCTACTGAATACTGCAAGGAAGCATGTTGCACACACTGATTTCTGTGCTGATGGTGCAGTTTGATATATGGCACAGCTCTCATATGCAGACATGCCAACTGTGCTCAAAAAACAAACAAAAAACAAAGGTGGGCTTCTCCAAAGAGCCCCTTATTGTAAATGAAGGGACTGGAAGTCTGCGGAAATATGTGAAAAGGGGGCAACCCAGCATTCCTACGAATCTCATGGACTTTAAATTCTAGAAATTAAGAGCAGGACAGCAAACTGTTTAAATTATGAATCTGTACAAGGCTGAAATGTAAAACGAGTACTTGGAGGCTTTACATAATAAGCATCATGGGTAAAAAAAAAAAAAAAAAAACACCTGGCCAACCATAGTACAGAACATGTGACACTTTGTGAGGCCCATGAGATAAAATCCTAACAGGAAGTCCAATAAACAGGCAGAAGTTACAGGTGTAAGACAAAGGACAGTGGTAGTAGAGCTCATGATCAGACATCTGTCACAGTCACGCTGCACCTTTGCTGCTTTATTGTGACTAGTGATCTCTAGTGTTGCACCATTAAGTATGATCGGTGGTCTGAGGGTGATTACCCTACACCACCGAATATACCTCACCACCAGAAACTTTCAAGATTTAGGCTTCGTTATCAACCCAGCTTTATGCCCACATCTGATATAACTCAAGCTCGTACGGCTCAGAGAAAGCTGAGAGGTCATTAAAAAAAGAGCAATGATTAAAAAATGCTGATGAATTGAAACTTTCACTGCAATATTACACATGCATTTTGCAACAGTACAAGAAGCTTATGTCCTGAAGTAGTCATTTTGTACATCTTGATACTAAAAACCTGTCCCTGGATAACAGGCAAAAAAACACTTTCTTTTGCATGGCAGCAACTAATACCGAATAATACCTGCAACAGTGTATTGAAAAATCAACAACTGCATACAATCAAAGGGTGTGACTTTACTTTCCAAAGCACCTGTTCTGCCTGCTTTGCTATTTGACTGCTAATAGTTCTCTGATGTCTAGTAATGCGATTGTTAAAGCTGGGTTTATTCAGTAGCTATGAACCACGCCTTCTATAATCCCTGAGTGAGCACATAAAGCCTGGTTTAAAACGGAAAAAAAAAACGTGTTGTTCAGATTGCTACGGAGCCCCTCTGATGACATGCTCAAAAAAAGTTTTTAATTGTGGCCACGAAGTAGTATTTTGTGCGCACAAAGTAGTATTTCGTGGCCACGCAATAAGTATAACGTGCGCACGAAATACTATTTCGTGGCCACGCAATAAGTTTAACGTGCGCACGAAATACTATTTCGTGGCCACGCAATAAGTTTAACGTGCGCACGAAATACTTATTAATAATATTAATATCATTCCTGGACAACTGGGTAAGCAAATCGAGCGCGCCTTCTCTAAGGTCTAAGGCGCGCTCGATTTGCTTACCCAGTCGGTCTCCGCCAGTCACGTGACATTTGTTGCTAAGACGCCATTTAAGACGCCGCAGCATAGCTAAACGAAGGACTAAAGGCCCGTTTACATAGCTGCCTGTCCAAGATAAGTCATTACAGTTAACATATGCCTGAAAACAGGGGCGGATTTATTGATATTATTAATAAGTATTTCGTGCGCACGTTAAAATTATTGCGTGGCCACGAAGTAGTATTTCGTGTGCACGTTATACTTATTGCGTGGCCACAAATACTACTTCGTGGCCACAATTAAAAATTTTTTTTGACCATGTCATCAGAGGGGCTCCGTAGATTGCTGTAGCCCGATGAAGGAAAAAAAAAATCTTTAATCAATCTTAACATTCCAGTAAAAGGAGGCGGGTTGGCAGCTTGGAGATCATAAAAAGAAGACAACTTTTATAATAAAATGTAAGCTACTGGTTTTAACCCTTTATAGGGCAAGTTATCATTTTTGATCACTTGCCTTTCTAATAGAGTCCCCCCCCCCCTGTCCCTCAGTGAGGTCTAGAAGCACAAGATCTATATCCAGCCATTCAGCAAAGATCGTGCAACATTGCTGTACATCTTATTTTGGCATTTGCCCATTTAGATGAGCCCTTGATTGATATATTACCAACTGGAAATTAAGTTGAAAAGCAAACGTTAACAATTCAAGAAAAAAAAAAGGTAAAAAGCTAATTGAAAAGTTCAAAAGTAAAGTTCAAAAGTTAATACGCCAAGCTAGCAAATATATTTAGGTTTATAAACTACAAAATGTAAGTTCCAGTATCAGCATTAATGCCTCTAAGGTTATGTTGGACCAAAAAAAAAAAAAAATGGGTTCCTTTCACTCTCAGAGTGTTTTTCATGAATTTCTTATAGAAGAAACTTTTGTTATTTTTCTTAATATATTGGGGCAAATTGGCGTTTCCTGTTACTACATTGACATTAATTTTTGTCATCAAAATATCTATATTTTTTTTTTATGTAACAAACGTAATAAGGTCTGGTCCTGGATTCCAATAACACTATTGCACTGGTGTAACTTTCTGAAGGACTAGTGTGGACATGTCACCACCAACTTTGGGCATGGAGGGGACAGTCCCCACCAATCATTTCAGCTTTTTTCCCTTTCCGCTGATTTACTTAAGCCAACAGTAACTGGGGTTGAGTGCAGCTAACTGTGCTCAGAGCGTTTTCAGTCCTAGTTTTTTCCTTGCTCTCCCGCTGCTCTCGAATCCTACTTCTTCAAATATCGTCAGATCTGTCGCTTTGGGACGTGATATTATTTGGGGTCACTATTCACTGCGTACAGAGTAGCTACGAGATGGAGGAGAGACACAGCAGCACTCAGTGAATTTTAACTGGCAGCTACTTCAATATATGTTGCAGTAAAAGTTGGGAGACGGGTTGGTTAAAATAATTAGAGATGCCACCGAAAAATCAGTTTGTTACACATACAGAGCTTTTTCAGCAAAAAATGGCAGCAGAATGTACATTTATATACGTTAAAAAAGCTGGACTTCACAAAAGACCATTATTCAGATTTATAAAATGAACACATATCTGTTGTTTTCTTATTGAACAGAGAATCAGACTGCAGAGCTCCTAGATATATTGAAAATGATTTTCTCTGGTAGCATTATATTGGTAGACAGGTTCATAAATCTGTTTTTAAGCAGAGCATAGACACAATTAGGGACAGCCGTTTATTTAAAGGGGGAAACATTTATTTACTGGGATATGAAACATGCAATAAAATATATCTCCAAGTACAAGAAAAAAAATGCTGTACTATAATCAAATTCAACATATCTTTTTTTGTCTTTTTTAGTTCAATAAGACTCAGAAATAGCTGTGCCAGCAACCCAGAGACAGCCAGACTCAGGACACAGACTTAAAATTAAAATATAAGAAAACTACAAAAATGGAAGCACAAATAATAAAAATCAGTGTGTTGCCGTGACTTTGGCTGTCAATGACATTTGACATCTAAATTTGATTTTGCTGCTTGTGAAGGAGGATAATCACTGATGGAAGAGATGCATGGATGGATTTGAAGTTATGTAATATATTGATGTTGGCATTGGTATCGGCTATTATTCGTCATTTTTTATACATTAATGTTTTTGAGCCCTTTATAAATAAAGCATTAAAGGCAGACATCTGTCTATACCTATAAATGTCAGTGTATTGTGGTTCTTTTGTGTTCTCAGCAATAGGAAAGCATTAAATAAATACATGTTTGAGCTAATTTTTGGAAAATATAAACCCTATTGAAAGCATTCAGGTCGAGTAGCTGTAGGTTCATCAGCCCCATTCATTACAGCATCCCCACCAACTTTAATCCTGAAGTTACACCCTTGCACTATTGGCTGGATATTTGGATTTTCAAAGTATTTCCCTATAAAGGGTTAAGCTAATGAGACTATGGACCGATCAGAGGCCCTCACTGCCTTCCATTCAGCAAACCAACAGCCGGATCTATGTGAATCTAAATGGAGCTAAAAAGAGAAAGCGGATGTAACGTAAAGCTTTTACTTACCTTGTAGACTTTCCCAAAAGCGCCATCTCCCAGCTCACCGATAATCTGCCAAATTTCCTCCGGATTCACGTCCCTGTGCACATGTTCGTATTGCTTCTTCTTTTTATCCGGCCCAAGCTTAAATATCTTCCGAAAATTGAAGAAAGACATCCTGTTTTTTTTTTAGTTGGTATTCTGAATCTAAGTGCTGTGGATGCGGTGTTTTCTATCAATCCGCCAGTAAAACGTAGCGGTCCTTCCCGACGCGGAACTTAATATAGGAGTAAGAGAGCATGCGGGCATGAAATAAACATTGACAGGCCCTCTGCTGCAGCCATTCAGATGAGAAAATATCAATTATAACTTCCCGGCAGTTATTCACAATCACATCATATACAGAAGCTCCGTCACAGGACGCTAGCGGATGAGGTGGAGGAGACGGAGAGAGGAGCTCGCGGTGCTCAAACGGAAGCGTTTCCGTTTCATACAAAATTAAAAATTAAAATAAACCCGGGATACCGACATTATCCTCAAACCCGGAGCGACATGTTTACCGTTTGGAACGACCGATGTAAGGGGAAAAAATGGACACAACACGGATCTCATGCTTCAGTAGGTTGACCACACCGAAGTTAGCGGACTAACTGAAGCAATGTGCCTACTTATCAAAACTTCCGCTTTCTTTTCAAAATAAAAACTGGATTAACAAAAAAGATGATATTGTATATTTTATTTTTATAAATTGAATAGAAATTATAATAAGTATGTGTTTTGAATTAACGCGTGACGATACATGGTTGGATTTTTGGCCTTGTGTTTGTTAGCGCGGGATGTTAAGCTTTTATTTTGAAAGATAATAAGCGTTCTTTCCGTCGCAGACGGTGCTGTCAGTACTTAACTTGACGTATTAGTTGGCGGCGTCCGTTTCCTGGATCTTCTTGCAGGAAGGTGCTCCGCTCCGCTCAGCCCAACCACGCATGCTGATTATATTAATGTCGTCATAAACAGAGAGAAATAGATTTTTTACTTCCTCACATATTCACGTCTTTTCTAAACAAAATGTTTTATTATCTCTTATCAGTGGTGATTATTACAGTTCTTAGCCAATAAAATTTTGAACCATGCATCACGTCTGATCTATTACACTATTTTAATGTAAGTTAGGTCATTCTGTGCATTTTGTGTTTACATTTTTATTTTTTACTATCTTTTCAAACTCTTAAGTCAAAATCAATAAAAAAAAATAGCCTGTGGCTTTCTACAAACTTCAAATAAAAAATTAATATTAAAAAATAATCTCAAAAAGCTTTTGCCAACTGTTTACATTATAATTCTCGGATGACCGATAATCCCTAAAGGGGGGGAAAAGCCACAGAAAAAGAAAATTAATATACAAGTGGGTAATGCGGGCTGTTTAATATCATATGTCTCACCAGAAAGTAGCATATGTGTTAATATTAATTATTGAAAGTAGAAGTTCAACATAACACTGTCCAGGTAGGGTGGAGATTAGTTAAGGACCAAAATTAGATTTGCTGATTAAATGAAGGAACAAATGGCAACAGAAGCATAAATTCAAAAACAACAAACAGGAAACCAAAACATCAGGAGACACCAGGGAGAAGCATACAAGAGGAGAAGGTAATTAAGAGAAACCTGCACTGATGAACTGCAGAGGAGCTGTATATATGGGAGAAAGAACAAAGACTGGGGTAATCAGCTAACAGGGAGCAGGTGTGGATAGAAGCAACTAGAAACTAAGAGGAAAGGAGACTGGCACATGGGGGCAACAGAGAGCAACACAAAAACACAACACTGATTAAATATAAGTAGAAAACAACTACAATGACAAAACGGAAAAGAAACCAAAAACTCAGAAAACAGAATGACAGCATCTAACAACACTGCTTTTCTCATTTTCAGGGGGGCTTAAGACATTTAAAATAAAGATAAATTCATCACTTTGACACACATTTGCTGTTTCATGGCATACTGTAATTTATGGTAAAAAGAAAAAAAAAGAAAAAATAGGCTCATCGCATTGCATATTCAGTATGAAGTCTATAAATCATGTAATATATTATACAGATTCATCGCAATAAAATTAGTGGAATTAATGGAGTATAATAATGCTATAATTAGATATTAAGAGTTTTACACACACAAACACACAACACATCATCTGATGATGTGCCAAAAGTGTTAAATTGATGATGTACATCAATTTACTTGATGTGCTTGTATTTATTAAATTGTTATTTACATGTAATATTAAGATTTTACATCAAGACTGAATTACAAGTACATGTCTGTTAACGCTATTTGCAAATTGTGCTTATATATATATCTATGCATATATATATATATATATATATGCACATATGAAAGTCTATATTGTGATTTAACTGCTGGAGGTGATTGTTACACATAAATATGAATCTGACTGATGTACGGGAAAAGAGTTGTCTGATCATTATTGGACTTGGATGTCCAATAAAACTGTTTTTCAAAGAAAAGTTTAATAAATATTTAAGATATTTGGTCTCTTAAAAATCTTATTTTTTTTTTTTTTTTTTTAGAAAATATTGTTTTAAAGCTGGCTTTTTGCATGTCATGAATGTGTTAAGAAGTTGTGTTTGCTGTGGTAACTTTAGATATTTAGTAAAAGCAGTATTTGTACAATTTTCAACTTTTATGGTTTTATTTTGATGTGTAGATGCATGTGCACTTTTCAGAGAGCCCAAGGGTGCAGTTTAGTCAGGGTTTTTTTTATTGTCAGTGCACATTTAATACAGCACTGGATGTGCATTAACAACTCTATTGTTAAGCAGATATGTTATATAGCCTGCATAATATAAGACAATAAAAATGAACAGTCAGCCCATATCACATTGAAAATTATGCAACAAGGTTATTGTGTTGTAGGTTAGTTAACCTTTAACTTCAATTGTTCTGTTTTAACTATGTCTTTGAAGTTAATGAACTCTTAGGGCTAATGGTAAATTCTTTTAACACACAATAGACACATCTAAGGGCTTCAGAATAATTAATAAGGGGACATTCTTTTAAATCCTTAATTTAAAAAGATACATACTTAAATGCAATTAACCAAATGGTGGTACTTTTGCTTTTGTTTCATTCAGATCTCTCATTTTTGAGCTTATCGTTGCACTGCACCACATTACACTAGCAGACTGGCCTCTTACTGGAAAGCATAAGATGATGTCTCACATTTAAACTACTTATCTCCATAAAATTATTATTTTTGTTGGATTACTAGGACTTGTCCTGTCAGGCATTGTGGAAAGAGGTCACTGATCTCATCTCTGGGTGCGGATTTCATTATCAAGTCCTCCATTCATGGTCAAAGTGTTAAGGGAACACGTCAAAACCTTTGGAGAAATGGAAAATCTTAAAATGTGCAGAAGTCTGCAGAAAGTTGTTCTGTAAATGATTTACAGTTGTCAGCTGGGACCAATGTATTTCTGAGAAAAACATTAATGAGTAATAAACCTTTTACTGTAAAACAGTGAGGTAGTTACCATGCATGGGTAACATACAATACATACATCTAATCATGTTTTGGGTGTACTATTCCTTTAAGTAAAATAAAAATACACCTAAATAAAATATTCCCAAGGGAAAGCAGGGTGGACTTGGTAGTAAAGAAACATATGAATGATTGCTATGAGCACACTTGGTGTGAGGGATTGCTTTCAAGTCATTAAGTCGATGCAATCAGCTGGTTTCCCTTAGATCAGGCATCCCCAAAGTCGGTCCTCGAGGGCCGCTGTCCTGAAGGTTTTAGAGGTTTCTCTGCTTTAGCATAGCTGATTCTGATGATTGCAGTTAAGCAAACGCCTGTTAATAAATTATCTATTTAAATCAGCTGTACTGGAGCAGGGAAACCTCTAAAACTTGCAGGACAGCGGCCCTTGAGGACCGACTTTGGGGATGCCTGCCTTAGATAGAAATTTTTTAAACTATCTGACTGTTTGATTAGGTTGAATTGTCTCTGTAAAGTTCCTTGAGATGACATGTGTTGTAAATTGGTGCTATATAAATAAACTGAATTGATGTGTTTGCATATTTATTGTGTAGCAGCATTTTACTATCCTGATTTGAGCAAAACTGACATTATTTTTCTAGTGTAATGAGTTGGTTATAATCTTTAAGTTTGTTTCTTTTCAATATAAAACAGGGGTCTTCAACGTTTTCCAGGCCAAGGACCCCCCAAACCGATGGCGAGATGGAGCGGGGACCCCCTAATTATATATATTTTATGAAACTGGTCCTATAGTCACTCTATTACAGAGGGAGTAATGTTTACGAAAGCAATTTGGCCCTGGGATTATTAAAGTACTTCTGATTCTGATTCCTGGTTGATGGGACAGGTGTTGTGAATGAAACTGTGTCCAGCTTGAAAGAGCTCCTGTGTGTCACTGAATGTGGGCATTGATGACTGAAAGACATCTTCTGCCTCCATTTATCTGTTTACTACAGTGTGTTGAATTCATGTTAATGTGTATTTAAAGACATTTAGATTAGTGGAAAAAATTGCAGGGGGGAATATAAAAAGTAATCAACCAAAACTATCGCGACCCCCCTGCAGTACCTCCGTGGACCCCCTGGGGGTCACGGACCCCCTGTTGAAGACTTCTGATATAAAACATTTGTTTGGTATCCCAGTCCAAAGCCCATTATGTTATGTCACCAAAAGATTTTTTAAACATGATTATATAAAATTATAAAGTTAAAAAGTTGTTTCTATCATATTTTGTCACATGGCATCTTGTAAAAACCGTTGTGTTTTTATGAAGAAGGAGACTCATATTTTTTCCAGTCACCTTAGTTTTAACTGACTACAATAAGATATAATTAATAGAAAGGCAGAAAAAAAAAACATTTTTATTTAAAAAAAGAATCAATATTACTTGCGAAAATCTATTTATTAAATTAAGGTCTTCACTGGAGGCATGTTATGTTACAGTAATTTTATTATGTGATCAGGCCAATGTATGTTTTGCAAAGCACAACATTTTCTTTATGAAAAACAGTTTTGCAGTGCAAACAGTAATTTGCTCATGTCTGTTTGTCATATGAAGCTATACTGTTTAAGCTGTGCATTTTAAAGACAAATATACTAGGTCTAATAAACATGGTATTTTTCCATGTTTAAGTAAGAGTAAAACTCACCTCGGAAAGGGTGTAAAGCACACTGAAAACACTAATACAAAGGTTTTTCATCACTGTGTAGGAAATGTAAAATTAACCAGTATTTTACACACACAAATCTGGTCGGGAAAGTTTAGACCTGCTTTAAAATGAATATGCGATTATTCAAACTCCCACTAGAGGGAGGCAAAGTCCTATATCATATATCATATGAAGGGTTGCATCTCTAAAGAATAGATATAAAAGAATATGATATAACTTTGAATAACTTGTTACATGGATATCAAAACTTTTCCTGTTCAATTCGAATTTAATGTGTGAAGACCTTGTTTTCTATCATTTCACAAATAATCTTTTTAACAGTAGATATAGGCTACTTTATAAGTCTGATTTTATTATTTATTTTTTATTATTTATTTTTATTTTCTTTTTTATATATTCAGGACAGAGCACATTAATGAGCAATCTTATACTTCTGTACAGATTGTAAATGAGCGAGATTATAGCATAGTTGCTAATGTACATCTGTTGTCCTGAGGCAGGAAGACAAAACAACACAAGATCACATAATACAATATCAGTCAAAACACATAGACACACATTCAGACAATGACATTACAACAATAAAATTAGTGAGTGCCTGACTGGGAACTTTTAAGAAACTGTTTAAGGTGCTTTTTAAATGTGCAATAAGTGGGACATTCCCTGATGTTTGTTGTGAGGCTGTTCCAGAAGTGACCCCCTCTGACTGATAAAACGGTTTGTTCAAAGGCTGTTCTTCTGTGGGGGATCTCTAGGTCTCCTCTAGAAGAGGCCCTGGTGCAAATATGACTGCCAGGTCTAATATAGGTATAAAGTGGAGGTGGGGCTAATCCATTCAGAACTTTGTAAATTAAACAACTATTTTCAAAATGTATAAAATTTTCAAAATTGAGCATATTATATTTTTCCAAAATATTACACTGATGGAATGATAGGGGCTTTTGATCAGAGATTTGAAAAGATTTTTTGAATAATATTTCTATTGGTTTTAAAGTTGTGCCTCCAGTGAGTGAGTAGGTTGTGATGCAGTATTCTATGTGTGAAATTATCATTGAGTGTAGGAACATTTTAGCAGAACTGACTGTCATCGATGATCTGATTTGCTTAAAATTACGTATATTAAATTTAATTGTGTTTGCAGTGATTTTGATGTGTTTTTTAAATTAAAGTGTTGTCTCCAGTGTGACCCTGTGGTACTTGAACTTTTCTACAAGCTCAAGTTCCACTCTCCCCAGGATCACATTGGATTGCTCAAGTTTTATGGGTTTTTTTTGTGAACATCACAGAAACAGTTTTCTTTGTGTTCAGCAACAGAAATGATTGTTACTGAACATCAATATTGTTTTTTTTTTTTGTCTATATGCTGGTTCATAATTATTATTTTTTTTCCTTATCTGGTATTTTACTTGATGCACTTTGGTCAACTATATTTATATATATATATATATATATATATATATATATATATATATATATATATATATATATATATATATATATATATATGTGGATAGTATAAATTTGTAAATTTTATTTTGTTGTTGTGGCCTGCTCTTATTCAGTGACTCACAGTTCCTTCAGAAAATGTAAAAAAAATAGTAAGTTTTTTGTTATTTATTTTTATATTTAAAAAATGTAAGACAACAAATTTTATTATATGTTAAAAGTTTTGGAGAACTTTAAATCTGGGTTAAGTTTTCAAAAAATATCATCTTTTAATTTCCCACAGAGTACTGTCAGCATCCACCCTTTTTAACCACAACACAAGTGTATAAGACATGGCTGTCCACCTAAGCTGCAGATTGAGAAAGGGGAAGTTTATTTAGAAGCAGCCAAAGAGTCCCATGGTCACTCTGGAGGAGCTGCAGAGCTTCTCTGCTATGGCAGGAACTATTGAATCAGGAACTAATAGTGTGCAATTCACAACTCTAGTAAAAGCAGTCTTTGCATGTCTGAACCTTTCAACCTGCATGTAAGATGTACCCTGACCACACGATCCCCAAGAGAAACATGGTGGCAGCATCGTAATGTAGGGATGTTGTTTTTCAGTTTGAACAGGGAAGCTGGTCAGGTGTGATCAAAGATGGAGGATAACTGATTTTACAAGACAACAACCCTCAGCAAACAGCAAGAGTCAAATCTAATTGAGGATCTCTTGCCATATCTACGTATAAAGACTCTCTAGATTCAATATAACAAAAGACCCAAAAAAACTTCAGACTGATTCTTTGCTAGCGTTTTGAGTTCGAATGACACATAAAGGCCCAATAAAGTTCATGGAAGTGTATTGTTATGTGCAAAAATGTGAAAAAGGTCAAGTGGCCTTTCAAAGGTGTAATCTTCAATTTTTTAAACATCTCTGCTGGAACTTGATTTGTGTCATTTTTATTGAATAATATATCTATTAATCTCTATGTAAGCCACTGTTTAATTAAAAATTTTATATGAAGTAAGATGAAAAACATTTTCAATAGAATATAATTATTTCTGCTGGAGGTTTCTTCCTGCTAAAAGGGAACATCACTGCTGGCTGCATTTCTATAGCGAGAGAAATATTGAAACACTCTGGATGATTACAGCTCATTAAACATAAATGCAACATAGCATAAATGACATGTTTGATATTCTTAATGTCAGGCCAGAGTAAATATATTTGCATTTATATATTTGTAATATATTAACAATACAGATAAATTGGTCTAAGTAAGTCAATTTCTGTTAAAAAAAAATTCTTGAATTGAGCAGGTAAGTGAGACACTTTACCAATGGAATAGGACCATTTACAGTTTAAATAAGACATAACAATTGCGATCTCTGATTATATAATATCGAACTATCTTCTTTTGGCTGATCATCATTTTTTACCTACTGTAGTTATGATTAAATAAACTTTGTTTTTGTCCAGAAATGTTTACTCATTTTGCAGTGTAGGAGTAGTAGCTTTAGCACATGAACAATACTGCTTGGTTCATGCTATGCTTGATTAATCTTTGGAATGTATTCTTTGTTAGGGTTATAGCTTGTACATTTCATTTGAAAATGAAAGAAAAAATGGTATAACAATAATAAGACATAACAATAACCCCCAAGGTTAGAATTCTAGCCGGTCTTTGTGAATGAAGGTTGCATGTTCTCCCCGTGTATGTAGGCTCTCTCTGACAATTCTGTCTTCTGTTTAGCCCCAAAACATTGAATGAAACATATTAAAGGCTCCTATATACCCTGCCAAAGGCTGCTGGAGACAGGCACAGACAGATGTGAAGGTGGATAGGTGGATGTGAATATGGTTAATTAAAAGGACACAGCTCAGTTTGAAGATGCAGTTAAAATACATGCACATATTTTTTTTTTTTTTTTTATGCACATATTTTGAACAAAAGTACTTGCAGACTAATTTAACATCTTCATTTTGACAGACTGATGCACTTCTGGTAAAACGTCCTTCTCTGTTATGAGATCTGTGGTCGATGGAGGATAACAAGTTCACCAAGTAAGACAGTCTCTATGTACCTCATGAAGTTGAGAATAGAGGTAGAACAGGTAGAGCAGAAAATTAGATGTTTATCCAGGAAATCACAGAGATCTACATCCTTGTTTGCCTGTCAGTGGAAAAAGTGCTTCTTTGACAGCTAAACTTGAATTACCAGTTGTATGCTCCAATTGAAAAAAGTTCCTTATTTAACAGAAAGGTGCTGATAAAATGAGCCACACTACTTTACACCTTTACACAACTTACAATCAGTCTAGGGCATACTATTGTAAATCTAAAATAAAAGCATTCTTTTAAGAGATAGTCCATGCACTGTGCTCAGTCTAAAGACATGTTTTTGAAGCTATAATGGTCTATTTTATAAAACATAAAAAACATAGTTTAGTGTAAGACGTAACATTATCTACAGTCATTGGTGTCCTGAAAGGCCAACTGGTGTGGGAGAAACCTTTACTCAAAAAGCAACATACGATAAATATGCCAAATTATAGTTTGGAGGCGACAAGGACAGAGACTTTAATTTTTGGACACATGTCCAAAGTTCTAAAGTTGAAAGTTTTAGCCATAATGACTACTTATACATTGTGATGAAAATTATTTTTACATTTGGAATCTCGGAAGCCAGGAAAACAAAGAAAAAGAAATCCCTTCTGTGAGGTATGGGAGTGACAGTATCATGTTTTGCTGCTGCAATAAAATTCACTGCAACAAATGTAGATCAAAGTAAGACATTTATTCTTAAATTAAGTGCAGTTTTACTTGAATTGAGCAGGTTAGTGAAACACTTTGCCAATGGAATAAGACAATTTACATTTAAAATAAGAAAAAAAAACAACAACCGCAGTCTCTTATTTCAAGTGCATATTATTTAATGTTTTTATTTTAAGGGTAAAAACGCTGATTCCATTGGGAGATTGTCTTATTTTCCTACTCAAATTAAAGGTAAAAACACTTATTTTAAGATATTTTTTTGCTCATTTTCAGAACATTTTTGCTGTGTGGGGTTATGAGGACAAAATATGCAGAAATATTGAAGCAACATATTAAGATACTGGCCAGTGAGTTAAAGCTTGGTCTTCTCACAAAAAAAAAAAAAACAAACAAAAAAAAAAAAAAAAAACAAATATGCTGAATATTGTTAAAATAGTAGAAATATGTCAATAATGCTCTGATCTCAATTACATTAATTTGGTTTGGGCCCTAATAGGTGAAGCTTGGGGGAAAATAAATAACACGTTTGGCAAAAGTCAAAAAGTCTAAACATTTCTAACAATATATGTTAACTTTAGATGTTTTAGAAAGAAAGCTAGATTTAGTGAATTCAATGAAGGGAGAAAAATAAAGGAAATCAAAACTGAGCAAACATGAAAAATCTATTGTTTGTACCATGGTAATAATAATGCTAAACCCAAATGTTGATTGGTTTGTTTGAGGATAAGAGACAGAGGGGATTGAATCGTTAATGTTTGTTGACTCTATTTCCTAAAAGCTGGCTGCTCCTCAGAACAAAGGAGAGTGACCTCAGTCCTTCCTGAGGAGTCCTGTGAAGCGTGTCCAGTCAGCTGAACTGGGCCCTCCCCCCTTTGGCTCCGGGCAGCAGTGGTGCAGCCCCTCTTCAGGGTGGAGATCTCTGATCACTACTTTTCTTTCACAAAGTCCGCCTGACACCGTCCGTTTCTGGGGGCTCCCAGACCCTGACGGCGGATCGCGCGGATTCCTTTCTTTGAACTTTACTCTGATATCTGCAGAACTTCGCATCTCAAAGGATCTCTTCAGATTTTAGTTGGCGAACATCTGGGCTCTTACATTTAGTGTTTCTCTTATTAAAGGCAAGCTCGGTGTGCAGAGAAAAAAAAAAAGATGCAGTTTCGCACTGTCCTTGACGTTAACGTTGTGGACGTGCAGAAAAGAAGGAATCCCTCCAAACACTACGTAAGTTGTTTACTCCTCTTCTCAGCTGTGTTGGTCTCTGGATCTCTGCTCAATGAATTGTGTCGCTGTGTTGATTCCTTACCTTGTGCTGAAACACACTTTCCATTGAAATAACAAAAAGCAAACCCAAATCACAGATCCAATAAGCTTTTCACTGCAAAAAAATGTCAATCTAAAAAAGTTATTTTTCTTAAAATTTTGTCTTGAAATGAGGAGTTAAGTGAGAAACTTTGCCAATGGAAAAATACAATTCACATTTAAAATAAGAAAAAAAAAAAAACTATTGCATTGTCTTGAGTGCATATGATCTAATTAAGTAAAAAATACTAATTCCTTTGGCAAATCATCTTATTTAACTACTCATATTAAGGGTAAATACACTCAATTTAAGATGTTTTGTACTTTTTTCTAGATCGTTTTTTGCAGTGTTCGCAGGGGCGGAGCTAGATGGGGGGCTAGGGGTGACCATGGCCACCCTTAGCTAATCATCGGCCACCCTTGTGGCCACCCTACCATTTATTTCCCTCTAATACAGATGGTGGCAACAGAAATACTCTCAAGTGGAATAGTTAAAACATTTAAATTTTTCATATATTAACAATTACTTGACAACAAAAACACTATGGTTAATTATGCACATCAATATACTAACATTAAAGATGATACGTACAGAATTCAAACAGAAATAGATTTTGTGTTTTATGGGGTAAGGAGAAAATGATGTATCTCTGCAAGTCATCTAGGAGTCTTCAGTAAAGTCATATATAAATAACTATTTTATTAAAAACTTATTAAATAATCAATTTATGTAGATATTAGTACTCATAAATATCAATTTAATGCAGAATGATTACTGATGAAAGTAGTCAAGTAATGACAATGGAAAAGCTGTTCAAACAAAAACTCAAACCTGGAAGAATTTTATCCACTATACCTTTTATCTAGAAAGCACTTATTAATGAATATATCTATCTATTTGTTAGCAAACACTGTAGGAAAATACAGTTTGTCGTTATTTAGAAATTATGGATTTTGCTCATTAATTTTCCTGTTGGAAGATTATAGATTTACCGAGAGGTGGCACATATCTGCTTTCGGGCCACACCTTAGTGTACATTGGATATTGCCTGGCCATTAAGGCTGGGTATTATCGCCAAAGTCCTGAATCGATTCGATTTTGATTCATACAGTTCTAAATCGATTTATTTTGATTCAATCTGTTTTTACAATAATGAAAGTGGTTCAACTGTGTTTCAAATTACTCATGTATTTTATTTTTTCCTGTCACATTAAACACAAAGTGCAAACTTGTAAATCAGACAGTTGAGATGTGAACAAAACTTTCTCATAAGTGCAAACTTGTTTGTGAAAAGTGAAAAAGTGAAGCCTCACTCACTCAGACATACCTGAGCTGCATATCTCCACTGCACAAACCATATGTGCAGCGTTGTCTGTAACAACTACAGTGTGTTTTCTGGTCAGCTCCTATTTGTTAATGTCTTCAGTCAATGTATTGGCTATATTTGCTGCTGTCTGGCTTGAAGTCATCTTGAGTGCATCTTTCCTGCTCATTTGAATGTGAATGTCACTACAAAACTAATCAATCTCATTCCCTAGACATCGATTTTGCAAAAATGTAAAGGAATCGATTTAAAATCGAATAAATCAATTTTTTTACCCAGCCCTACTGGCCACCCTCATAAAAATGTTCAGGCCGCGCCTCTGAGTGTTCATGTCACGTGTGACATTTGCATGTGGATTCTGCTGACATTGTCATCTTTCTTTTTTTTAATTGAATTTTCTTTTTTAGGAACCAAAAAACTTACAAACAACAAACTTAACATTTTCTTATGCACACTAACGCACTCACCTTTCAAACCTGCATTTGTTTAGTTCTAAAAAATATATATAAAACCCGTTAGATTAAGACAATATGTAATTAAAAACTGTAGTCAGTCTGTCATTGTTCTGATTTTACAGCACATAGAAATAAGCATTTTGCAGATTTTTTCCCCAATTAATTTCCTAAGTAAAAAAAGTTTTATTAGAATATTTTAAAAGGTTTGTAAAGGAAAACATCAACTGATTTTCTTGCAGTTTATACTGTAGTTTCTTATCTACATGACTCCTGGAATTGTTATCATAGGTTATCTGATGGTGGCTATAATTCAAGCAATTCTACCATCTCCAGATATCCTTTTTATTTAGGAACGCTCTGTTGGCAAATGTAGGCAACTAGTCTCATCAGTGGCAGTGCTAGACTTTTAAAACAGGGATGGGAAGGTATTATTTGGCGGCTCAATATATAAAGGGTTTAATTACACTACAAACAAGAATTATTTTCTGAAAAATGTATATTGATTAAATGAAAGATATATATTTTCCAAATTGTATACAATTATGTACCTTGAAATGTATTATAAATAAGTACACAGCAAAAATAGAAATAAACAAGTAGCCTACTAAATGTGCTCCTTGGACTAATCAAATCCAATTGTAAACAAAAACTTGAGGTAAATTTGGACCTGTCAAAACAAGGCAGGACAAGCAACGGTGCACATTTAAATGTGTACCACAGGAAGAGTAATAGAACAAAAAAAAACAAAAAAAACAACAAAAAAAAACAACAGCCCTTTAAAACTGACTATATTTGTTAAAAAGGCCAGTCCTGTTGATACAGTTTTGGTACGGGTGAGAGCTTCATACAGCTAACTGTATTTTTCATGGTCCTTCGAGCCGGATTCAGACTGGCTGCAGAATAAGATGTTGGATTATTCAGACGAAGAGGAATGTGCCATGGCCCCTGAGCTACGAGCATCTTATGCCACAGCCCATGGTGATCGAGTCCTAGGCTCCATGAGGCGTTCGTCACCACCATACATACAAAGCCGCTATGTAGCGGACGATGAGGAGTGGCGATACTCAGCAGCCCATACATCCTCACCTCCTGTAAGTCAAGCCTCCTATTCACCACCAAGGTGGGTGGTAAAGGGCAGTTGGGAAACTACTAAGGAAGAAATGAGGCAAGAAATCGAATACCTCCGTCGTCGGCAAGACGCCCTGCTGTTAGGAATGGCGAGAATGGATATCGACCATTCGGACCATCAGAACCAGCCTAGATATGAAAGAGTGGAGCCGTCCTACCTCTCCCGGTCTTCCTCCACCACACGACCAATCCCAGCACCTCGGCGAAGTAAGGAGAGAGAACAGACAGAACCAACCCGACCTGTTCCAGCCCCACGAACCAGGAGACCCACTGCTAACCCAGCACTTCAGGCAGCCCTGGCCCAGAGGCTGGACCCCAGGGGCCAGCAAAGGATCGGTCGTCTCACACTGACCAAGACACTTTCTGTTCACGCTTGTCCAGTGCAGACAGGTATAGGCAGGAGACGCCTAGACTGCGAGACTCCACTCACCGCCGAGACTCTCATCGGTCTTACCAGCAGGAGAGCTCAACATTGCCTTCCTACCATCAGCGCTCGCAACAGAGTAAGCAGAGTCCACCCTCACCAACCAGCCATTTGAGGCTGTATAAGGGACCTACACCAACCATACCAGACTTCACTCATCCAAATCCCAGAGAGTTCTCCCGGATGAAAATAGCCCTGGAAAATCTCCTCCCCGAAGATGCAAATGAGAGGTTCAAATTCCAGATTCTCATGGACCATCTCAAATTGGAAGAAACTCTATTGGTTGCCGACTCCTACTGCAACTCAAGGTCCCCCTATTCTGACACGATGGCCGCTCTTGACAAGCAGTACGGGCAGCCACACCAGTTAGCTCTACAGCGAATCGCTGAGCTGATGGATGGTTCAAATATCACCAGTGGTAATATCAAGGCTTTCAGGCTGTTCGCTCTGCGAGTGCGTTCACTGGTGGGTCTGTTGGAGCAGCTGGGGAGGAAAGGTGAAGTGGAACTTGAGTGTGGTTCACATGTCTCAAGACTGCTAGGGAAACTCCCACATGACATAAGGTCTAGCTTCCGTCGTTTTATCCATCCACACCGGACTCCCATTCCCACTCTGCTTGATCTGGCAGACAGGCTGGAATTCGAGATCCAGGTACAGGAGGATAACACAAGGTTTACTGGTAGCTCAAGAAGGAAGCCCCCAGCCAGAAGCCATGACCAGCGAAAGGAGGTCAAGCCTGCAGCTCGGACAACCATGGTACTCCTGGGTACTGAGACAGAGCCACCAGGTGCACAGAAAAGGGCTCCTGCTAAAAGGGATAAAGTGAAAATGTAATGTCCGTATTGTAATAGCGGGAACCACACACTCAACGGTTGTTCCAATTTTCAGCGGTTAACCCGTGAACAGAAAGAAAGCTGGGTTAAGGAGAAAAATGAATGTTGGCGCTGTGGCCGAGACCATCACGCACGGGAATGCAACCTTAAGATGAAATGTAAAACCTGCAACCATCGACACTTAATGGTGCTCAATGAGGTCTCTGAAAGGTTTCCTGAAAGGCAAGAGAAAATTCAGGATGCCCCTGAAGCTGCCAACTCTGTCCTGCTTAACACCACCAATGAGGTACTGTACGCAGATAGGCCGACCGCAGGTCGCAAGGTCCTCTTGAAGTTAATTAAGGTCCTGTTGAGAAACGGAGACAGAAGTATGGAGGCCTTTGCGATCCTAGACGATGGATCTGAACGAACCATCCTCCTTCATACAGCTGCACAGCAACTTGGACTCAAGGGACAACCAGAAGACATAACTCTCCGTACAGTACGACAGGAATTACAGGCTCTTCATGGGGCAGCCGTCTCATTCACCATATCTCCAGTTACAGAACCCAAGAGGCTGTACCCCATCCGGGGAGCATTCACTGCGAAACAGTTGAGCCTAGCAAAGCATACTCACCCAGTCAGGACTCTGCAACGTAAGTTTCGTCACCTTCAGGGACTGCCATTCCAACACATCGACGAAGCCCAGCCATTGTTGCTTATTGGATCGGACTACCCCCATCTGATAACGCCAGTGGAACCAGTTCGTCTTGGGCCACCTGAAGGGCCAGCCGCCATTAGAACACGCCTTGGATGGACCCTGCAGGGCCCTGTACAGGAGCTGAGGCACGACTTCACTGAACAGCAGTGCCTTTTCACTTCCACCTTTCCCTCATCTGTGGACCTGTATAGTCAAGTGGAAAGACTTTGGCAGATGGACGTGCTACCGTGGCGCAGTGAGAAGACCAATGTAAGATCACGTCAAGACCAAGAGGCCATCAACCTCCTCGAGGCCAAGACTGTGAGAGTTGAAGTAGACGGGGTTCACCGGTACGCCACCCCACTCTTGCATGTCAAGAAAATGCCTCAACTGCGAGCGCCAAAGGAGGCGGTGCTTCCGCAGCTAAGGAGCATCGAAAAGAAGCTTGCAAAGGCACCAGATCAAACCCAGGCCTATAAAGCTGAAATCCAGAAGCTGGAACAAGCTGGCTATGTGGTCAAACTGGCACCTGGTGCTGAAGAGGACACAGCTACTAGCTGGTACGTCCCCCACCATATGGTGCAACATAACGGCAAGAACCGCATTGTGTTCAATTGTTCTTTTCAGTTCAGAGGTCATAACCTCAATGAGCTCCTCCTCCCTGGGCCCACACTGAGTCCCTCTCTTCTCGCAGTTCTCCTCAGGTTCCGAGAACATTCGGTTGGCATCAGTAGCGATATCCGCGGGATGTTTCATCAGGTGAGGCTTCTCCCTGAAGATAGACCACTGCTTAGATTCCTATGGAGAGATCTGAACCTCAAAGAACTGCCAAGTGTTTATGAGTGGCGTGTCAACATCCAGTCCCTGCTGTGCAACATTCGCCCTTCAACAACATGCCAGGAATAGCCACCATGCAGGGGACGCCGCCAGGGAAGCAGTCGAGAAGTCGTTCTACGTGGACAACTGCATGTTGAGTCTGGCTTCTGAGGAGGAGGCCAAGGCTCTTGTGGACCAGCTTTGACACCTTCTAGCTGAAGGAGGGTTTGACCTGCGCCAATGGGCGAGCAACGTCCCTTCAGTGATCCGCCACCTTCCCCCCGAGGCAAGGTCAGACAGTGCCGAACTCTGGATCGCTCAATGGAAGACAGACACTCAAGAATCAGCACTCGGGCTTCACTGGCACTGCCAGTCTGACACCCTGATATACAAGTCCCGCTGTCTTGGCTGCCCCCAAGTCACCATGCGCACAATCTACAAGGTCTTGGCCAGCCAGTATCACCCACTGGGTTATATCGTCCCATACACTACCAGGGCGTTCCTGGCTGCCAGATCAAGAGTAGCACCAAGGAACCAGCAGTCAATCCCACACTTGGAGCTATGTGCTGCCCTTAGTGGAGCGCAGTTGGCTAAGGTGCTCTGGACAGAGCTCTCTCTGCCCATCCGCCATACCACCTTCTGGTCTGACTCCACTACAGTCCTTACGTGGCTTCAATCAGATTCATGCAGGTTCAAGGTGTTTGTTGGCACAAGGGTGGCAGAGATCCAAGACCTCACAGACCGTAAGGCATGGCGCTATGTGGACACCTCGAGTAATCCCGCTAATGACATCACTCGAGGGAAAACTCTAGTAGAGTTAGGTACAAAGAGTCGATGGTACCAAGGCCCATCTTTCCTTCAAGGGACCTTTGAGCAGTGGCCTAAGAAACCAGTCACTACATCCGCAGGAGATGAGCTCCGACAAACTCTAGTTTGTGGCCTCACCACTGCAGCGCCAGCCTCATACATCCCGGAAGCTAGTCAATTCACCACCTTTGGCAAGCTCCTGGAGGCTACGGCACGCTCCATTCACGAACCAGCAGAAGGGAGCCCCTCGGCCAGCGACTTCAAGGAAGCAGAGACATCCCTTCTCCAGCGAGTGCAGCAAGATTGTTTCCCCACAGATGTGGCACACCTGAAGGCAGGAAAGGTGGTACCCAGCTGTAGTCGCCTGGTCTCTCTTGCTCCAGAGTTCGATAATACCACTCAGTTAATCAGAGTGTTGGGTAGTCTGCGGCACAGCACTCTGCTAGATCAGGACGCCATACATCCTATTGTACTTGACCCCCGGCACTGGATCACAAAGTTGATCATCAAAGATTTTGACGAGAAGCTATTTCACCCTGGCCCGGAGAGAGTATTCGCTGAAGTTCGGCACAAATATTGGGTCATCCGTGGTAGAGAGGCCATACGTCATCATCAGCGAGAGTGTGTTGACTGTCGGAAATGGCGTGGAACCCCCCAGATTCCAAGAATGGCTGATCTACCCCCGGCTAGACTACGGCTCCACAAGCCTGCGTTTTACACCACCGGAGTAGACTGCTTTGGCCCCTATGAGGTTAAAATCGGCCGCAGGAGTGAAAAGAGATGGGGCATTCTCTTTAAATGTATGACCACGCATGCAGTCTACGTTGATCTTCTCAGCAGCATAGATGCTGACTCGTTCCTAATGGCTCTTCGAAGATTTGTGGCTCGGCGAGGGAAACCGATGGAGTTATTGTCCGATCAAGTGACAAACTTCAAAGGGGGCGAAAGAGAGTTGAAGGATGCGTTCGCAGCTCTACAGCCTCAAGTGCAAGCCCAACTTGCCAGCCAACAAATCCACTTCGCCTTCAATCCTCCAAGTGCTCCACACTTTGGTGGTTGCTGGGAACGAGAGATCCGCTCCCTCAAGCAAGCTTTGCAGGTCACTCTAGGGGCTCAGTCGGTGACAGAAGAGGTCCTGAGGACAGTCCTCATCGAGATTGAGGGGATCCTCAATTCAAAACCGCTTGGCTACATCTCCTCAGACATCTCGGACCCGGACCCCATAACCCCAAATTCTCTCCTTATGGGGCGGCTAGATGCCTCGCTCCCACAAGTCTTGTATCCGGAGTCGGAGATGTTGAGCCGGCGGAGATGGAGACACAGTCAGCTGTTGGCGGACCATTTTTGGAAACATTTTCTGAAGTACTACTAGCTGGTCTCCAAGCACGTCAGAAATGGCACACAGAAACGCCTAACCTCCAGATTGGCACCCCGGTCATGATTGTGGATCCACAGCTGCCTCGAGCCCTTTGGCCAGTGGGAAAGGTTTCAGAGGTCCTCCCTGGCCCGGATGAACGAGTCAGGACTGTGAGAGTGCGAGTTGGAGACCGCAACTACATGCGTCCAGCGGCGCGGGTCATTCGCCTCCCGTTGCTGCCTGACTAGGATCTCTCCTAATTATTGGGCCTTTTATGATGATGTGCAGATTTCCATAAGAAATCTGGGGGCGGCTGTTAAAAAGGCCAGTCCCGTTGATACAGTTTTGTTGTTCTTTATTGGTTAATTTAGCTGTCAGTCATCATCACAGCCAGCCAATCGCATTCCAGTTAGAACTTTCTAGGACCACCCACAGCAACTGTCAAGTTTACAATCGCAGATTGCTAGATGGTTACACAGACAGCTGTAACGGTAGAATTTTCTGTAAGAGCTGTGCGTGAATTATAAAAACCACACCTATCTGTATTTTGGAAACTTCTTCTACATAAAAATCAAACACTCAACCTTTTGGAATCTGTCTGTTACTGGACAGCTGCAGTGTGTCTGAATTTTAGCTAATCAGCATCAGTAGAACGGGTGAGGGCTTGCCAGCCAACCGTTCAGGTACGGTTGAGAGCTTCATACAGCTAACCGTATTTTTCAATATTTGACCACTGCCCAGTGATATGACAACAATAAGAACAGCAATGTTCTTATTGTTTTTGATGTTTTACAAAGTCTTCCATATTTAGGACTATGCACTGTTTCTCTCAAAACTTAGCATGCCCAGATGAATTAATCTATCATCTGCCATTGTTGTCCTAAGTTTTTCTTTAAATTTTTTTATTATTAATTTAAGTGCAGAGAAACTTCTTCAGCGGGATGAAGTGCTAACTGGAATCACAAGCCAAATTTTACTCAGCCTAAAAAGTTAATGGAAAACTCTTTGTAAGGTTCCAAAAACACAAAAACTCAAGTAGAAAAGCTGGCTTCCCTCCACTTGTCTCCCTTCTTAAAAGAAGCCCTCTCATTGGATTAAGCTCATGCTTAAGGTCTTCTAAGTCTGACTCAAATGTGTCAAACAGACGCTGCTCTTTTAGGAATAATGGACTTTTGGGGTCAAGAAACTGCACTCCTTCAATTATCTCAGTTCTTTTTGGAAAATCGCCTATCTATTTCTGCTTCAAAACAGTCAAGTACCTGATAGAAAATACTTCTATTGAACTCTTAACTATTTTCAAACTAACAGTGCCTCTGTCCAACAGTGCTCATAACAAGTTAGAACCTGAACTGTAGCTTTTTAACATGTCTGTAAGGGAACCAACCAGATCTATTGCTCTAACCAGCTCAAAACTTCTGGATTGGAGCATGTCAGACAGGATTTTCACATCCTGAAACACTTTACTGAAAGTAAAGAAAAGTCCTTAGGCTTTTCATGTTGGTTCATTTTCTTTTGAGCATCAACCCACTTAATTTGACTGCAGAGCCAGGCATCAGACTAGTAATTGAAGTAGTAATACTCATAGGCAGTGTTGGGAAAGTTCTCTTTCTACGTGAACTAGTTCAAAGTTCAGTTCACACATTTTAAAATGAACTAGTTCAGTTCATAGTTCATAATTCAAAATTTTTAACTAAGTTCACAGTTCCAAAAAATGAACTAGTTCATAGTTCTTTTTTTTTTTCATATATTGCTCAATTACACCATAGCCTACTGTAGAACCACAGACGGCAATTATTTTATCAGTTGTAACTCTGAAACTGTGCGTCAGATTTCATCTTCATATCCAGTTTTGAATCCTTATCCAACCAGGGTTCACATTAGCATTGAGGGGACAGCATTTCCCCATTGTTGCTTTAATGCTTTGTTGCTGTCCATTCACTTCACACTAGTAGCAGCTGCAGCTTTCACCCCTACAGTATATTCTCAAAAACATCAGTTAAAATGTGCTGCTTGAATGGTCTTTTTTATGAGGAATTATTAAAAGAAAAACAGGAAAGTAGTCTTTAAGGTGCAAATGTTTTTTTCATTTTAATTATTTTTTCAATTTGAAATTCCATTTCAGTACATACTAAAAAGGAATACTGGAAAATTATACCAGGCAGGTTTAACAAACAAGTTACATGAATAGTAAAACCCTCAAGAACATTTTACTAACACAAACTGAAGGACCAGGCTGATGTAGGAATTTAAGGTTACTGAAGTGCGGATTTTTTTACTGAAAGCCGGCGGGCAAAGTTTGCAGAGAAATGTAAGATTGTTGCCATCATCCTCACCGACCACCTGGTCATAAAACTGTTTTAAGTGATCATACTGCTGCTTTGTCGCATCCACGATCGTCTCCATGCTGCTGTGGCTTCCACGCTGCATTTTGTTTTGATGACGCCCGCGGCTGTAGGCTACGACACTGGTAGCTGGTGTTGCCAGATTGGGTGTTTTTCCCGCTACATATTAAGGCTTGTTTACGGTGTGATTTAGCCGGGATTTCGCCTGGAGGGCTCTATAGAAATTTGGCAACCTATTGAACGAAGTTGAACTGAGAGAGCGTGCCGTTCACAGACACCAGAATGAACGAGTTCACAATAACGTTCATCAGGCAGTAATGCAGTACGTTCAGTTCACGTTCGCCCAAAATATGAACGAGTTCATGAACTTTCGTTCAGTGAACGCGTTCAGGCACAACACTGCTCATAGGTAATAGTAAGCACAAGCACTGTGGTGCAATGTCTCCCTTACTTCCAATTAAAACAGCACTTTGTTTAATTTAGTACCAATAAATGTACATACCAGCAAAGGAAATGTGTTTCATTGATCCTGTGTGTCACTACTCTTTTAGGGGGACGCTGCATGTCAGCATAACCAATGAAAAGTTTAGGAGAAGCGTGCTGCATTAGGATGCATTCAAGTCTGCTGGGAAATTTTACAGTTTTCTTCGCAAATGTTCGTAAAATTCTAACAGTATAATGTTTTCAGCATGCTGGCAACAGGGGTTGGAAGGATTTCTTCTGGGGTGGCAATTGCCACCCCAACTAACCGTCTGGCTTCACCACTGGGCCTCATGGTATGCTAGAGATGCCATAACAAGGCAACTTTAAACAGAAAGAAAGTGATTAAAACTAAATAAAACCAGGCCAACAACCAACTGGAATTAGAATAAACACATCAACGATTGTATGCGGGTCAAAGACCTGTAGAAAACAACTCAAAAAGAAAAGGTTTCCACTTCAGGTGGACATTTATCCATCTCATTCCTAAGTGCCTAAGGAGGTGTCACATGGCAAGATAATAGTGCAGATTTATATCCTGATCTTATGATTGGGGAGGTAATCTTACTGTATATGGTGCGTTATGACTGATCAGATCAGTCTCTCCCATCTTTAAACAGGGATATCAACACGTTAGATTGTCTTGGCTGGATATTTCACCATGGTGTTTACCCAAAGTCAATCGATCAAGCAACCTTCTATAAGGACATCCTAGCTATTGTCTCTTCATTATGAGTTCCCCAGAAGATCTGCACCGGAGTACAGCTGTGTGATATTGCTTATATTTATTCATTTTTGTTTTTATGCAGCGGGAGAAAGAAAAACTTGAATCTAGACTGTATTCCCGACCCTTTTAAACATACTTAAAATATGTCAGCTGTTCTACAAACATTTCTTAGTTTGACTGTGAGAGGTTAAAAGACTAAATCCTTTCCTCTACATATAACCCCACAGAATAACATAGTTTTGGACTGGAGCCCTTTGAAATTATTGAAAATGTAATCAATCGTATTGCTCTCTTGATATTCTAGTCTTTCTGTAAGGGGAGGACATATCAACCACCTTCACCCTTTTCAAATTAGCTGAAATAAACAATAAAACACATTGGACATGGGCTGAAAGAAGCCTATATGCTAAGCCTATATGCTCAGGAGCTGGTATGACTACTGTGAAAAATAACAGCAGCTCATAAGTGTTGCATCCGAGCTCATTCAGTTTAGGATAACAAAAAAAACCTTCTTTCCTGGAAGAACAGAGTAATGTTAATCATCCTTGATATATCAGCTAAAATGAATTATTAAACACATGGAAAATCTCTCTGTAAACAAAGTTGCTCCCTCAGAAAATCTTTTCCAGTTGGGGAGTGGTGGCCTAATGGTTAGGGCATTGTGCTTGGATCCCAGAGGTTCTGAGTTCAAGCCCCACTCCCACGGACTGCCACTCTGCTTCTATAAGCAAGACCCTTAACCCCCCACACTGCACCCTGGATGCTGCACAATGGCAGCCTACTGCTCCCCAATGGGATGGGTTAAATACAGAGAATGAATTTTATTGGTTTGTGCTTGTGACAGTGTAATGACAATAAAGTTGACATCTATTCTTTAAAGGCGATGCCAATATAAACTCCCTTTTTTTCCTGGTTATTCATTATTTTTATTCTTTGGTTTATGTCTCTTGCCCCCCATTTGACAAAGAGTATTATCCTCCAGTGCAACAGAAACTGAACAGTGATAGGTTCAGTGTAGTACAGCTCAGTGCTATTTATTTTCTAGTCATCTTTCTCTGTATCTGTATCTTGGGCCGTATATCAGATTTGCACATACATGGACTTAAATGTCTGCAAAACCTTTATTTGCAAAATGACTCACACTAACTCAGAAGTATATGTGAATAGAATGGCTCAATTTTAACAAAAGATTCTCAGAGAGATTTATGTCTTGACTTTGACGAGGTCATTACAGCTTACTTGTCTCCAATCAACTTCCTTGGGTATAATCAGTTTTATTTTAGTTCGGCATATAACAGCTTTCCTTCCTAAATTGTCCTGTGTTTCCAGTGCTCATGTGTAACAGTTAGCACTTTGCAGCTTCTCCAATAACATTTTACATTAATTACCAGAAAGCCATGGAAAACCCACATCACAAAAGGCATTTCATGGGATTTGAGAATGTGCTGTGTCACTGAGATCAGGTTAATAAACTGTTTCACTGCACATTAAGAGCTTTATTAAAAAAAACACACACACAAAACAAAATAGACTTATATTTACATTAGGATTGAATATACAAGAATCAGCTCAGTACATTTTAACAAATATAAAAAAAAAATTCTAGACTAGCAGGTAACATTTCTTTTGATATCAGGGCATGAGTTATGCTGGATCAAGGAGATTTAGATAAAATTCTATAGCAGGATCATCACAAGAAAAAAAAAGAGCAGTGGGTATGGATTAGGGCTGAATAATCGGATTAATCATGATTAACCGATTATTGAAATAATCGTCAACTAATTTAGCAATCGATTAATCCTTTACTGGAGTCTAGAGGCCGTAAAATACTCCTTTAGATGACAGAGCAGCTAACTAACTAACTAACTAACTAACTAACTAACTAACTAACTTATTTTAAATAAGCCTTTTTTGAGTCGTGGCTTCACTTCCTTTTACAGTTTGTCACATTGCAGTCTTGGGTTGTGTACTTCATGCCACAAGAAATATAAATCTCTGGGGGGAAATTTGTGAATCAAAAGTAAATCCCTCATGTAGCAGGGATCAAATTTATCAATTTTTTTCGAGGGAATGTACCATCCTAGTGTTTTCACACCCATATGAGACTTGGGCTCAAGTTTCACTGCAGCCAAACACATTCCTATGTAAACATCATCAATAGGAATAAATTGGACCTTTGCAGACATTTTGTAAATGACCAACGCTGTATAGCCTGATAAAAGGTATCCCCCACCTCCACAGTAGGGTGGGTATACATTTTTTTCATATACTAGATGAGGAACATAATACTTGCTCCTTTGGTCTCTTTTAGGATATGATATTTTTAATAGATCTCCAATAAAAAGATGTTTGCTTCCATCATTATCTTTAAGGTGTTGAAGATAGTCGATCATGTTGTCCGTATGGGCAAATACGTCATCGTCACCATTTAGCAGGAAACGAGCCTGCGAACAACGATTGTCCATCCACTCAAGGAAGAGTATCTGCTTCAAAGTGAGGTTATAAAAGGAATCCTTAAAGTCCCACTGAAGAATGTCATTGTAATGCTGATGCTCCAGTGCAACAAGTTTGTTCAATTTCTCCTTCTCAAAACCCAGACCATCAGTTCCTATAATAAAGATTCGACGAATCATCTTTCCTTTGTATAATCTCTCTTTTGCCCATGTCTTGCGCAGAACCTCCCTGTGCTCATAATTTTTTGGGGAGCTTTTGATAACAAGCAAAAGAAAGACGTCCTCGGGTTCATCATCTCGTCCGCATTTTTCAGGAAGGTCCAGTAATAAAGGGAAACTACGACAGTGACAATAGTAGAGAAAGTCCTGAATCATTGGAGAAAAAGTGTCGAAGCCTGAGACATTTGCAATCGTTGTGTTTGGTTCACATCGTTGTGATTGATTAACTTTTATCTCTTTAAATCGGTGTTTTAACAGCGAGTAGATTTTGTGCGAGGCATTTGGATTTTGTTCTGCATATTCATCTCTTGGATAGTCGGTGTTTTTGAGGTCCAGGTATGAGACGTTTTGAGGATCACTGAAAAAAACAAGCAGTAACATGGCCACAAGAAGCAAAGAAGTCATGGCACAGATGTCTTTTAGTCTCTGAAGTCTGAAATCAAAGAAACAAAGAAAAGAAAATGTCAACATATCTATATGTCATTAAAAATGAATTGCATAACTCTAAACACGAGTTAGAAAGATCAAGATTTATCAAACAAATCATTTTCAAGGAAGATGTTTGCCTACAACATCTTTTTATTTATTAATCTGTCATTAAATTAGACTAAACTTTTTCTGTTTTAGGCTTGGTTGGATTGGAAGAACTATTTCTGTTTCTTATTGTAAGTACTTTTACAGTAACCTTTGTCTGATTCAAAAGATAAAACATAAAAAAGGTAGTAATTTACTGAAAAAGTAGTTTTGCATAACAGCTGACTGATTGCGTATGGCTCCTGCGTCACTTCTGAAGCACTTGTAAAATTAGTTTCTACCTGAGAGAAGATCAGAAATCTCCTAAATAACTTGTACAAACAATTTAAAACGTATTTACGAACGGTTCTTCCATAAGGCCCAATGTGTCTAAATAATAAGCTTCTTATTTTTATTCTTTATTTTATTACATATTTTGAGGATTCTACTGAAATAATCAAAGAAAAATGGGTATGACTTTAAAATTTCACAGCAACTTCACAGCACATTTAGGAAAACTCTCATGGTTATTATTAAAGAATATTATGGTTTGTTTTAAGTTAAGCTTTCCGGTTTAGTCAGAAAAAATATCTACTGTATATAACGATTACATTTAGGATCACATTAATTCTGCATTTTTCAGATAGTGGTTAAAAAAAGGAAGTTCGTTCTGATCATTAGAAACTTTAAACTAACTTCAAGCCGAAGGCATCATAAACCCTTTATATATATATTTTTTTTAACAACATTAGCAGTAAAACAATCTTTTCTAGCCTTCAAATTGTTTCTAAACAACAGTTAAAACAGACTCTAACATCACAGAAAAACTAAATAAATAGAGCACACTACTGTGCAAACAGAATTTGAATATTTACCTGACCATGTTCGTAATAGATGTCCCTTCAAATAACCCTGTAGAGATTCTCATACAGCCTGCTTGTTGCACAGACAAGTCACTTCCAACGTTTGTTAAGACAGCCTCTGATGCTCTAGCTTTATGCACTTTCGCAACAGGAGAACCAACAGGAAGAGCAGGAAGAATAGTAACATCAAGGAAATCTTAGAGGATTTGAATGCTTCAAATGTATTATGACTTCATATTTTACTGGCAATGAAGACATGCTTTTAAATCAGTGAGATGGTTATTGATCTTGGAATTTCACCGAATAGCTGGAATAACATAGCCGTCATCCTAAACTTACCGATAGCCTCAGTCACACTGATGTTAAAGAACTTTAATACAATAGTGACAAAGTGTAGCAGTTGCTACTGACTTGTCTGACTTGATTTTGAGATCTGTCAGCCGTGGAGGCTCTTGAAGTACATTTATGTCATTGCCAGTTTCAAAAAAATATTTTGAGATCAAGTATTTAACTTTTTTCAACATGGTACACCAAAAAATGTATAGAGCAGAAGATGTGTATGTTTCACAGCACCATTCAGGTAGGCTTTGGTGTTTAAAAACTATTTTAGTTGTACAAAGGAAAGCAAAACGTGCCAAGAAACTATCCCCCATACCATTACACCACCAGAGCTTTTATGTTGTTTTTGCTCAATTCTAAACTAACTATGAAAGCTGCAGCTGAAAGATTCCTAAAAAGAGACAATGTTCCTCCAGTTTGTTTTTGTACAATTTGAACCCCTTTACATGTTTGTCGTAGTTTTCTGCTCTTGGCTAACAGGAGTGGCACCCAGTTTGTTCTTTTACTGCCTTAGCTCATCACATTTGTTATTTGCTCTGTGGTTGGAGATGGTATTCTGCACACCTTGGGTGCAATGAGGGGTTATTGAAGCTACTTTTGTCTCTCTGTCATATTGAGACATCCTCCTCCTCCTCATCTAACCTCTGACATCAACCAGACAAATTTCATCGACAAATAAATATCAATAATCTGATATTGTCTCTTTTCGTGACCAGTCTGTTACACCAGCTTCCTTCCAGGTTAGGTTATTTGGTTCTCTAAATTGCTCTTAGGTCTGTTGTTACCTGTTTGAATACTCCGCCTCTCTCCCCTTATTGCTGGAGATGGCAAGTCACCCTACACTTCCTTATCCTAACCTTGTGTGGATAAGTGGGTATAGATAATTTATGATTGGACCGTTCTCTAAAAACCTCAGTGATAGTTTCAGATCCTTGTATATCAACAGTATGGGGAATACTGAGACCAGGCTGGCTGTCACCAACACATATGCCAAATTTAAAGTAACTGAAAATGTCTTTCTTCCATGTTCATATGCTTGGTTTGAACTTTTGCAAATAATCTTTAACATGCTTAGATTGCGAAAAGATAGGAGTATGTTGCTTATTTATAGAGCCACAACAGTGGTTATAATTCGGGGGGCTACCTTACATCGTTGCTTTAGCCCATTGGTCTGGCATAGCATTTTGGACTAAGTGGAAGAATAAGAGAATAGGCAATTTTTTCAGAGCAGGATGTTTAAAAACATTTTCTGTTAAATAAGGAAGACAATAATGCCTTTAGGGTATGGGAAAAATGATCATAAGGTAGCTTGAATATAGCTAAAGCTACACGTTATAGTAAAGTTATAGTGCATTGTTATTTTCTTAATGTTTGAAGCAGTTAAAAATATTGAACCAGACTTCTCTCAGCAGAATTAGAAAAAAATCAATGGGTCCATTGGGTTCAATTGAAGTGTTTAACCTGAGGGTTAAAATCAATTGCATCATCCATCTCGTGCGAAGGGGTTCCTCTCTGAGGCTACTAAACATAGGGCAGAGACTCGCTCTCCTGGGAGTTGATGCCGGATAAAAGGTTTGACTGGGAAATTCCCTTGAGGAAGGAGGCGGGAGAAACAAAAAAAATCGTACCATATATGAGTTAAGCAAATAGAAATGTGTTTCCGGTTTGAGAGAGGAAAGAAGCAGCCCTTTGTCTTTTGTCCCTGCTGTTTGAGTGTCACTTCCTTCCAGGGACATGTGGCAGTGAAGCTGCAAAATGGCAGTGGCACTGTATAAATAAATCTTGTTTACAAACATTCTAATTCACTATTACTGTAATTCAGTAGTGAAGTGTAATTTTTTTCAAAGAATACTAAAAATGAAAAACTCTTGTTTCAACTATGCAATTAGTTACATTCTTCTTCATCCAAATTAATGAAACACTTATTTTTTGACACCTACTTGAGGTTTCTTATTTCAGGATGTAACTTTATTCCCCCTCACACATATTGGCCAAGCCACCTGTTTGTTATGCTGATGAATCACTTGTTTTGGTCACAGTCATTCTCTGATATAATGTTGATGCACCAAGACTACATTTCCAACTTTATGCGTACCAGCTTGTGACCACATACATTTTTATCTATATACTTTGCAGCTACATGTAGAGTGCAAACCAAAAATAAACTTTTCAGTAAGCTAATTACAAAATACAAAAAAACCCCATACAGATATACAGAAATATTAGCAAATATAATACATATTTTGTTTTCATCTGCTCAGATAGATCCCCCTTTGCCATTGCATAATAACAAATTAAGGAATTAAGTGCAAAAGATAACAAATTCTCTGCAGTAGAACTGAATGGAGATGTATGCGGAAATGAGGGTGTAACAAAAGCCGCCCTAGCCTTAAAATCTTCTTTGTGTCACCTAATTTGTCTTATTGTATTTCACTGATCGTAACATTTTCTGTTTTACTTCTGTATTGTCCTGTCACTCTGTTTTGTGTCTTCCATGAAACAAGAATAAAACCATTTAAAAGAGACATAATTTGAACAGTGTCAGCTTTAAAGAGGATTAATTTGTCTGTTACACAAAGGTATTGTGTGTTTTGTAGGCTGTGATGGCCTACAAAATACACAATAACTTTTAGGTTTCGGTAATACTCCCTGTCTTGTATGTGTTCAAGCACCTTTTACAGAATCTGCAGCAGGGAAAACAATGCTAATTTCACACTTATCTGAACCCCTGTAGTGTTTCCTTATATGACTTCTGTGCAAGTCAGAAATTGTCCAAAAACTACATCATGTTCACACATAAGTATGTCCATCAATGCACTTGGTACCAGCACACCCTAGGCTGGAGGTTGGTGATTGACTTTGTAGCTGTATGTTCTTACGTTCAGCCACATTTCCTGGATACTCAGATCAAGAGAGGGGAGGCGCTCTCCACCAATCACCGCCTGGTGGTGCGTTGCATACACTGCATGAAAAGTGAGATTTTCGTCCCCGTAAACTCCCGCAGATCTCTCTGATTTTCGTCAGTTTCCGACAATTTGCAAC
The DNA here is from genome assembly GCA_030533445.1 of Cyprinodon diabolis. Taxonomy (NCBI): domain Eukaryota; kingdom Metazoa; phylum Chordata; class Actinopteri; order Cyprinodontiformes; family Cyprinodontidae; genus Cyprinodon; species Cyprinodon diabolis. The sequence goes on along the minus strand of CM060083.1, from coordinate 19,815,705 downwards.
CTGCGCTTGACCCCGTTGTCAGTGCCACAAATTGTCGGGAACGGACTCTGACGTATCTGGAGAGCGATCAGCTGTACTAATGGCCCTAATTAGCATATGAATGCAGCGAACCCGCGCGGCTGGCCAGGTCTGGCTTGAATAACCTACTCAGTATTGGCTGAAACCACTATTCTCAAACAAGTAAAATCGCTCATGATTGGCAGCAAAACCACACGTGGCCAGGCCAGGCTTTAATTTTCTTACTGAGTATTGGACGGAACCACTTCTTTTTAAACAAGTAAAGTCGCTCGTGATTGGTTTGCATATATATTTACTTATAAATTTACATAGATATGTATACATATATATATATAAATATATATATAAATATATATTTATTTATTTATTCATTCATATATTTATTCATTCATATATTTATTTATTCATATGCTGTGTATTTATGTTATCCTACACTACTACACAATTATAAGGCTACCATCAAGGACATGAATGAATTTATACAGGAAATGAACATTTGCCAGGAAGCTGTTTATGCAAAGAAAGAGCTTTATTAAAACACACACAACTATATACAACGTATCCAAACACATGCGTATGCAAAAATTACAAGTCTGTGAACGGCCCGTTTGCTTCCTCAGGGTTGGAGGTAACTGGCAGCATTCCCTCCGAGGCAGGTCCGATGTGCAGACGCCTACTGTGCGTGGCCCTGTACTTCGGCATCGCTTCTAACCGGGACTGCAGCTTATCACAGAGTTCAGTGAGATCCGGCGACCGTACAATCCATCCAGAGACACCGCCAACGACGCCATCTTCTTCGTCGGACATGAGGTCGACGGTGGCGGACTTCCAGAGTTCCACTTCCTGATCTGCTAGCACACTCTGCCTTGATTTCAGCAGCTGTAAAAAAAACAATGAATCAGCGCACTGCGTATGGACACAACACATCTATCAATGCACCTGAAAAATATACACCAAATAAAGTCTTACCATCTTTCTTCTAGCTCGACTCCGAGCAGATTGCTTGGCAGCCTCCGCACGCAATGTGTTTGCTGGCTGCGTATATCTGAAGCTCCTGCGTACCGTCTCAAAATACGTCTTACAGGCAGCTGGAAAACAATTAAATGAGAGTGGTATGAATAAAAAAATCAAACGCAAGTCACAGTAACAAGGAAGGAGAAAACATTAAAACAAGTCACTTACACACAATGTCGTCTTTATCAACATCGTGCAAATCTGGACTTGCTCATATGGCTCCGAGCAAATAGGAGGTCACCGCCTCATTGTGAGGCGAGATTAGTCTGTGAAAACAAAATGTACAGTTATGATCGGTTAGGGCTGGGCGATAATTCAATAACGATATATATCGATCGATAGACGTGTGGCGCAATAGAAAAAAATAGGCTCGATAAAAGTTCGATAAAGAAACGCAGTTTTCCTTCCTTCTCATTGTAGCCTAGCATGTAGGTTTATGCTAGTCACTACTTCTTCCCAACCAATCACAATCGCGGACCCAGGCATGGCGTCACAAAGCGCCACCCTCTCATGAAGATGTCGCAGCAGGAGAGGCAGAGGAAATTGTTCCAAAGAAGGGTTTTTGTAGTTCGGCAGTTTGGCAGTATTTCGGGTATGGCAAGTCGGACAAAAAACAAACCACAGTCATCTGTAAAAAGTGTCGGGAACCAGTGTAAACGAAGTCTGATAACACAACCAACTTTTTTTTTTTTTTATCATCTCAGCCGCTCACACCCGCTAGAGTACGAGCTGTGTAGGCCCCGCCGCGACTCTCCTCCGAGGAATCTTCGGGAATTTCGGGAAAATATATATATATATATTCAGTTCTGGGTAGTTTTCCACGTAGTTCTAACAATTGAGATAAAAATGCTGAGGGGCCAGCAACTTCAAAGTAAAAACTCAGGTTAAAGCAGGAAATTAAGCTGAACCAGGTTTATTTGTTATATTTATTTTGGTCACTTTAGTTTATTCTTTGTCAGTATTTAATAACATAACTCAGGTCTTTTAAGTTATTTTTCTTTAAAACAATTCTGTTATGGTTAAAAAAGTTGGTTAAATAAAGATTCAATTGGAAGTCTGTGTTTGTGTTCTTTATTAAAATTAAATCATTTAGCAATATCATAAAAAGTCCAGGCAGAGCTGCACATAAAATATGGTTTCAAATCTTTTCAATAATTATCGATATCGATCAATATGCATTTTTTTTTATCGATAAGCTTTTTTTCTATATCGCCCAGCCCTATGATCGGTATCTATCCGTATTTACCGCAGAATGAAAGCATATTCTTTAAATCTTACCCTTGCTCCGGTTCATAGCGCCTGCATTATACAGATACAGAAATTTTAATAGAATAGAAATTTGAGGATGTCATGTATCTTCAAGTTCTCTCATATATATATATATATATATATATATATGTGTGTGTGTGTGTGTGTGTATATATATATATATAAATCCATCGTGTGGAGTTGAACAACTAGTGAGTATTAAGCTGTCGAAGGGGACATTCCCCTTATATTGCGTATTTATTTACCTTATTGAAGATGGGTCATTTTAATTTGAATTTCAGGAAAATCTCAGGCTTTTAAATGTTGTAAAATCACCCATAAGTTTTAGGTGTTTTAGTCCTTAATAATTTGAGTTATACATTCAAAAAACATAAGGAAGTTATTACCAACATCTCCCTCTGCTTTACAGCTTTGTATTAACATTGCTTTAATGTTTGTTATTGTGTACAGCTGGGGAAGTTAAGGGTCACATTAATTATAGATTAAATAATTTACTGTTCTGTAGTTTAAGCAATTGTCATATTTGTAACAACACTAGTCTTTCCTGTGACATGCACCTTTTATTTATGTATATGTATACACACACACACACACATATATATATATATATATAAAATCATTGCTCTGTCAGCTAAAGATCTGTTTTGGTCTCTATACTTTAATTAAATAAATCAATTCAAGCTAAAATGTAAGAGTCTATACTGAGCCTGATCTCTTTGTATCAAAGATTTTCTTACCTTTTAGAAAAATGTCACTTGGGGTAAAACTCCCCCTGCAACCCTGATTTGCATTTGTATAGCTCACAGCATTTTCATTTACATGTTAAAGCCTCCCCTAGAATTCCATGGGGGGAGGCATGGGGGGAACACTGCCTAAGAAAGCCCACGTCAATGTCTGACAATTTGTGGGAGTTTTCGGCGTTCCCTGCAAATTACCGTAAACTGCCGTTAACCTGAACTTCCACGACAATCTACAGTGCCGCATATTGACGAAAATCCCACTTTTCATGCAGTGATACCCTGGAAAAGGTGGAAGCTGGGTAGACTTGGCAGGCCCAAGCAAGTAGATATGGTCTGTTAAGCCGGGCATACACTGTACGATTTTTTTTTGCCCTTTCCGCGCCGATTCTCCAGTCGTGCAAGAATTTTTCGATCAGGTAGAGTTTCTGCATGATTGTGCGTTGTGTAGTGTTCAGGGGGATCAGCCTCTCACGACTACCTCCCGATCAGGAATCATAATGTCGAGAGAAAATCAATTATGTTTGAGAATTCAGTCAGCTGTTTTAAGGTGGTCGTGGGCAAATCGCTCAGTGCACATGCTCAAACAAGGATTCTTCTTTCTCATCCTCTCAGATGAAAATGGAGTTGTTTCTGTAAAATTGACAGACTGTAGGAGCCACATTTGCTCAGCCATGTCTTTGTCCAAATACATTGTCACCCTTTGTTTTTGGGGCTTTCAGCACACAAAATTGCACAAATAGCAATTGCAGCGTGTTTCACTCTAGTAAGCTTAATTTATAACAAGAGGCATTGACGCTTCCATCTTTTTCCTCTTCTACTCATTTAGCTTCCGGATAGATGAGTCTGAGTAGTGCCATCTAACTGCGGAGCTGAGTCCGACGTGGTTTTTTGACATACAGTGTGAGCAGGTAGATCCCATCAGAGCGTTGGGCCACACAATGTGAGAACATACATACATAGTAAGCTGTGAAGTTATAAACCTTGCTCTTTCGTCGTAGAGTGTGAGCTGTAGCTGCATGCAATGATTGAAAAAAATCGTACAGTGTATGCCCGGCTTTAGTAGAATCTGGAGGAACCCTGGGTCACGGACCTATTCAACTCCAACCTCTGGAAGAGCTTCTCTCAGAGTCAAGCAAAGGGTGGGGACATTGAATCTGAGAGGACTAAATTCTCTGCCTCCATTTTCGAATCCACCCATAGATTTGTCTGCCTTACATGTTGCAGCTGCAATCCAATCTGTGGACTTGCAATAAGACTAATATAATCGTTGTCAAGCTTAAGAAGGAGTCACATTGAGCCTGGTTGGCTTGCGGTACTCCTGAGGTAGCTGCTGATATTGTGAGGTCAAATGTGCTGCTGCCGGGGTGGTTGCAGAGGCAAATACATGGGATTAGGAGGAGTTTTGAGAGACCATGGCTCTGCCTCTAAGCAATTCTCCAGAGGGGAAGCAGTGCTTGGCTAACACTTTCATCAATTCCACATAAGTTAAAAACTTCACACTAATGTCTTCTTTTGGGAGTGGCGGCCTAGTGGTTAGGGCATAGAGCTTGGAACCCTGAGATTCTGATTTCGAGCCCCACTGCCACAAACTGCCAATCTGGGTCCCTGAGCAAAGACCCTTAACCCCACACTGCTCCCTGGGCGCTGCACAGTGGCAGCCCACTGCTCCCCAAGGGGATGGGTTAAATAAATCGTTGCTTTGTACATTGACAGTGTAATGACACCAAAAATGCTGGGGAAAAAAAAGTATTGGTTTATTGCAGACTAACAAAGAACCCAAAAAAACTCGCCATTCTTAAGGGGTAGGCCATTTCTTCTGGTTCAATTTGCCTGTTTTCTAAGCCAGAAAAAGTTTTTGGGCTACTATATAAAGCTTAGAACTCAACGCTAATTCTGACATTTTGAATTGAAAAAACTTCCTGGATGGTAAACAAAGGTCTTGAAACATTTTTTTTTTTTTACTTTTTTAAAATGACTATGACCTAGATAACTGAGAATATTCACCAGTACTGTTGTCATTGTGAGTGTGAAGGTGCAGACCTTAAATGAGGACATTGTCTGATGGTGGAAAGAATACTTTAAGGATCTCCTCAACCTGGGTGACACACCTTCCATGGCAGGAGAAGAAAAGGGGAGCACGTTTATTATCTAGGCTGTGGTCACTGATGAGGTCAAAACACTCCAGGGTGGCAAGGCTGTAGGAGTGGATGAGATCCACCCTGAATATATCAAATCTCTGGATGTTGTTGGACTGTTTGTAGAAGGCATTCAACTGTGCCCTTTGTGGTGCCCTGTGATGGACACTTCAGGAGTATGGAATCAGGGCCCTTTACTTGGGGCCATCTGGTTTCTTTAAACGCAGAGGTAAAGTTTGGTCTGCATTGCTGGCATTAAGTCGGACCTGTTCCTGATGCATGTTGAATTCTAGCAGAGCTGCTCTCTGTCATTGACCTGTTCACAACCTTTATGGACAAGATTTCAATGTGAAGCCAAGGGTCAGAGGGGGTCTAGTTCAGGAATCAGTGGATTTCATGCCTTCTTTATGCAGATGACTTGATTCTCCTGGCTTTCTCCTATCAAGGTCTACAGCATACATTGGGGTAGTTCACAGTAGAGTGCAAAGTGGCTGGGATGAGAATCAACCCCTTAAGATAAGAGGCCATGAAACAGGATCCCGGATACAAGCAGCTGAAATGAGCTTTCCCGCAGGTTGGATGGGCACTCCCTTTGAGATAGGGTGAGAAGCTCAACCCTCCGGGAGAATCTCAGGGTAGAGCTGCTTCTCCTCAACATCGAGAGGAGTCAGCTGAGGTAACTCGGACATCTTTATAGATGCCACCTTGACTAGATATAAAAAGGTTTCAATTTAATCATGATATTTAGTGTTTTTGTTACTGTATATTTCAGAGAAATCATTAGACTCTATATGCAAATAACATCTAGATAACAAATTATCAAAACCGAGTATATAAAATTTACAAGCTAAAAAAAAATATAACCCACAGATGTATGATTATAGAAGGAAATATTAAACTGGCGATAAGACATACGGACTTCTTATCTCAAAAATCCTTGGAAATACTAACCTTTCAGAGAATGTGCAATAAACTGTCTTTCATTACCCTTTTCACATAAGCACAGTTCAGACAAAACACCTCACTAAACAATCCTATGTTTTCACCTGTTAGGTGTTCCTGCTTAGCTTTCAATATACAAATATCAGATTTTTATTTAGTTCTATAGACACTGCATCTATGGGGGAGTGTTGGCCTCATGGTTAGAGCAGTGTGCTTGTGCTCTGTGAAGGTTGCAAGTACCTTTAATAAACTCCCACCTTCCTCCTGCTGATATTGCCTATGTGGGAAACAGCTAATGTTAATTCCCGTAACATACAATGTCTAGACATGATTCAGTGATATTTTGGCTCATAGCATGTTTTATCTTGTTAATAATTTGTAAATAAAACCTGCAGAAAATGTTGTTCTGCTTTATTTACATAGCTCTATTATTCAAGTTCTTACAACATTAATTGATATCTGTTTAAATCAGAAAAAAATTATGTTTTTGCTGTTAAACAGACTAGTGTTAAAATCTTTGATGAATTAATCTTCAAGGACATATTATGAAACATGTTTAAATTGACTAATCTGATATCAAATCATCAGCTGTCGTCTACATCAACCTGGTAGATTGGTTAAGAGTCCAGGTTCCACCATATTTTATTCTCTTTTAGGTCCATAAATGTTGTTGGAACTCTGACCACCTTCTTAACCATGGCTGTCAGCACAAACTAAACTGAAACATTAAAACTTGTGGTTTAATTTCAAACAAAGTGCAGTAACTCTAATATCCATTGTTGAAAACCTCTGACAAAGGAAATTATGTTTTATTCAAATATGTCACGATATTAATCTATACATATGAGGCCTGGTGGGAAATTTGCAAGAAAAGCACCTCAAGGTTTCAGGTCAGAAAATACAGGTGCTGGTCATAAAATTAGAATATCATGAAAAAGTAGATTGATTTCAGTAATTCCATTTAAAAAGTGAAACTTATATATTATATTCATACATTACATACAAACTCATATATTTCAGATGTTTATTTTGTTTAATTTTGATGATTACAAATGACAACAAATGAAAATCTCAAATTCATCATATCAGAAAATTAGAATATTACTGAAGACCAATAAAAACAAAGGATTTATAGAAATGTTGGCCAACTGAAAAGTATGAACATGAAAAGTATGAGCATGTACAGCACTCAGTATTTAGTTGGGCCTCCTTTGGCCTGTATTACTGCAGCAATGCGGCGTGGCATGGAGTCGATCAGTCTGTGGCACTGCTCAGGTGTTATGATAGCCCAGGTTGCTCTAATAGTGGCTTTTAGCTCTTCTGAATTGTTGGGTCTGGTGTATTGCATCTTCTTCTTCACAATACCCCATAGATTTTCTATGGGGTTAAGGTCAGGAGAGTTTGCTGGCCAATTAAGAACAGGGATACCATGGTCCTTCAACCAGGTACTGGTAGCTTTGGCACTGTGTGCAGGTGCCAAGTTCTGTTGGAAAATGAAATCTGCATCTCCAAAAAGTTGGTCAGCTGCAGGAAGCATGAAGTGCTCTAAAACTTCCTGGTATGTGGCTGCGTTGACCCTGGACCTCAGAAAACACAATGGACCAACACCAGCAGATGACATGGCACCCCAAACCATCACTGACTGTGGAAACTTTACACTGGACTTCAAGCAACGTGGATGAAGTGCCTCTCTTCTTTTCCTCCAGACTCTGGGACCTTGATTTCCAAAGGAAATGCAAAATTTACTTTCATCAGAGAACATGACTTTGGACCACTCACCAGCAGTCCAGTCCTGTTTCTCTTTAGCCCAGGCAAGACGCTTCTGACGCTGTCTGTGGTTCAAGAGTGGCTTGACACAAGGAATGCGACAGCAGAAACCCATGTCTTTCATACGTCTGTGTGTGGTGGTTCTTGAAGCACTCACTCCAGCTGCAGTCCACTCTTTGTGAATCTCCCCCACATTTTTGAATGGGTTTTGTTTCACAATCCTCTCCAGGGTGCGGTTATCTCTCTTGCTTGTACACTTTTTTCGACCACATCTTTTCCTTCCCTTCGCCTCTCTATTAATGTGCTTGGACACTGAGCTCTGTGAACAGCCAGCCTCTTTAGCGATGACCTTTTGTGTCTTGCCCTCCTTGTGCAAGGTGTCGATGGTCGTCTTTTGGACAACTGTCAAGTCAGCAGTCTTCCCCATGATTGTGTAGCCTATAGAACTAGACTGAAAGACCATTTAAAGGCTTTTGCAGGTGGTTTGAGTTAATTAGCTGATTAGAGTGTGGCACCAGGGGCCATCAATTTTGAACCTTTTCACAATATTCTAATTTTCTGATATGATGAATTTGAGATTTTCATTTGTTGTCATTTGTAATCATCAAAATTAAACAAAATAAACATCTGAAATATATGAGTTTGTATGTAATGTATGAATATAATATACAAGTTTCACTTTTTAAATGGAATTACTGAAATCAATCTACTTTTTCATGATATTCTAATTTTATGACCAGCACCTGTAGGCTAAACCTGGTGGCAGGTGTTGCTAGGCCCACTGTCTTTTTGTTTAAAAAAATGTTAAATGTAGATAGAATATTTTAAAAGATGATTGTTTAATTATATGTTATAAATATTTTTGACAATACTTAAACACAAACTGTAGAGTCCTAAAAAAACATACTTTTAAAATTCCTTTTTTTTTAAACAAAAAAATGGAATAAAATAAAATAAAATGATTAAAATAACAGTATCCTTTTCAGTGTAACTCTAGTAGGTTAACAGCCAGTGAATCTTAAAATAAGCAGTGTAAATTTGGTAAGGTCTATAATTAAAATAAATTGGCATAAAGGGCAAACCAGCTCTCTTCCACTGCTCCTCAGACTTTGGAAAGAATAGAGTAATCAACAATTTCTGTGACATGTAGCGTTATCTGAAAAAGTCTGAAACAAAAGGATCAAAAGGGTTATTAGTGTATAGGAGCATATTTAGAATATAGAAGCAGACAACAGTGTCTGTTACTGTTTCTCAATTGTATCTGATCTATCCACTGAGGTGTGTTTATACTTCCTGATTTTCATGTTTGATGCTGGCTTGGCAGGGGTGCAACTGATGACAGTTCTGAGGAAGAGAGTTTCTATGACTGCAAGTTAGAAGGCAATAACATCTCTATGCAGAGCTTCTGTGAAATTTTGGTTAAAGTTAACCGACCAATATAAGTCCACTGATTCACCTCTAGAGGTAGTCATTTAACTCTAATTACTATAGAGAAACTACAGTGTCATGGTACAAAGCAAAATCATGTGATTGTATCACATTGTATCACAGTGAGGGATTATGAACTGAAAAAAACTCTAAAATTAAAGAGAAAACATTGCTTAGCTACACAGACAAAATAATGTGACTTAGAAAGCTTGACTGAGCTAAACACAATGTCATGGCTTGCTGTATAGCCTAGCTCATACCATGAGTATTGGAATTAGTATCTAAAGCCCCTGTCAAACTTGACAATTTAGACCAGCGTATGCCTGATGTACGAAAACATCTGGCAAAAACGCTGGCATATGGCATAAGTTAAAGCTACAGTGTGTAATAATTACAGGGATATACAGTCAGAAATGTAATATATTATACATAACTATGTTATTTATCATCATCTACGAGCTCAGCCTCTTAACCTTAATATTTCCGTTGCCTTAGAATTCGTTATTTATAATTACATAGGAGCGGGTCTCGCAGCCATGGAGGCAGACATCTTTGCGCTACGGCAGCACAGAGCCAACAAACTAGCGATTGCGAGATCGCCCATTACGGGTATATTTATTATCTTAAGTCTACATGAAATCTATACCCTACACAGACTAATGAAATACTATCTGTAAAACTATCTATGTAAACAAACCTCATCACTTGAGAAGGTAGGTGATGCGGACGTCGTGGAAGACGTTTTGTCCCGTAACGCTCGCCGTACTGTTGGGGGGGAGAAGCGGTGGGGGGGAGATGTTCATGTTGCTGCGGTCTGCAGTCTGGACGTTAGATGTCGCTGAAAATTACACACTGTAGCTTTAAGGTTAGCAGTGATGAAACTTAATCTGATGCAACTGCAAACCTTCTTTCTTTTTATTTATTCTATTTTTTTTTTGGGTGGGCGGTAAATGGCAGGTAGGTTAATAACGGCATCAGATAAATCTTTTTATGCAGGCCGAGTTCCTGAGGGGAGCAGCTTTAACTGATGCTCCGTAATGGCTATGAAATGATGCCTGTACATCATTTCATGGGCATTACACTGCCATGCGTTATGTATAAGTTAGGCAGTCGTTGGACATGCGCTCTGGACTCGTTATAAATATGCTATGTATATGCACAAAATTGAAAAAATACATAGAAAGTTCAGCGCATGCCAGCTTTTGAGGAGTTTCTGGGTGGTCAGGCATATGTTGTCTAACTCGGCAAGGTGTGACAGGGCCCTCCGACAGCACACAAAAAGTGATTTGAAATTGAGTACAGCTATTCAAATTTCATACTGATTCTGATATAGGTGATTTAATCATGTTTTGATAATGACCCTGATCCAATATACAAGGTTTAGATGAATGTTATTTCCTCATTGTTTAACAATTGTTTGTCTTTGAAAGACTTGTGTGTCTTAAAATTGAAGTTATCATTATTATTTTTTTTACAATGCACCTACAGTATATGTATATATTCTTTTTAAACAAATTTTAATTCACCACACAGGAATGTATTAAGACTGTACTTGAAATCTGTTGAACTGGGCTCATTCGCTGACTGAAAAGAAGTAGAAAGAAGATGAAATTTGACATCCAAGAGGCTCTGAAGTTTAGTCAGAATAGATAAAGTTTTGCTCTGTCTTTGGGTTAAATATTCCTAACCAGGGTTCACTTTTTGTCTATGCCCCATTTTTTAGGTCTACCTTATCAATGTTACCTACTCAGACTCCAGCTCCCATGTCATCTACCGAAGATACAGCAAATTTTTTGAGCTGCAGGTAAGTCACTCTACCAAAAACACATCTTTCACAAATTTAGCTGACAGTTTCATGGGAAGTTCTTAAAAAAGTTATAAAGTTTTATATTTTCTGTTTTGGGTCACCTCATGATAATGCTGCTAATTAAACCCCATGAAGTCAGATTGACCTTAAGTTCTACTCTTTCTGCTAAGCTGGTGCAGATGTATTGCTTTGTGAAAGGCCTTTAACGATTACTGCTAAGAAACACTGAAAGAGAGGAAATCCAGTCAGCAGATGCAGGAAAAAACATGGCCTCAGTCAGAATGTTTTATGACACAGTCTCCAATAACACTGTATGTAAAAGTGCTTTAGGGAGATATCTGAAACCCTTCATTTAATGCATGATGTAGTTTGTTTGTGAGAAAGATAACATGTCTAACATGTCTAAACTTCAATGAGGCATACAGGAGAATAGAGAGGGTTTACACCTTCAAAATCACATACATGAGCAAGAGCTTCCTCCTAAGAATACCTTTTCTCTGGTATCTTTCTGAAACATTTCTTCCAGACCACATTCTAAAGCATTACAACTCGGATGGAATGCTTGCAGAAAACCTTTTGTTCTCTGGTCTCTTAATTGCCAGTAACCTCAACCCTGCTCTGTTAGACTGCAACACAGCCTTTCACATGTTTACAAAAACATAGATTGTATATATTATTTTATACTGTTGTAGAGTCCTGTTTCTCTGGTTTTGGAGCAACAAATGAGTAGCTCTTCATACAAAATGCTTGATTTCTGCCTTGGTCTTTTATAAAAAAAAAAGTTATACATCTGCAGTGGTGCAAATTGGGATAAATACATGAACTGGCCAACATATCAAAAAGGGAAATAAACTCAATGATTCAATACCAAGGGCTGCGCAGTGGAGTAGTTTCCAGCATTGTTGCCTTAGAGCAACAAGGTTCCAGGTTCGATTCCCAACCTGGGGTCTTTGTTGATGGAGTTTGCATTTTGTCCCTGTGCACACTCTAATTGTGAGTGTGTGTGTATTATTGTCTTTGTGTGTCTAGCGACATGTCCAGGGTGTACCCTGCCTCTCGCCCATAGTTTGCCAGAGATAGGCAGTGGCTCTACTGACCTTGATGTTATAAGGGGAGCAGATGGATGCATGGCTTCAACACCCATTGGACTGATTGTTATTCTAATCCATTTGTTTTTTACAGTATTAATTAAGTTTGATACAGAGGCCCACATTTCTATTGGGACATTGCAGATAAACCATGATTTTGTGTCATTTCGTCAGACAGAAAATACATGAAATTGTGAGTCGGCCACAGGAGATGGCCGCTCAATCTGAGCCTGGTTCTGCAGGAGGTTTCTTCCTGTTAAAAGGGAGTTTTTCCTCTCCACTGTCGCCTCAAGCATGTTTAGTTTGATGGATGGTTTTCGAGTCAATGAGATGTCATTTTGTAATTTAGCTCCATATTTTATCCACCATCATTTTCTGGTCGTGGAGATATCAGTTTTGCATATCTCTAATATAATGATATATAATATAATGATAATATTAACGACTATATTTGTCTCATGGCAGCTGCTTTTGTTGTTTTATTTGCAAATGTATTTCCTAAAGAGATGCTATCTTTCTCTGAAGCCCTTACTGCACATTTGCATATATAGCTATGGTTCTTTGTAATTGCACAACTGCTAAGAAACCTGTTAGTAAACTTGTTGCATGTTTAACTGTTTTTTTCTGTGGAAGTAACATACCTCTATTTTTCCAGTATTATGCAATGTGTAAACTGGGGATAATGCATCCTGCCTACCTGTGCAAATGTTTGCTCTTTTCCTTTCATTAACTTACATGCTTCAGTTAAAGATATTCAACATATTCTCATTATGAGTGCGTATGAAATCGTACGAAAAGTTATGCACACTATTTCGTTCGTTTTTGGACGTTTTTCCTCAAAAACCACATCAGTGCGCATGCGCTGGCAGACAGAAAAAAAAAACAGATCCGCGGACGGATGTAAAAATGGGAAAAACAGTGCAATCATCACTTATTCATGTCTCTAACTACGTTGCTTGCTGTTTTATATCTTAGGGTTAGGGTCAGGGTTAGGGCTAATTGTAATTTATATTCTATATTCGTGAATGGTGCGTCAGATGCGCATGCGCATACGACGAAAAAAACGTCCAAACGTACGAAATTACGGTGCATAACTTTTCGTACGATTTCACACGCACTCATAATGAGAATAGGTTGAGATATTGGTTCTAGTAGTGCTAGACTAAGCTTTGTTTAAATCTGCAAAAAGTCCCTCTGTTTCAGGAGTCCTTCGCAATGAAGATGTCATTTTGAGATTTTCTTTATTCATTAACCTACACAATGGAGAATTTATTTCTACATAATTTGGTACCCAATTTTTACAGTGATTTGTCTGGCCTAAAAATCACATTATTTGTTTTTTTAGTTGATGGTGTTTGGAGCTTCGAGGGTATCTTTTTTTTTGTGAATTTTTCTCTTTTAATGTACAATAAACTTACAAACAAACTTAACATTGCAGACATGAACCTCTACCCACTAGCATTCACTCACGCACTCATCATTCAAACCTTCATTTGTTCTAAAATATACAAAACTCTTTAGATTATGATACAGAAAAAGTAACAAGACAATATGGAAATAAAAGCTGTATTCAAGACATCCATTTAATAGGCTCCGCCTTCAGTCTCTATGATCCTCATATATGGCTCCCAGAGGTTCTCGAAGTCTTGCTGTTTACCCTTGGCGATATATGTTAATCTTTCCAGTCCGAGTGAATTTGCAATTTCTTTTTTCCAGAGTCCCAGGGAGGGGGCGTCCATGCTCCTCCAGTATAATGCAATAGATCTTCTGGCTTGAAGAAGTCCATAATCTATCAATTTGGTTTTAGTCTGTGATTGTTTAAAGTCCACTGGGTATATTCCTAGAACACAGATTTTAACCTCTAATGGGACTTTAACCTTAAACACTTCAGATAGACACCTAATAACCTCCCTCCAAAACTTCTGGATTTTAAGACATTCCCATAAACAATGGAGAAGAGTTAATTTTTCAAATAAGCATTTAGTACACATGTCTGGAATATTACTGGACATATGATGAAGCCTAACTGGTGTTATATAGATTCTCATAAGCCATTTATATTGCAGAAGTTTAAATCGTGTGTTTATTGTTTGTTTTTGAGCTTTTAAACAGGCCTGGTTCCAGTCCTCCTCATCTATATCTTCAAGAGTCTCTCTTCTCCAAGCGTCTAACTTGTCAATTGCTGAATCCTTAGAGGAGAGCATCAACAGATCATAGAAAACCGAAAGAAAACCCTTCCCTTTTAAGTCCCCAACACAGATCTGTTCTATTTTTGTTAAGGGTGGAATATCAACTATTCCTTTCATTTTTGATGACATATAGTTTTTCAATTGTAAATATTTAAAAAAATGTTTTGGGGGTATTAAATACTTCTTGCTTAACTGGTCAAATGTAAGCAACATGTCATCAGCATAAAGATCTTTAACTTTCTGAATGCCTTTGGTTTTCCATATTTTAAATCCTCCATCATTTTTTCCTGGGGGGAACCTTTCATTGCCCCAAATCGGGGTAAACTGTGATGAAATTGTGGTCACCTACATGTTTATGTGCTGCGTACCAACTTATGATTGTATTTTTTTAAGAAAGGGTTCTTTGTGGGTTTTTTTTAGTGTCTTTATGTCTGAAGAATATCTGAAATCTGAAACAGATTGCTGTTCAATATCTACCCAAGCTGGAGGCGCCATCGGGCAGAAGTAATGGGTGGCTGATGTTAGTTGGGCGGCCATATAATCCCATCTCAGGTTGGGGACTTGAAGTCCACCTCTTTCATAGGGCAAATAGAGTAGCTTTAAACGGAGTCTTGCTTTTGTATTACTCCAAATAAATGGATTAAATAATTTATCCAAATTGTAATAAAATTAATCTGACAGTGGCAATGGAAGTGTTTGAAAATAGTACAAGAATTTGGGCAAGATTGTCATTTTTAATACATTTATTCGACCTGTCATGGATATAGGCAAATTTAACCATCGATTTAACATTGCTGTGACTTTTTCAACAAGGGGTTCATAATTTGCTGCGTTTATTTAATTGATGGATGGGGTGATCTTAATGCCTAAGTATGTAAAACCTTTTGTAGTTGTTTTGAATGGGGTAGCCACAATAGGACTTCTCCTTTCGTCTTCATTAAGAAACATTAACTCTGATTTTGAGTTATTAATTTTATATCCTGAAAATTCGCTGAATTCTTTTATTAGATTTAGTAAATTGGGAATACTGGTCTTCAAATTATTTATAAAAAATATGATGTCGTCTGCAAACAAGGAAATGAGATGTTCTCTTCCTCCAATTCTAATACCTGATATTCCTGTATTTTCTCTAACTGCCATTACCAGAGGTTCTATTGCCAAAACAAAAAACAGTGGTGACAGTGGGCAACCCTGTCTGGTTGACCGTTGCAAATTAAACGATTTTGACATGTTATTATTGGTTAAAACTTGTGCTGTGGGATCAGTATATAGTAATCTTATCCATTTTAGAAAGGCTTCACCAAATCCATATTTAGGAAGCACTTTAAATAGGTAGTTCCACTCTATTCTGTCGAAAGCTTGACGTGCGTCTAATGATAGCATCGCAGGTGTCCTGACAATTATGTTTTTTATGCAATATATTAAGAACCCGTCTTATATTATGGTAGCCTTGTCTTGTTTTAATAAATCCTTGTTGGTCATCTATTATTAAATTGGGTAAATATTTATCTAATCTCTTAGAGAGTGCTTTACACAAAATCTTTGTATCACATCCCATAAGACTGATTCCTCTATAAGAGGAACATTCAGTCTGGGGTTTGTTTGGTTTTAGCAAGTTATTGTAGCTAACCTCAGTGATTCAGGGAGTATTCCAGCTTTATATGATTCCTCATATATGTTGAGAAGCGGAGAGATTAATTCATTTTTAAATGTTTTATAAAATTCTATTGGAAGTCCATCAGGACATGGTGTTTTACAGCTATTCATGCTGTCTATTGCTTCAGATAGATCTCTTATTGTTAAAGGACTATCAAGAGTTGCTTTCTCCTCTTCTGAAAGGGTTTTGAATTTAATTGATTAAGAAAAGCAGCTTGTGCTTCTTCGTCTCCAGAGTATTTAGATTTATACAAAGTTTTATAGAAATCTCTAAAATTTTCATTTATTTCTGAAGGGTCTGTGGTTAGAATGTCCGATTTTTATTTTATGCTGTTAATTGTTCTTTCCGCTTGCATCTGTTTTATCCTCCAAGCCAATAATTTACCGGCCTTTTCTCCTTGATCATAAAATGCTTGTTTAGACCACATTAAGTTTTTTGCCACTTTTTCTGTCATTAATTTATCATATGTTGTTCTTAAAACAGTCAGTTTATGTAATTTTGTACGATCATTGCTCTGATAAAGTTTTGCTTCGCTGGATTTAATTTGTCTCTCTAATGATTTTAACTCTAGATTATATTGTTTATTTTTATTTCTGCTGTAGCTGATAATGTCTCCTCTAATATAAGCTTTAAAAGCTTCCCATCTAATACTGGCTTTAGAGTGCAATTAAAATCTCCTCCGATGATATAAAGTCCCTCCAGGGTTGACAAGGTTAAGAATAAATTTTCATAAAAGGATGGGTTATCATTGTTAGGTCCATATATATTTATCAAATTTTATTTTAATGTTGAAATGTGTCCCTGCACAGTAATATATCTCCCATACAGGTCTTTTATTGTTTTTATAGTTTGATATGGTATCGACTTGTGTATAAGAATAATAACTCCTCTGGCGTCACTGGTAAAGGAAGATTGGTATACCAGGCCCTGCCATCTTTTGATTGTCCGATGAATTTCTAGTTTAGTTAAATGGGATTCATGTAGAAAAATTATTTTAGATTTCAAATATTTTAGTCGGTCTAATACTTGTTTCAATTTAGTTAGCTTCCTTATTCCTCTGACATTCCAGCTTGTGATTTTGATATTCAAAAATGTCTTCTCCATATCATATTATTCAATTTACTGTTGAATTAAAATAAAGTAAGTAAAGATAGTACTGAAAACGCAGGTTTGTACATACATTCACACATTCAACCATAGAACTTGTCATGAACAACCCCCAACAGAACTTTTGCATTTCCATGTTTGAAATGCCCCCCCCCCCCCCCTCCCCTTAAACCAAGTATATGGAGGACGTTGATCCACACTACTGGGGAGCAACTAGTCAACGCGACCTCACCAAAACTCCACACAGTAGACAGTGTAACTATAAAAAATAAATTAACACTATTAACCCTTGATAGAACTATAGTACATTAGTTAAGGCTTAACGTTTAGTATTAATCCAAAAAAAAATACGTGAGCACATATAAGTAATCAGCTATGTTTATATAAACTGCCCACTAACTTGGAACTTATCCTGCTTATGTTCCTCTTGTTGATCAGTTGGAGCAGGAATAGCCACATAGCATGTCTTCTCCATTTACCTGTTTCTCAACCGGTTTGTCTTTCATGACTCACTGCTCAGAAGCATCTGCTATGTTTATTTTGGAAGTGACTTGTAAAATTGTTCGGCTTCTTGAGGTGTCGAGAAGAGATGTATCTTTCCACCGTGGAGGATCCGAAGTTTACAGGGATTGTGTTGGAATCCACGGAATGCACCGATCTCGACAAAGAGCTTTACCACCGAGTGAAACCCGCGTCTGATCCGCACCGTCTCCGCAGATAGATCCTGTGCAAACGGGATTTTGGCCCCATCTTGCATAATATCTCTTTTCCTTCCCTCTGAGTACACAAATTCCTTCTCCGGGAATTTAAAGAAGCGAATCAGAAGCGCTCTGTCCTGGTTAGATTTCCCGGAGGCCGGTGTACGGTGTACCCGCTCCAATGTGAATGACTTGTCTGGTGCTAGCTCCAGCCACTTCGGTAGCATGTTGCTGATAAAGTCAAAAAGTGGTTGTCTTCCCTCTTCTCCTTCTCGAATTCCAAAGACACGCAGGTTCTTTCTCCTTCCTCGGTTTTCCAGGTCATCTATTTTGGCCTCAAGGAGCAGGATTCGTTTCATAGCTGAAGTCAACGTTGTTTCTGCTTTTTCAAGCGAGCTTTCTACTTCGGCAATGCGAGCCTCAGCCTCCTCCACATGAGCCGCCTGGTTTAAGAGGTCTTGTTTAACCTCAGACACTTTAGCCACTAGTGTAGTCATAGCACTCGCCATTCCAGTCAGTCTTTCATCTATAATATTTAGCTTGACTCCAAAATCCGACCGGAGTAGTTTTAGCTCTTCCAGCACTTCAGCTATGCTAGCCATATTAGCTTCTTCACCGCACGTTGGACTCGATGTTGTTTTGATGGCTGTCTTGCGTCTTTTTGAAAAAATTTTGCACTGTTTCACAGACAATTCTTTAGACATATCAATATGGTATCTTTCTAGCCTTGCTTGCACTTTTTACAAGGGTTTTAAAAGAAAATTTCGAACACTATCCTCGGAGTGGAACCTTTAGAACGCCTATATGTGATCTGTGCTCTATGCTACCTTTTTTCTGTCATGCTTACTGCTTCCTCTTCTGAATACTACAGTGCTTTTGTAAATAACCAGGCACTTGTTTGACCCATACAGTAGTTGAAGCTTCTGCTTGTATGAGTAAAAATTTCCCTACAAAATGCAAAAGTATTTTTTGCCTGAAACATGTAGTTCTCTCCAAGCTAATCTGCGAGAGTTTTAGCAAATCCTTATAAAACTGTTATGTTCATTGTGACAAGTAGGTCTCAAATAAGAACTCATAAATGTAATCAGATTGTTTTCCCACTGCAACATTCCTTCTTACTCCCCCTGTCCCAGATTCTACCCAAGGCACTTTCTTTGTCTACTGAAATTCTTAGTCTGTCTGATTCAACTGCTTTTGTCTCCTCTGTTTAGTATAACTTTAGAAAATAATGACAGTTGTTTAGCAAGCCTAGTTTGCTTCCTCCCGTTTATTGTATTTTGTGTATGGATTTTATACTCTCTCTTATCCCCATTTCCTTACAGCTTACTGACAGAAAAAAGGCAACTAGTGCAAAAAGGAAAAAGGGACAATTGTACTTCTTCAGTAAGGACATTTTCTCCTTGGGCACATTGAACGTTAGTATACATGTTTCATATGCAGCGCATCTTTTTCTATTTATGTATTTTTTTTAGGTGCAGTTTCCTTTTTAGTTGATCACATTCATTTTCTCTTTCAGTGTCATCACGTTTTCAATTGAGACCTCTGGCTTTGCTCTCGTCTTATCAAGTTACTCTCTCATTGTTTCAGGCATAATTCCTCTAACAGTAAGAGTGAAAAAGTAGATTTCTCGAGACAGCTGAAAGATTTGGGCTAAAACTGCATATTATTTATCACTATACAAAACTAATATCCAACCTCTGTATTATCTCATAGATAATCACGTGACTACATTCTCTATGTTACTGCAATTATATATTGTGTAAAAAAAATATCACCTATTTATTTGAGTTTTAGTTTTCTAGGATTATCCTGGAACAGAATTTCTTCTTTCTGCTGATATATATAAATATCTATATTTTCCATTTAATTGTGCAGGATTTAGCTCCCCGTAAAGGTAAAAAAACATGGGATTTATTTGAGAGCCTTGGTATTTGATCCTGTGTTCACAGATTTTGATGATAAATAAAATCAAAGTCAAGTTTTCATTCTAAATTGTTTAAGTGTTATCATAAAAACCCATGAAACTGGGGGTGCTTTGGTGGAGCAGTGGTTAGCGCACACGACTCATGTCCTCGATTCGGGCGAACCAGGTGCTTATATGGCCTGTGGTCCTTTCCCGCATGTCTCTCATATTCCCTTTCCTGTCAGCCCACTGTCCATAAAACCAGCCACTAAAAAACAAACAAAACAAAAAAAAAAGAATATATGAAACATTAGGATGGAAAAGCAGGTTGCTGGAGGATGATCTTATCCTCATTTTTGAAAAGACAATTTCAGCATAATGTGTACTTTTCTGACTTCTAGGCAGTATTTTGCTATATTCAAATGTGAAGCCAAGTGTGTAGCTTTGCTCTTTTGAAAAGAAAAAAAAAAGCAATGAAGTTGCCAGTGTACTGTTATAACAACACATTTCAGCCCTCTGTATAAAATTGTTATCCCCATTTTACTGTGAGGGAAAATCTCTTTTTTATGCATTTCTAAACTTTTGCAATTCTTAATTCTTTGAGCAAAAAAAAAAAAACATTCTCAGTACAGAGCTTGTGTGCAGGTGTGGTTAACCAAGGCTTTTTTATATCCCTTGTCCTTCGCATTACCCCTAAACAAAGTGAAGACTGTCATTTTTTACCCAACCCACGTCTTCATTGCTGTTCATAGTTCAGAGAGGGAAATGCAATGCCCTGCAAGAAAATTTGCCATTTAGCGAAGGCAGTCGAATAGACCAGAACCACAAGATGGGAAACCAAACCACCTCTTTGAGGGGAAGTCTTACAAACAACTCCTACAGCTCCAGACAGGCTGGACCCAGCTTTACACTCCAAGTTTGATTCTGTTTGTCCACCTGGTGCTTTTTGGCTCAGTTTGTGCTGAAACTAGTTTTAAAGTCTCCTCCTTGGAGCTCGGGGTGCTGCAGTTTGACACCCGCACCCTTTGCCTTTAGACAGAACACATCTGGAATAGGGCAAGGCAAAAACTCTGAGCCAGAACTTCATCTGAGTCTTAAAAGTATTCAGATTTCAGACAGTTCTCACAGGTTATTAATGAAAATAGAATGTTAAGCCAGAAAACTAAAATACTCTGCTCTATTATATAAATTAACTTGCTTATCTATTCCAAAGTTTATATTGCATACATGCTTATATAAACAGACTATTGAAGTATAGCATGGTTGAAAATAAATGTATAAATAATTTGTTTCCAGGTACAAAGTATCACTCAAAAGGTTTAAAATACCCCACTTTTTGAGGGTATTTATGTTAGTTCAAGATGTTCAATCCTACAAATAGCTTGAAATAGTATAAAGTAAACTGGTTAAAAAATGGTAAGGTAAAGATGAAAAATTTTCAGAATATATTTGAAACATTCAGAATATTACAGATAAGCATTTGTTGCTACAAATAGGCGATTAAACAAGCAATTAGCCATGGAAAAGGTACAGACCATTGTAAAACTTACAGGTTTAGGTATTTCTAGGTGGAAGTGATTATTGTTTTTTCCACCATCATAATGCACTTAGAACTGGGGGAAACTCAAACACAAGATGTCTGGCAGACATAAAGCCTCAACTGAAGTGAAGGAAAAGGTACTGAGAGTGAATGATAGGTGGCTCACATAACAACAGCTTCAGGCCCATTGTAATAGACATAGTAAGCAAATCTCAGTTTCTCCTGTGAAGAGAAGATTTTTAGCTGGAGGTTTCACACTTGGACCGGCTACATCAGTGGGGCCATTGCTAAGATGATAGAATTAGACAAGGAGGCTTGCCTGAGCCATGGCCACCACCAAATGAAGACTGGAAGAAAGTATTCTAGACTGATGAATCAAAAATTTAATTCTTTGGATTATCATACAGGATCTCTGTATGCCACTGAGTAGGCAAAAAGAGTTCCACAGTGTGTGATCTCAACTGTCAAACATGGAAGAGGGGGTGTGATGATCTGAAGCTGTTTTGCTAGATCCAGGCATGGTGACATAAAAAATGAGACAGACCCTGAAATACATCCGCAAACAAAACACCACACAATACCCTCTGGTATGTGCCTCGTTAGTCTTATAGCAAGATGATCACATCAATTTAGACTCAAGCCTCATTGAGCTGATTAGGGATAAACTGGGTAGAAGAGTGGAAACAAATCAATCTACAAATGTCACACATGGGAACTTCTTTAACATGTTTGGGAAAGACTATTTAGGAAAGAATTCTGTATTTCCGTAGTAAAGAGAATACTACATTCAGCTGTTAGATCTTTTCATCTGTTTTAACTTTTTAAGCCCTTTTCTTATTGATGAATTAAGAACACTGAAAGCTATACAACAAGAAAACTATGCAGACTTTTGAGACGATCTCCCTACACCCAAAACTTCTGGAGATAATATTAAGAGATATTTCTGCTGTGTGTGCTGTGCTAAGAGGGATCTATTTTCTGTTGGATGGACCGATTTGACCTCAAATCAAGGATTGGATTGTCTAGGCCTTATATTCTAGTATGTGTGCTGGACAAACAATTTAACTCCTGTTTTGATACTACAACTCTATTCTTTTTGGTCTTTTGCATTTAATTTCAACTTCGGAATTTAGTTCAACTTCCTCTTTTCACATTCAAGGTCATCCATAGTCTTGAACTGCCATACTTCTCAGATGTTCTTCAGATTGCTACCCCCTCCGTAATCATTAGATCTTCCATCCACCGTATTAAGTTTCCTGCCACCTCATCACCATGGGAAAGCAGAGTTTTCTTTTTTCTCTGACCCCAAACTCTGGAATTAATTCCCTTCTGAATATTTACATTTGTCTAAATCAAGGCTAAAACCTTATCTGTTCAAGACTACATACTTCACTGATTGCCCTGTCCTGTTTTTAATTGTTATATATTGTTAATTATGTTTATTGTTCAGTGTCCTTGTGTGTTTTAAAGGCACTTTAAATGAAATGTAGTATCATTATTATATAACTCAGTTTTATACTTCTAAGACTTTTCTCCAGGTAACTGTGTATAAATAATAGTGTAAATTTGAAAGAATTTCTCCTTTTTCTTTTAGATATTAAAGTAACAGTGTCTTTGCTTTACTTTTGCAGATGCGAATCCTTGACAAATTCCCAATTGAGGGAGGACAGAAGGATCCCAAGAAGAGAATCATTCCTTTTTTACCAGGTAATGAATGCTGCACTTTGATAAAGGGATAAATGACAAATAGATAAATGAAAAAGAGAAATTGGGAAATTGATAATATGAAAAATAATTAAAAATTGCTTTAATGAAAAAGCTAAATTATTTATTTAACAATTTTTTTATTTATTTCATTCATTTTCTTCATTTTTTTATTTATTTTACTCATTTTTTTTTATTTATTTCACCCATTTATTTATTTATTTAATTTTGGCTGAAATGGCTCTCCATACTACAGCACTGACGGCACCAGAGAGATCGAAGTGGGGGTTCAAATGAGTGTCCTTTTTATAGGCAAGTCTATTTATATGTAGATATGAAGTATTTACTCATCCCAGACTATAACTGCTAAATGTGAAATACGCTCAGTAAATCCTCATATAGGAAGTACATTACTTAATTGATTTTAATGAATAGACAACTACCAAACAAGCAGCCAAACCTAAGCTGAAATAATCATTCTCAGATCCTCATCTTTTGTATTTTTTTTTAATAAATTATTTAATTATTCATAATACAATGTTTTTATGTAACAATGTGCATAAAACAATGTATCTGTTTCATTTAGAATAAAACTGGGTCCTTGTTTAATTAGTTAAATAAATGTTCCACATATTGATCACATATTTTACAGAAATATAAGTTACTTATTAGAACGTTAGTGATCAATTGCTCAGGTTAATTGGGGCCTGCCATAGCAATGCAAGGGAGCATTAATATAATTAATGACCATAAGTGGAAGTGATTATTATTAAATGACCATTCTAATCAAAATAAATTTCTCAACAAATATATATTTTTGATAATTGATTACTACCAGCCTTTAATGATTATCATTAATTGTTTTGATTTTTAATTAACAACTATTATTTCAATTTATCAGCTAATGCAGCTCTTTGAACCAGCTAAACAAACTGTTGCCCTGTTAATCAAGATCATTATTAGGAGAAACTTGGCTACCTGAACACCTTAGGCGAGTCACAGGCTCATCAACTCCATTCCATGCTGCACTGATACAAAATGTAATGCTAAAGAAATGTAGGGGGGGGGGGTATCGATTCCAGGACCGGGGTCTTTCTGCATGGAGTTTGCATATTCTCCCTGAGCATACGTGGGTTCTCTCCAGGTACTCCAGATTCCTCCAACAGTCCAAAAACATGACTGTTAGGTTAATTGGCTTCTATGAATTCTCCTTGGGTTTGAGTGTGTACGTGAGCGGTTGCTTATCCTGTTTGTCTCTGTGTTGCCCTGCGATGGACTGGCGACATGTCCAACGTGTACCCCGCCTCTCGCCCATTGAGAGCTGGTGATAGGCACCAGCACCCCTTTTGACCCCGCTTATGATGTAGAGGGGCAAAACTACACAATGCATGGACATTCTTTCGAATATGCTGACATTTTGTTTTGTCATATATAAAAGCATTTCGCTGTATATATATATATATATATATATATATACATATATATATATTTATAAAGATATAGAGACATGTGGCAAATTAATAAATTAAAAGATAAATGTGTTTCATTCAGAAGTCTGTCTGGTTTTAATGATCAAGAATCGTTGAAATGAATCAGAGTTGAATTCAGTCTATATAATTATTAGCTTCACTTTTTAAATCATTTGATTAAAGTTCAGTCTAACTTACTGAGATGCAGCCACAGTTGCTCTGTCCTTTTTAATCATCTCTTTGACTATGTCCATTTAGAGCTGCCCTTTGTTGGCCCTCCAACGCTCTCCATAGCTGTGACCACCACACTGCATTGTTTTATCAACTGCCGTGTTGTAGCCAGGCCAAATCAATTTGTGGCTGGCCATGTCAGTAGGAGGTTAGCAGAGAAGGATCTGTCTAATCTGATAAAGTTGTTGTGGGCCGAGCAGAGGAGAGTGGTAAAGAGATCCTTTGTTAGATATGGCTCGCAGCTCAAAGATCATCTGTGTTGTTTTGGTCGCTCTGGCAGAAAAACACGATTTGTGCTATTTTTCAGTAAGGTAGCTCTTAAGCAAGATTTATTCTTTAGATGCAGCTACAGGTCAGCCCCCTGCATAGAGTACAAATACAGCAAAGAGGGGATCTGTTTTCATTGCAAGGATATAAATTAAACAAATAACGTAACGGTCAATCAGAACTTTATGAAAAAATTATGTTGATTTGTCTTTGATTATCACAGTTACATTCATTTTTTTTTTTCAGGTAAAGTCTTGTTTCGCCGTAGTCACATTAGAGATGTGGCTGTTAAAAGATTGAAGCATCTGGATAACTACTGCAAAGTAAGAACGCTTTAAAACACATTTTCTGTAATTTGTTTACAGCTCTGTAAATATGGGAATATCTTTAAATGTTTTCCAAAGGAGGCCTGAGTTTCATTTATCTTTTCCTCCACCAGCCTCAACAGGAAAGCAGCTTCTCTATCTCTACCGTCAATGTCCTGTCAGCTATGTAAACAGACTTCCTTTGGAAGAAACAGGACAGAGTGCTGCATACAGGGGGTTACAAGGAATGAATCAGCAGTATGTTATGCCATACAGTAGTGTGCTCAGAGCTGTTCCTCTTATTTTCTCAGTAAAAAGAAAGTTAGACCGTTGGGCTGGTATGTGTGGCAGCCTTTTTATCTTCTAAGAAAGATTTGTCATTTTTCTCGGAATTTGAGTTGGACTGGGATTACTACATCCAGCATAACCAGTGTGTATTTTCATTTGATTTGACCTCCTGCCAAAGGATCACTTCTTGCTTGCATTCATCTACAATTGGTCTCTACATCTATCCTAATCAACTCAGATTAGCTCACTCTAGTTTCAGTTCAGGTTTAACTAAAACTTATGACTCCTGCTGTTAAATATGTATCTTGTCTTTGCTTGCAGGCTCTGATGAAACTTCCTTCTTTAATTTCTGAAAGTGAGGAGGTCCTTAAGTTCTTTGAAACCAGATCAGAGGACCTCAACCCTCCAACAGAGTAAGAAAACAGAAAGTGCATTATAAAAATGAGTAATTGTTAAGCATAACTACAATCTTTCTCATATAATGCTGAGAACTTCCTTGCAAAAGTCTTTGTTTTCCTTTATATTGTTCACCTCTTGCTTTCATAAAATCACAAAATGCACTGTTTCTTCCAAATAGATTTTACAAGATTTAAAAAAAAGTAGTGTATAGCTGGAAAGGAAAATGACAAATAATAAAGTATATCATGAATATGTATTTAGCCCCTTTCACTCTAATACAGTATCAGGAAAGGTAAAAACAAAGTTTAAAGCAGGCTTACTTTTCAATATAATATCTCAGGCTTTAAACATCTCACTCAAAAATGTATATTTTCAAACAGAAATCGAAATATTGGTTAGACCAGCTCTACAAAGATATTACCATTCTACCTGATGACAGGACAGGTAAGAATAGCCTAAAAAGACAGCTTAGACATCTATGGTAACTCTGGAGGAGCTGCAAAATCTCCAAAAGAGTGATTTGTTTATCAAACAGCTCTTAGGATGCAACAAAAGAGAAAATAAATTGTACTAAACTCTTAACACACCACTTCAAAGGTAAAACATGGTGGTGGCAGGGACAGTGAAACTGCTCAGAGTTCAGTTTAAGTTTCAGTTTCAGTTTATTCTAACAACAAAACTACATAAGATGTGTAAATACAACACAACAACACAATGAATACATAAACCATAATAAATAGTTCAAAAAGGAATGGGACGAAGTATAGACTTTTAAAGTTGATGGATGAAGCTCAATACAGAGAAATTCTGGAAGAGGAATTGCGGGAGGCTGACAACAACATCAGTTTGGGGCGAAGGTCCTCCATCTGGGAGATTACAAAGGCAGATCACAATTTTTATTGCAATGTTGGAAAGCTTGTATAGATTTTTGTTCCACTTAAAGATGATAATTTTAGTGTGACAAGGCTTGGAAAGTCCATTGCCCTCAGCTGGACAGTAAGCTCCAAGTAGGTGGTTCAGCAGCTGAGCTGTCTGTTGTGACCCTGTCTTGATCCACAGGCTTCACTTTGTTTGAAATGATGAATGGATTCTGGTTCAGAGCTACTGCTTTTTATTAATAATGATGTCAGACGGGTAACAGAACAAATGAGAAAGGATTGGTGGTGTCATGCGAGCTCAAGTCTCAGGGAAGATGAAGACCTCAGTCAGGTCATTAGTCATGCTCAGTTCAAAGTCAAATAATGGAAGTAATTATGCTGTAAGCTGACTGTAACATTGTCCTTTGTTTAAAACACGCTTTCATCTTTTAAACATATCATCAATTGTACAAAGGGAATGCAAAACCAGTTTCTTCCTTGGATCTCAGGACTTGTGTCTTTTATTAACTCCAAACCCAGTGTGAGAAACCTCTCACACAACCAGTTCTATGACCTCTAACCTCAAACACCCATGCATGTTAATCCCACTTCAAAGTCAGAGCCTCCTGCAGTCTCTGAGACAGTCCAGCCCACCTTAAACTAAGAGGTCTAGCAGACATACCACACGTGGACACTTCATACATGCTTGATCTCCACCATTTGAAATGGTAGTTTATGTTAGACAGATTGAGAAACACAGATAAGATGCTGTCGTCTTTCTGTTGAATTACAGCTTGTAAGATATAGTATTGAATACCATAGCTTATAAAAAGTGGAAATCAGCCAAAAAAAGAGTCATTGTTCTAACGATAATATCCAGGAATAAAAGTCATTAGTGAAACCGATTTTTATCCCATCAACTTAAGCACATTTTATATAATTGTACTTCTTTTGTAAGAGTCTGCTGCCCAATGTTTATCAGTTAAGCATTAAAATAAATCAGAAGTTGCTTTAATACTCATCCAACACCAGAGGTCGCTCCTGAACAGGCCAAAGAAAATCAAGAGATTTTTTTTTCAACTTTAATTGAAATAAGCATAGTATACCTACTGTATTAAGCACACCTTAAATCTTTTGTTATCTATGTTTAAACAATAATACTGCAGATTTATTGTTATATTTGAACCTTTTCATATACAATTTAATAAAGATGTTAAAAGATTCTAGATTGTTGTTCTCCAGGGATGAATAATTTTAAATCGACTAAAAGGCCATTGGAGATTGAATTCTGTTGCTTTAGACCTAATGGGAAAAAATGGGTTATTTAGCAAAAGTTGCATAATAATAATAAAAATGATCATAATTATCATTATTAAT